>VMDO01000995.1:157073-210204 GCA_007922755.1 Pedetes capensis
TTAATTCCATCTATTGATTTTGAGTTTTGCTTGTTCTTGTTTTTTTTTTTTTTTTTGTGGTACTGGGAGTTGAACCCAGAGCCGTGCGCTTACATGCTTTGCAAGTGCTGGACCACTGAGCTGCACCCCCAGCCATTTTTTTTTTTTTAACAATTTTTTTACTTTTTGAGACACAGTCTCGCTAAATTACACAGACTCTCTCTGGTCTTGAACTTGTGATCCTCCTGCCTCTGCCTCCGGAGTCGCTGGCATTACAGGCATGCGCCACCACACCCAGCTTACATGAGGGAATTCTTCAACCTACTTAGAAAGGTTTTCTCAAAGATAGAAAAGGTCCTGTAGCAAGACAGAGCCATGTGCTTCTGCTGCTCAATAGCGTGTTTTCATGAGGGGCTTGGCTTTGCACAGGGACCTGCCTGAGGTGGCCAAGCAGGTGCTACTGAGCCATGGAACTCATCACATTGGAGTTACTCTGACTCAGGACTAGAGTTTTATGGAGTTGTTCGTTTCAGTACAGGGCTGCTGAACCCAGGCCCTCATGCATGGTAGCCAAGCCCTGTACCACTGAGCTGAAACCCCTGCCCGTTTTTCCTTTTTATTTTGAGTCAGGGTCTCGCCAAGTTGTGCAAGCTGCCTCTGGGCTTGAACTCATGATCCTCCTGCCTCCACCTCCCAAGTCGCTGGGATGGCAGGTGTACCACACTGTGTCCAGTCTAGACTTAACGGTTTTGAGAAACTAATTTCACATAGGAGGGAAGGAAGGGAGAGAGGGAGGGAGGAAAGAAATAGTGGTAGATTCATTCCAGTCTTTTTTCTAAATGTTTATCGTATAGCAGGATCTCTGTACCCCTAGCAGTTATATCAGTGTAATGCCTGGGGCCCCTCAGTAACTAACAGATGATCTTTGAAGGAATGAATGAAGGAAGGAATGCCTGGTATTTATTGATTGACAACGATATCCGCTTATTCTCTTCTTCGTGAGGATGAAGAACAGCAGATCACTGTCGGAATGATAATTTCCTGGGCACTGTGAGACCTATCTAAACAGATACCTGTGAAGAAGGATACTTTATCTACTTTGTATCCTAAAGGAAATTGGGCGTTTGCTAATATAACCTGAAAATATGGCATGTTATCCTTATGTAGTGATTTACAGTTTATGAAGTGCTTTCATAATGACCTTACTTAATCCTCAAAAATCAAGCTGTGATGCTGGGAGCGGTGGTGCATGCCTGTAATCCCAGCCGCTTGGGAGGTGAAGGCAGGAGGATCCCAAGTGCGAGACCAGAGGCAGTCTTCATCACGTAGCGAGACCCTGTCTCAAAAAGTAAAAAAATGGGCTGGGGGTGCAGCTCAGTAGTCCAGCACTTGCAGAGCATGCAGGCACGAGACCGTGGGTTTAATACCCGGTACTGCAAAAAACAAAACAAAAATCAAGCTGTGATGTAATGTTCTTACTCCTCTTTAAAGATGAGGAAATGGGGGGATGCGTGAGCCCGGATTACAGCTGCCAGCTCAGGGTTCTTGGGAGTGGAGCCCCTGGGAACTACCAAGGGCTCATCGCCATTGAGATTTGCCTGAGGCCCTGAGATGGGGAGGGGAGAAGGGGTGCAGGGAAAATTGGCCTTTGTCCTTTGCCCCAGGCCCCTGGGAAATGCAGGACTGGGGAGCAATCGAGAGGCCCCGTGACTGTCCTCAGGTGAACCCTGCTAGAATGACAAAGCTCTCGTTCTGAAGGACTTCACCTGGAGGTGATTATTTCTACTAGACTGACTGTGACATTAAAAATGAATGAGGACTGGGACGTTTCCCACCCGGAGCACAATGGGAACTGGCAAGTGTCAGGTTTGAAGTTTCTCATCGCAACTCACAGGCTTCTGCTGACCTGGGATTTGAAAGCCCCGACCCGGACACAATCCGCATTGGAACGATGACAAGTAACTCAGAGAGAGAAAGTATGTAACATGCCTGAGCATGGAAGCAGCAAAGAGATTCAGGTCTTTGCCCGCAGTGTGGACAAGGGGAGAAGAATCCAACCGGGGGTCCAATTTGCCTGCTCATTCTGATCTGGTGCAATGGCTTGGGTGTGCAATGGCTTTCAAAATCCAGGCCTGATCTCTTCTGTTACAGCCTGACATGTAATGGAAAGAGGCAAGAAGGCCAACCCACCAGGCCCCATCTTTTCCCAGCTATGTGACTGGGGACTGGCTGTGTATTATTTTGTCTGTGATACGGCATTGCTGGGAAGAGGATGCAATTGCTGAGTTTGGCAGAGCAGGGCCAGGCCCGTGGCAGGTGCTGCGTGTGTGGTAGCTGCACCTGTCACCGGGCAGTGCGAGGTGAGCACCACGTTAGAGCGATAGGATGGCAGGGAACGATGCACGTATCTCAGTGGGGGGTCCTCCTGGAGAGGAGTATTTAAGCAGGGCCTAGAAAGTGGGTCCCCGAGTTTGGGAGGTAGAGATGGGGAGAAAGGCAATGCAGGGGAGGACAGGAGAGGCAAGGGGCAGGAGAAGGTGAGCAAGGGTGTGGGGTAGGAAGGAGGATGGTTCACCTTAACCAGATGTAGCTGCAAAGGTAAGTGAGGTCGGGTTTTAAGTACTACCCAGGGACAGGCAGTCTGCAGCCATACCACCCTGGTGCACCGTCAGATCTCAGAAGCTAAGCAGGGTCAGGACTGGTTGGTCCTTGGATGGGAGACCGCCTGGGAACACCAGGTGCTGTAGGCTTGGGAGAAGGACCTGGTAGCCCACTCCCAAAAACAATCAGCCATTGAAAACCCTATGGACAGCAGAGAAACACTGACAGTGGTGCCAGGCACGGCACAGTGTAGTGAAGTGTTTTGTTCGGTTTGTACCCAGGGTTGCTGTGAGTCAGACCTGACTCCATGGAACCTGACAACAACAACAGTGGCAGGCAGGGATTAGGACATCATCCTGGGGACATTGAGAAGCCACTGGAGGCTTCGAGCAGAGGAACGACAGGTTTAAGAAGTTTTATTTTTACCTGGCAAGTTGTGGGAAGAGTCAGGAGCAATCATAATTCAGTGGAGAGGTAGGGATACACTTCAGAGGTGGCTCTACTGAAATTGTCCCAAAGAGATGCCCTGGTGAGCCCAGCTCATGGTGCTCATTCTGTAAGAAAGGTCTCCAAAGAGAGAGGTGGGCGTATGCTGACTGAGGATCCATCGCAGGATAAGATGACTTGGGGGGATGTTTTGAGGGGAAGGAACTCAGGGATTTATGGCTGTGACCGTGGTGGAGTTTAAATGGACCAATCAGGTAAGATCTTGACTGTGGACCTCCAGTGGGAGTCTTCAGGGACCCAGGGTAACGAGGTAACTTCAGCCAGCAGGCACCAAGTTCTTTTTTTTTTTTTTTTTTTTTGCAGTACTAGGGGTTGAACCCAGGGCCTTGTGCTTGCATGCTATGCAAGTGTTGAACCACCGAGCTGCACCCCCAGCCCCCCCTTTTTTTTCTTTACTTTTTGAGACAAGGTCTCACGAAGTTATGCAGACTTCCTCTGGTCTCGAATTTGCGATCCTCCTGGCTCCGCTTCCCAAGCTGCTGGGATTACAGGCGTGCGCCACACGCCCAGCTAGGCACCAAGTTCTTTAGCCCTAAGTGACATTGATGTCAAATAACATCCCTGAGCACAGGCAATGAAAGATGAAAAAGAAAGAGAAAATGAAGGCATTAGGAAAGAGAGAGGGAAGGGAGAGATAGGAGGAGGATGTTGGAGAGAAGAAATAAGACAGAAAAAAAAGGGAAGCAGGTCACAGGGATACATTCTGTTCACAGTCCCCTTGGGCCGCCCAAGGCACCTGGCCTGGCCTAAATCAGCCTCTTCGGCTGGCCGAGAGGAGGTCTGGAACAAGACTAGCCTGGCCCATCTTTTCAGTTATAAACAATTCAAATGGAAAAATGTTGGCCTCGACTCCCCTGGCGCAGAGTAGATGGAAGAGGTCTATTCATCAATCTTTCGGCTTTTTCACTTCCGGGGATTGTCGCCCATGTCAGATCCATCTGGACACTTCAGCTTCCCCCTCCGCTGCCACCAAATGCCTTCGCCAGGAAGAATATTTCACACATTTAGACATTAGTCCTAAGAAACTAGGACACAGAAAGAAGAAATTGAGCGTGAGCATCAGTTATGACCTTCTCCATACAAACCAGTGTTCGTATAGTATCCTTGTTGTTGTTAGATGCCATCCAGTCGGGTCTGACTCATAGCAACCCTCATAGGGTTTTCTTTTCTTTTCTTTCTTTCTTTCTTTCTTTCTTTCTTTCTTTTTTTTTTTTTTTTTTGTTGTTGTTGTTGCGGTACAGGGGGTGAACCCAGGGCCTCATGTTTGCATGCTCTGCAAGTGCTGGACCACTAATGTTCACCCCCAACCCATTTTTTTACTTTTTTTTTTTTTTTTTGGTGGTACTGAAGGTTGAACCTAGGGCCTCATGCCTGCATGCTCTGCAAGTGCTGGACTACTAAGCTGAACCCCCAGCTCATTTTTTTACTTTTTGAGACAGGGTCTGGCTAAATTACATAGACTGCCTCTGGTCTCAAACTTGCGATCCTCCTGCCTCTGCCTCCCAAGCTGCTGGGATTACACACATGCGCCACCATGCCTGGCTCCTCATAGTGTTTTCATTGGCTAATTGTTTTGAGATTGCTTCGGGAGTGGATTGCCACATCCTTCTCCTATTTTTGTGGCACTCAGTATCAAACCTGGGTTCTCAGAGAGTGCAGAGCGGCAGTGTCTCAACTGAGCTAAACCCCAGACCATGGTATCATTAGGCCCTTTGAATAATTTACTTCTCATTCATTCAATTTTTCAGCCACTATGTCACAGGGTTTGTTATGTACCAGGCACCATGCAGGCTGCTTTCATGTTTTTAGCAAGACCATCTATGCCATAAAGATAAGACCACAAGTGGTGACAGAACAACAGAGAAGGTATTGCAAAACATTCTCTAAGTTACATATCTGGTAAAAAAAAGCACCAAGCAAATCTCCCCCTTGTAAGATCCTCCCCACAGCTCTCTACCACTCTGTCTTCCCCAGTTTTCTACTCAGACGCTCATATCCTCTGTGTTTTAAAGTTCTCCTGTTTGAAAGTAACTTCTAAGTTAAGTAACCTCATTTCTTTAGTCCTCAGGCTTACTTCAGGATTTTTAAATTGATTTCATTCTCCCTCCTGTCTGCTGTGGTCTGAGTGTTGGAGTACCCTCAAAATCTGTTGGTTGAAACCTCAATCTCCAACGGCAGGTGATTACGTCAGGAGGGTGGGGCCAGTGTGATGGGATTAGTGCCCTCATAAGAAGAGAGGTGCCAGAGAACTTCTTCCTCCCTCCCCGCCTGATGAGGACACAAAGAGCAGATGGCTGCCCACAGCTGAGAGGACTGACCTCACCAGAAACCAGATCCTCCGCACCTTGACCCTGACCTTCCCAGCCTCCAGGACCGTGAGAAACAAGGTTCTGATGTTTAAGGCACCCATTCTGAGGGGTCTTGTTATAGCAGCTGAGCTGGCTGAGACCTGTCATTACCACTCTCTCATTTCTAATGGTTGCTAGTTCTCAAGTCTTTCCTAGGGCTCAGATCTTTTACTTTCATTATCTCTAAGCCCCGCAGCCTCTCGCTAGGAATTGCAACTCAGCTGGGTTTCATTAACTTGCCTGGCATACATAGCTAGGAGGCAGCAGAGTCAGGCCTTGACCTTTCCATCTGCCAGACTTTGACAGTGTGGGGTCCTTCCCTGATACAGACTGCCTCCCCACCCCCATCCTCTGCTCTTGCCCTTGCCGTGGAACCAGAGCATTTCAGTCGGGAGACTGTGCCCCTGGTTCCCTCTCTATTAATAAATGTTTGATTGATTCTAAATGAGCTGTCACTGTGTCTTGGAGTGAGAATTACAAGCAGCTCCACAAGCAGATCGTAAAGTGACAGCCATGTGACCTTAGCTGTTACTGTGACAACAGCTGAGGAAGAACCGTATTTAATTATGAGGATGGAGGAAGGGGACCTGCAGGTCTGCAGGAAGGTCAGCCCTCCTGACCTCGGCAGCTCTTCTAGGATTGGAAAGCCTGTCTTGGCTCTCTCTCTCTCTCTCCCTCCAAGTCCTTTTGATTTTTCAAAGAACATATTCTTAAGTCATAGCTGCTTATTGCATTTACAAACCGCGCTGGCTTTGTGTCCCCAGTTCCCTTGGGAAGGAGGGCTGAGAAGGTGTGAACTCCTGTTACCTATGAAAATGTGTCTCCTGAGGAGCTTGGCTCCGATCTGCAAGCAGAAAGCATTTAAATGGTTTTATTTTAATTTTCCTAATGATTACCTTGAGGTCGCTTTCCCGAATTAAATTTCCGAGGCTCACTAACAATTGCAACTTGCCTGTGTGGGAATAGTCCTGACCCACCCGGGGAGGGGCAAACTCCTGTGGCCAGCCTTCAGCAGGCTTGAGGTGATTACCCCCACGGGCAGAGTGGATCTTTCACTCACGAGCTAAGAAGCCTTGGTCAAATCTCTTAACTGCTCTAAGCTTTGCTCACCTCACCTGCAAAATGATGAGGATACTGTTAAGGAGCCCACAGGGTTCTGGTAAAGTGATATTGTAGGACCAGGTGCTCCTGACCCATGGCTCTGGTGTGAATCAGCCCCATCTGGCAGGTGATTCCTTTTAGCAGTGTGGGTCACTGTGCAGAATTATTAAAAGGTGCCCCTTCCACGGGTGAACATAGCTTTGTGCAGGCGGCAAGCCACGATGAGTGGAGAGGAGGCTGGATGTCAGCTCTCCCCCATGCCCTGGGCTGAGTGCCCCCAGCACAGCCCATCCTCCACAACCGTACACAGCGAGCCCATCTAGCGCCCAGCACATTTAAATCAGGATTTGTAACTGTTAGATATGGTGCTATTTGACATATGTCCAGCATATGTCCAATGCTGAAAGAGACAGGTGAGATTAAAAGAATTAAGGCTCCATGTTATTACCGATGAAAGATACATTTATGCCTCACTTGTTTGTGTCTGGTTTTTGAGAAGACAGGGCCATTTATGGGAAGTTCCTATAGGCTGGTTTGGGAATGGGGGGAGGGAAGGTTTGGTAGGTACTTGTTGTTGTCAAGTGCCATCAAGTCAGTGTCTGACTCATAGTGACCCTATGTACAACAGGCGAAACAATATTGTCAGTGTTTCTCTGCTATTCATAGGGTTCTCAATGGCTGATTGTTTTTTGGGGAGTGGGCTCCTTCTCCCAAGCCTACAGCACCTGATGTTCCCAGGTGGTCTCCCATCCAAGTACTAACCAGGCCTGACCCTCCTTAGCTTCAGAGATCTGATGGAATCAGATGCCACAGTGGTACAGCTGTAGCCAATAGGTGCTTAGAAATTGCTTTTGCTAAAAAGGCACTGGCTCCTGACTTGGGCCCACAATGTAACTAAAATCAACATAAAAGCCTTGCATCTCTCTGCCTTCATTTGCATCTATGTGCTTTACTTTGAGTCAAACACGTGCTCAAATTTGCACATGTTCTTGTTGTTAGGTGCTGTTTTATCAATGGCTGAGTGCTTCGGGATTGCCCTGGGAGTGGATTGCCAGGCCCTTCTCCCATTTTTGCGGTGCTGGGAATTGAACTCGGGGCCTCAGAGAGTGAAGCGCAGCCCTCTACCCACTGAGCTAAATCCCAGCCCACAATGTTCTTGTTAGGTTCTGTCAAGTCAGGTCCAACTCATAGGAATCCTCACAGGGTTTTCAATAGCTGGTTGTTTGGGGATTGCTTCGGGAGTGGATTGCCATGTCTTTCTCCCTTTTTTGCGGTGCTGGGGAGCCAACTGGGGGCCTCAGAGGGTGCAGAGTGGCACTCTACCAACTGAGCTAAACCCCAGCCCTACTCTGCACATAGGCATGTAAACCATCCATGGAGCATCAGTCTAAAAACTGATGATACCTAACCCATCTTATCCCCCTTCAAGGCCGAGGGCACAAAGATAAAAACAAGGTGTTTTACTGTCAGCTTTTATAAGTGCCCTGCGCCTGACCCCTGGAAGCAGAGGCTTGAACGTCTCCACTGTCCAAACGTGGATGGAAGACTTGCAGGTGTGGAGCCAGAAAACTTCCTCAGTTTCCTCATTTTAAAAACTTGAGTTATGATCCCTTTCTTACATATTTTACAGGGCTTTGAGGCTCAAGCAAAATAATTTATGGCTAAGTACCATGAATTCTGTAACACATAGCATTTAGGGAAATTGTTGTTTCTCCTTTGAAAGTATTTATTAGATTTGCCGAGGCAAGGAGGCAGGGTTTGGGAGTATAAGCCTCCTAGGAGCAAGGACCTAAACTGTATCACAATCCAAATCTGACATTCAATTCCCTTCTGCGTGGAGTAGGGTTGGCAGGGTGCCAAGAGCTCTTAAGCGACACCTGGTGGATATGGGTGGAACTGCAGACTTAGGGCACACGTTGGCTTTGCCTTCCCTAGCTTTGCAGTTAATGCGTGGCTGTCTTTCACAGTGTTTTCTGTAGCATTCCCTGCCATCGGCCAGGGGAAACTGTCTAGGTGTTTCTTGTTCTGCCAAAAAGATTCATGATTGTTGAAAATGATAACCAATTTGTCAAATGCAACATCTGAATTTGATGTAAATTCCCAAAAACAACCTTATGGGAAACCTCACCTGAACTCCTAGACCTCCTGTTCTCCACCCTAATATATCCAAGTGTTCGCAAAACTAAGCCACCACCATAAACCTCCAAAAGAATTGTAACAACTAGTTACAGAGAAAATGAATTAATAGTTAATTATTGTGAAGTCTGGCTGCATCCCCTTTCTGAGACACTAAGAATCTATGACTTCACCTTTTTCCCAAAGCACTCTTAAAATGCATGACCGGGCTCAGTTCCACTGGGAACTAAATAAATCAGGAAAACAGAGTTGCCTGCAAGATGCTGAGAGCTTAGAATTCAAGATAGCTGCAACTTTGATTCGCCCTTCTTTTTCTTAATGAGGCTCACTTTGTTTTTCTTAAACTTGTGAAACATATGATTTGTGGATGAATCCATAAGTTTTTCCTACATAGCTAGAAAAGGAAAAGGTTTTCTTTGTATGTATGTGTGTATGGGTGTATGTATGTATGTATGTATTTCACAGGAAAACTAAAGCCTGGAGAAATTAAATAATTTGCTTAAGATCCCAGGGGACACAAATCTCAAATATATGTGTGGGTCAATAGGTGGATATGTTGTTATTGTTGTTAGGTGCCATCAAGTGAGTCTGATTCATAGTGACCCTATATACAACAGAAAGAAACACTACCCAACACTGCTTTGCACATGATCTTTTTATGTTCGAGCCATTGTAGCAGCCACTATGTGTTTTATTTTGAATAATGCCATATCAGCAAAAGGAGGTCCCAGGGGCTTTACTCCGCTCCCATCATTATAGTCAACTCTTCTTTGAGGAGGCAGCTCCTCCCCAGTCATTTCTTGAATGCCTTCCAGCCTGGGTGGCTCATTTTCTGACACCATATTTGACAGTGCTTCTCTGCTATTCATAGAGTTTTCAATGGCTAAGTGTTTCGGGAGTTGGCTGCTGGGTCCTTCTCCCTAGTCTATTTTACTCTGTAAGCTCTGCTGAAACCTGTCCACCATGGGTAGCCATGCTGGCATCTGAGATGCTGGTGGCATAACTTTCAGCATCATAGCAGCAACACACAAACTCCCACAACATGACAATCTGACAGACATGTGGGGGAATATGTGGATCAGAAGTCAGCAAACACTTAGTCTTCTTTTATTGCCTTGAATCTTCTGGAAGCAGCAAGTGGCTGACTAAGCTGTCTTGTGTAAGAAATGGCAAATTCTTTAAGCCTTGGGTCTGGCCTTCTCTCATGAGATGGAATCAGCTCTTGGGAAGTGCAATTATGATTAGGGATGTTTATTCAAACTCTAGCTTTGTAACAGGAAAAGTATAACCATCATTCCCAGCCCCAAAAGAACCTGTCTGGTGAAGTAGGAGAGCGGCAGGCGGGACCCTCGTGTGGCGTATTCCTGCAGGTATGGGGTTGGGATGAGGAAATGGCTCTTTTCCACAACAGTCTAGAAGTGGGAAACAGGGAGTGAGGAGGAAGAGCGGAAGTCAGAGGGAGAAGTCCCTTGGAAGCAGGTTGTCTGATCTACTTGGTTGCCTGTACCCCCTGCCTCTCGACTGTTTCTGAGTTTTCGCTTTTCTTTTGAACCTCATCGTATGGGTGGCACTGTGTGCTGAGCCAGCACCCTCCTGGCCCAAGGCGAGGCTCCCCAAGAGCTGGAGTGGCTCCCCGAAGCTGGAGCGGCTCCCCGAGCTGGAGTGCCTGCTCTGGCCACTCCAGTCCCACGTGCCCCTACGAGGCAGCTGTGTTCACACACAGCCTGAGCTTGCCCCCACTGGAACTGCCATATGGACACGATGGCTGGGCTGGGGGAAGGGTGTTGGCTATGGAATATCTAAACTTTGCTTTGGGCTGGGAGCTCAGTTGGTAGAGTGCTGCTCTGCACTCTCTGAGGCCCTGGGTTTGATCCCCAATACCGCAAAAATGGGAGAAGGATGTGGCAGCCCGCTCTCAAAACAATCCTGAAACAATCAGCCATTGAAAACCCTAGGACTAGCAGAGAGGCGCTGACATAGTGCTGAGCAGATCATAGTGTTGGAGAGTGTTTCGTTCTGTTGTACATATAGGGTCTCTATGAGTCGGCACCTAACAACAACAAACTTTGCATTGGTTTCTTAGACCAGTGATTCTCAACTGGGGATGATTTTGCCCCCTAGAGGACATTCTGGAGAAGTCTGGCACAATTAGGGTTGCTTCTAGCATTGGGTGGGTAAAGGCTGTGGAGGAGTTCAAATTTTCCCACTGAAGATTTGACATTTGAATATGATGAAATAAACTAGCAATAGACTAACAGGAAAAACCCCCACAAATTTTATTTAATGTGTACATGTGCCCAGGAGCCATACAAATCATAAAAACTAGAAGGGCAGGGGTGCTGGGGGTATAGCTCAGGGGTAGAACACTTGCCTAGCAAGAACAAGGCCCTGGGTTCAACCCCCACCCCTAGTACTGCAAAGAAGAAAGGAATAAAGCAAGCAAGAAAGAAAGAAAGAAAGAAAAAGGAAGGAAAGAAAGAAAGAGAAGAGAAAACTTGAAGGGCCAGATGGTTGAAACTTAAGTAGGGGAAGGAGGTGAGGGGTGGTAGCAATTTTAGCGGACCAGTAAAGGATGTTAACAGAAGAGAATCTGCCACTGAAAACCCTATGAATAGCAGAGAAGCACTGACAATAGTGTTTCACCTGTTGTACGTAGGGTCGCGTGAGTCGGATACCGATTCGATGGCACCTAACAACAACAATAGAAGAGACTGTGCACAGAGAATAGGTGATGGATGGACTGGGACTAAGTTCCTCAGAGCTGCGGATGAGTATTTGATGCTCAGCCTCCTCCTCTGGGATAGGAGTTTTGCTTCCCTGGTTGACGGAGAGCCGCCCCTGCGTTGCTGCCCCCTTCCATTTGCAGACACCTGCCATTTGAAGTCCAGAGCGGTATATTTGAGGTTATCGTTTTTGGAGCCCCCAACAAGGCCATGGGTACTGGTCATCATCCTAAATTGCACAGAACCCCCCCACACAAGAGTGATCTGACCCAAAACACCCAAAATGCCAAGTTTGAGCAACCCTGTCTGGGGCTGATTGAAAGATCCTACGTTCTTTCCTAACGCAAGCCAAATGTAGTAGGGATACAGTGTGGTTTGTACCACACTGTTTGTCTTCTCACAAGAGAGGACCTGCCTGCCCCTAGTGGCATATTGCTGTGTGAGAACAGCCACAGAACCTCAGCAACTTGTAACGTTGCTGCTGTTGTTAGATGCTGACCATTTGGGTCAGACTCATAGCGACCCTCATAGGGTTTTTAATGGCTGATTGTTATGAGATTGTTCTAGGAGTGGATTGCCACATCCTTCTCCCATTTTTGCAGTGCTGAGGATCGAACCCAGGGCCTCAGAGAGTACAGAGCAGCGCACTCTACCAACTGAGCTAAACCCCAGCCCGACATGCAACATATGCTCAGACGTTTCCTAGTCTAGAGGCCAGCGGGCCGTTCTGCAAGTCTGGGCCAGGCATGGCTGACCTTGGCCGAGTTCACACAGGTGCCTGCGGTGGACAGCTGGAGCTGGGGAGCGCTGATGGTTGGTGTGTGTGGACAGGTGGCCTGGCACAGGAGTCTGGGTCCTGTGGTCTGTCATCATGCAGCAGGCCAGCCCAGGCTTCCCACGAGTTAGTGTCCACATTCAAGAGAGAGTAGAGATTCACGAGCTCCCTGAGGCCTGGACTCAGCCGGGCACCACGTCACTGCACCACAGTCCATCAGCCGGAGCAAGTCACAGGAGGCGAGGGGTGGAGGGACAGACTCCATTGCTTCATGAGAAGAGCTACAGCGTCAGCTGCCAGGGGCAAGGAGAGCGGAGGAATGGAGAATCACAGGCAATGTTGCAATCAGTCCACCACTCCCTTCTGCTCCTATTCTAATTCACATTGTTGTTGTTGTTGTTGTTAGGTGCCCTCAAGTCGGTATCCGACTCATAGCGACCCTCATAGGGTTTTCAATGGCTGAGTGTTTCGGGATTACCTAGGGAGTGGATTGCCAGGCCCTTCTCCCATTTTTCGGTGCTGGGAATTGAACTCAGGGCCTCAGAAACTGCAGCGCAGCGCTCTACCAACTGAGCTAAATCCCAGCCCTAATTCACATGTGGACTTCAAAATTCCATGTAGCACTACCTCCTACAGGAAGCTCTGGGAATCCCCCTCAGCCCTGTCCCCACCTCCATCCCAGCCAGATGTGTCTCACAGCACTCCTTGTATTGGGCCCCAACTGTGGGCACACCACTGGTCCCCCCTGGACCTCCACTGTGCTGAGGGCAGGAACCACAACTGAATGAATGGCTGAATATTTAATTTCTTCTCTCTGTAAGTGCCATAAGCGTTTCAGAAATATGGCTATAGAGTCAAGTTAAAGAGCTTAGGTCAAGCCAAGCAAACTCATTAATCTCTCTCTTTCTCTGCTCAGTGTGGATCCTAATGGTAGGACCAGAGGGGCCTTTGAGGGCAAAATGAGATAGCATAGGACAGTGGCTTGGAGGAGGGGCAATCCTCGGTAGTGGTAGTGGTCGCCTTTCTTGGAATGGACGTCTCCTCCCCGTGTCTATAGGGTGTCAGTCTGCTGAGAGCTGTGACTGCATTCGCTTATTCATTCATTCAACAAATGTCTGTGGAGCCCTTCCTTGCTAGACACTGTGCTCCTTGCTTCTGCTCACACAGGAAGAGAGCCACACACGTCACCAGCCGCTGAAGCCTTCCAGTCATTCCAAGCGCTGATTTCCTTCTCTGGAGGTGGCTGGGGTTGGCACAGTCACCTCGCCTCCAGGGAGATGCAGTGCTCCTGGGGCGGGGCAGGGGGAGGGCCTCCGCGCCTAACTCATCCAGGAGACCCCAGCGGGCTGTCAAATTTCTGTCCATGGAGGGGATAATGAAGAGGACTGTGTGGGAGGCAGTTTATCGAGCTTAAGAGCTAAATCGACATTGTTGCAACATTTTGGGAACTGTTAAAATAAGACACATTTGACTTCAGACGGATTTTTAAATGGTGGCGTGAATCATCAGCTTTTGCCGCAGAACATTTTTATGGGCTTTCGAATCAGGAAAAACCAAAGACACCTTATGAATCATGACTGACTCAACTCTGTGAGTCCTAGCATCCCCTACTACGTGACTGTGCTGCCAATTTTTAAACGTCCTGCAGAAGAGCTCAGTGCCTTCCCATGGTGGGGCTCATCGGAAACAGACATGGCAGGAGTGTGTGTCACCAATTCCTCCCACGTCCCAGCTGACAGGTCCAACGAG
Source organism: Pedetes capensis (assembly GCA_007922755.1). NCBI lineage: Eukaryota > Metazoa > Chordata > Mammalia > Rodentia > Pedetidae > Pedetes > Pedetes capensis. Next base: position 170,993 of record VMDO01000995.1, read on the forward strand.
TCTTGCCTGGCCTTGAAATGGTTCTTCTTAGAGGTTTCAGGTTAGAACGGAACCTTTCTGAGACACCCACAAGAGAACCTGGGTGTCTGGAGGAATCTGGATCGTGAGGAGAGGAACCTGAGCAAACCCAGCCAAAGCTGAAACTGGGTCTGAGTTTCAATGGGCCGGCTCACGGGGTAGGCTGTAACGGAACCACCCCTTAGACACCTGCGTCTATACGCATTTTTTAAATCTCTAAAATGTTTTTGTGTTACACCGTCAGAGGAATATAATTTAGCACTGATTGTACTGGTTGTGAAAGTGTATTTCAATGTCGACATGAGTTGGTCTTGCTTTTGAAGTGGATGTTTAGCTTTTTGACTGTCAGGCCATGTCTGAAATTTGCCTCACTTCCTCCACAATCCCTGGATTGTGGATAAATATGCCTTGATTTCTACCTGCAACTTGTCACAAACTGGTAATCCATAAAGTTGTTTGGCTTGGCGGGGCTGTGTTGTTGTTCTGTTTCAACTCAGTGCCGAGCCATGAAAGGCAACATAGCTAGGAAGAAGTTGCCCCGGGTTCTAACAAAGGCAGCGTGGCAAGGGATGCTGGATCCATGGCCACTGTGTGCGTTTATGTGGCCTTCCCTAAGAGTTTGGATTTCTGCCACCACTCAAAGCTCATGGCTTAAAGTTTCCTCCCCAGGATCTAGTTTCCATCTGCCCTGACGATGGTCCCATTGTCTCCGTGGTCTCTTCCTGACGGGGACTCACAAGAGGCTCCTCTTGCTCTGAGTGTCAGCCGCTCGTCCCCTCGATGCAGTTTATTGAGGAGCTGGTCCCCACAGCCTTGCCTTTTTGTTCTTCTCTGCCACTACTTGTCCTCTCTTTCCAATTAAGCTCTAGATCCACCTTGAGCAGACTCTTGATAGAACTACCTTGTAGCTCCTCTGGTGCCCATACCGAGATGGTGCTAAATGTACATTTGTGGGTAAGTCAGGTTGGTGCTCTGAGATAGTCATAGATTGGGGCCATTTTTTTTTTTTTGAGAAGTCTAGGCCCATCTTAGGGCCCCATTGCTGTGGCTCAAATATCCACTTAGCATTTGATCATAATTATAGGTCTCTTTTTATTCTTTATCCTTTATTATCCCCACTGAAGCCCCCAAGATACCTTCCAACCTTGACTCTTTCACTTTATCCTCTGCAAAGGACAGTTTGTCTGCATTCCCCTAAGTTAGGGAGATGTTTTTTCGAATTTGTTCAATTACAGGAGATAGACTGCAGCAGGGATGGTATTAGACATGTGTAGTGGTATCACATTCCACCACAGATAATTCTTAGCATGTACCCTGCCCAATGCTTGCAGTTGTACTACTGTGGCATTTGATCCCATCAGATCTTGGAAGCTAAGCAGGGTCAGGCCTGGTTAGTACTCAGATGTGAGACTACCTGGGAACACCAGGTGCTGTAGGCTTAAGAGAGGGCTCGGCAACCCACTCCCAAAAAACAATCTGCCATTGAAAACTCTATGAATAGCAGAGAAGCAGTAACAATATTGTTTCGCCTATTGTATGTAGGGTCACTATGACTCAGATACCAGGTCAATGGCACCTAACAGCAACAACCCTGCCCAATGAGCTGGGGGTTAGGTCAGTTGGTAGAGGGCTTGCTCTGCATGCTCTGAAGCCCTGGGCTTGATTTTGCAGCACTGCAAAAATGGGAGAAGGATGTGGCAGCCCATTCCAGAAATGTTCCCTAAACAATCAGCTGTTGAAAACCCTATGAGGGACTCTATGAGCCAGACCCGACTCTGATACCTAACAACAACAGCTCTTCCCAATGCCACTGACAATTCATGGCTCCTTCTTTAAGGAGCTTTCAATCTCCTTGGCAAAATCTTGCACACACATGAAATATGCAAATAATTTAAGAATCTGCACAGTACTTAAATATCAGCGAGTGCTATTCCAGGGTTTGAACATGAGCAGAAATTCTGGAGGTGAAGCGGAGCAGAGACACGTGGAGAGCAGAAGGGCCAATGGAGTGGGAAGACTTCAAGCTTTCAAGGCACAGGCAATCAGACACTTACTGTTAACATGCAAGTTTCCAAATCTCATCCCTTATTTGAAGCATGTTGTTATCGTTAGGAGCTGTCGAGTCGGGTCCGACTCATAGCGACCCTCACAGGGTTTTCCATGGCTGACTGTTTTGGGATCGCCTCAGGAGTGGATTGCCACATCCTTCTCCCATTTTGCAGTGCTGTGAATCAAACCTGGGACCCCAGACACCGCAGAGCGGTGCTCTACCAACTGAGCTAAATCCCAGCCCTATCTGAAGCACACCTGTGGTTTTACCACGAAGAGTAAAAGAGAAAACATAACAGCATCTGGTAGAGGGTATGTGCACAATAATCGCTTGTTTCCTTTTTGGAGCTGCCCAAAGTGATCAAAACAAGTGTGTAGGACAGAGAAAGGGCAGAGCAAACAGGGTGTAAAAGGAGCAGTGGGATGTGAGGTGGAGTGTTCCATGCCACTCCTGTGTCGGAAGGCTCAATGGTTTGGGTAAGGGCTTGGGATCTAAGCTGCTGGCTGGGATACAGAGGGCAGCACTAATGAGGTTTGGGCACATTTTGAAGTTCCTAATGTGGGACATGTATGGAGTCATAGCACCCTAGCATCTGATCCCACCTGATCTCGGAAGCTAAGCAAGGTTGGCCTGGTTAGTCATTGAATGGGAGACCATCCAATGCTACAGGCTGGGGAAAAGGACCTAGCAACCCACTCCTGAACCAATCAGCCATTGAAAACCCTATGAATAGCAGAGAAGCACTGGCATAGTGCTGGCCATGGCACAGTGTCCTCGAGCGTTTCATTCTGTTGTACACAGGGTCACTATGAGTTGGGCCCAACTCGACCGCTCCTAACAACAATTTTGGATATGTGTGAGCTGCGGCACCAGAGTGGCAAGAGGTAGGGAAAGTTATCACCTGACTCCCTATACTAAGTGAGGTTTGAGGTCCAAAGATTTAAGAAACACTTAAGTAAGACTTCTAAAATAAGAAAGCTCTGAAGTACTGAAATACTGAAATACATCTAAAAGATAGTTTATAACACTGAAAGCCCACGAGGACTTGCCTCCGCCAGCCCGTCCAGTGGCAGCAATTCTGCCCAATGGCTCTGCCCTGAGCTGCTCAGCTGTTGCAGGTTCTAGAAACCTGGCGTGACGGTGATTCTCTGATTTTGCCAAAGCTGGAAATCAGTTGTAGGTAAATATATTGATTAGTGGCTGAAGTTTTGTCTGGCTCACCAGCTCTTAAATGAATAATACATTTTCAGTATGCATCTAACAAAGGGGGTTTGGCAAGAGGGTTTTGGTGGTGGGATGTGCCGATACACTTTGCCAAAGGGGTTCTTTCATCGTTCTCATTTTGTTGTTGTTAGGTGCTGTCAAGTCAGTGTCTGACTCATGGCGACACTATGTACAACAGGTTATTGTCGTGATTCTCTGCTATTCATAGTGTTTTCAATGATGAATTGATTTTTGGGACTGCATTGCAGGGTCCTTCTCCCAAGCCTACAGCATCTGGTGTTCGCAGGTGGTCTCCCATCCAAGTACTAACCAGGTCTGACCCTGTTTAGTTTCCGAGATCTGATGGGATCAGACACCACAGTGGTACAGCTACAGGCAGTTCTCATTTTAGACTTAATTAAATGCAATCACTGTCCTGGACAGAACTGAACAGGTACTAAGTCATTTTGGTAAGAGAAAGGAATGACAGAAGCATTTTTTAAAAAAAATTATATGCATTTCGCTATTTTAATTTATTGTTATCAGACTTATACAATACAAAATGACTATTATTACATTCCTCCACATGTCTGTCACCTTGTCATGCCGTGAGGTCTGTGTGTTGCTGTGATGCTGAAAGCTATGCCACCAGTATTTCAATAGGAGCAGAGCTACCCGTGGTGGACAGGTTTCAGCTGAGCTTCCAGATTAAGACAGACTAGGGAGAAGGACCCAGCAGCCCATTCCTGAAACAATTAGTCATTAAAAATCCTATGAATAGCAGAGTGCCAGAAAATGAGCCCCCTTCTCCAGGCTGGAAGGCATTCAAGAAAAGATTGGGGAAGAGTTGCCTCCTCAAAGTAGAGGCCACCTTAATGATGGCAATGGAGTAAAGCCCCAGGGACCTCCTTTTACTGGTATGGCACAACTCAAAATGAGAAGAAACACATTGGCTGCAACAAGGAGCTCAAATATAAAAATAGATCCTGTGCATGGCATGGGTAGTGTTTCATTCTGTTGTACATAGGGTCACTATGAAGACATCTAACAACAATTATTACTTTATCTCTGTTTAAGTTAGAGAAAAAGAACCAATTGACCCAAACAGCTTGACAGATCAAGAGACAGAGGAAGAGAAATAAACCTCATTATCGAAAGGCACATTTGAATTGAAGTCTGTGCTGAAAAACTGCTAATTAGTCTAAAGAGTCTAGCAGAGTTGTCAGAAGGTTTTTTGTATCCAGTTGCTGAAAGCAGTTTCCGATAATTCTGCTGCTAAGCAGCTCCTAAGTTTCTCAGCTCAGTCCCCTTTGTAGAAAGCAAGTCTTTTTTAACCTAAGGAATAGAAGTAACTAGAAGTAAAGTGGAAGGATGCTTACCTTGTTATGATACTGTTGTGTGGCACATTTACTTTGAAAGGACAAGGGAAAATACCCTAGCAAGAATCAATGTGAAAAAAAGCTAATTTCCACACTTTAGAAGAACAGATGTGGCCACTTGAAAAACCTAATGGTTTAACTCTTTGACTATATTTTATGTCATTCCAAGAGGTTCTGATATACCTCTGTAGATTCAGGCCTACCCTGGATGAATTTAAGTGTGGATCATTGTAAACAAAGCTTGATGTCTTCAACTAAAGCCCTAATCAGAGTGGGCTGCATTTATTGAAGGTCTACTGTGTACGCAGCCTGGGCTGAATCCTGAAGATATGAAGACACTTAGCACAGAATTCCTGCCATTAAGGAATTCAGCCATGAGACAGACACATTAAGCCAAATAATATCTCAAAGCAGCCTATGCCAAACACTGCCCAAGTAATACACGCGGTGCTGTTGGACTCTAAGTGGAAGGGTTGGTGGGATGCTCAGGGAAGCTGGTATGTCAGCTGGCTCGGAGTTGGAGGCTTGCCTAGAGGAGTTGCATGAATAATGTTGGTGATGTGCTTTGCAGCTGAATTGTGGAAGACATCCATAACCAGGATAATGCCCACTTTGCAGGTAACCAAAATCCACAGAAAGACTTGGAGCTGGGCCATCAAGCTTGCCTTTGATTGAAGAAGATAAACTTGGGAGCAGTGTGTTGGGTCAGTCAGAGTTGGGCCAACACAGCCATTCATTAGAAGCACTGGAATAGTTTAGATGTCAGGATGGGAATAGGAAGAGACATGGGAGAGGTACCAGGAAGAACCTTCTAGTTCTTAGAGTCAGATTTCCTCCCCAGACAGATCATGCTTACCAGAATTATTACAATGTCCATTCTACTTTTCGGATTAAGTTACAAATTCCTTGAAGGTAATGCCTTGTTTGCATAGTGGAAATTCTGTTGGTTGAAATCCATTGTTGTGTAACCTCCTGTGTTGAAATTAGATTTTTTTGCATTGATTCTTGCTAGTAATGAAAATCTGCCTAATTATTCTCCAAGACATAAGAACTATGAGTCAATTTTGTATATCAACATTATCCTATGCAAAAGGTGTATTTCCTGACAATACATTTCTTTGAATAGAAACTTCCCCTTCCCACACACCCACACCCACCAAACCAAAAAACTCAGAATCAAAATGCTTGCCGTTCGACTTAAAAAGAAAGGGGATGTTTAAGGAAGCAAGCACTTCTATTTTGAGGCAGAAAACTAAAAGCTATGAGGGATGTTAATCAGTTTCTCAGGCATTTAAACATTTCTTCATCACATTTGTTTTTCCACTTTTTTTTTTTTTTTTTTGATTCATCATTTAAAAAAGACTCCATCTTGGGGAATTCTGATCTGTAAAAAGCTTTTAAACAAACATCCGCAACACCCTTTTATACAAATACCTCTCCTCTTCAGAATGCAAAAATAGAAAGTACTTTCTATTCTAAATAATGCATGGTGTTCTATGAGGCGGTCAGGGCTCTATCAGCCACTTCACCTTAAATGCCAGCCGAGCTCTGTTTAATGTGGCTCCTCTCTTCCAAGAGCTATGCATTTCCTGGGGCACCAGGGCAGCCTCGTCTCCACCTCTGATACTAATTGTGTCCATAGAGATTTCCCACGCCGCATGCTTTTCCATTTTTGTTTAAAAACTGCTGATGTTTTACACTTTTTTGTTCATTTTGGTCCATTGCTTTTCACATGAGAGATGGGATATTCAGTCAGAACTTTGCAGCCACATCAAATCCAGGCTCCATGACTTACTGTGTCAAATAACATCTTGCAGTCTTTGTTCTCTTATTTGAAAATGGGGATAAAGATATCTACTTGCCAGGAATTCCTGAGGATTAACTAAGGAGATAATGCATGGAAAGAATTTAGCATAGGGAAGACTCTGTATACAAACAGTTTCTCCTGACTCGGTGTATGTTTGTTTTTGAACCTTCTAGTGCTTCGATGGCACCTAACAACAACAACAACAACAACAGTGCTTAAAGGTAAGGCAGTGACTAGATAGACAAGGGCTTCTGCCCTGCTACAAGATGACGTCCCCAGCTAGCAGCATTGATTAACACCTCATGGAACTGGACCACGGGGGAAAGTCTTGGCCTGTGTCTCAGTTCACACAAGCGGAGGCTTGGGCAGGGGCCTGACACCCAAGGTCTCTCGCGCGAGCTGAAGTTTGAGAACCATTGATTCTAGATAAAGGTGAACACAGTAGGCGTGGGGGCGGGGCTTGCAGCCAGGGGGAAGGTGGGTGTGTGTGCTTCCGTGTGTGCGCGCGCACGTGCATTTGAGTGGTGATGCAGGGGAATGTTCACCCACATTTTTCACTAGTACGTTGTCGTTGTTAGGTGCCTTCAAGTCAATATCCAACTCATAGTCGCCCTATGTACAATAGATGAAACACTTGTCGCGCTTCTCTGCTATTCATAGGGTTTTCAATGGCGGATTGAGTTTTGGGAGTGGGCTGCCGGGTCCTTCTCCCAAGCCTACAGCACCTGGTGTTCCAAGATGGTCTCCCATCCAAGTCTAACCAGGCCCGACCCTGCTTAGCTTCCAGGATCTGACAGGATCGGATGCCACAGTGGTACAGCTACAGGCTTCACTAGTATAGCTAAAAGGAAATAAGCCATTGGAGACATTGTGTCTTCTCTTTCCTTGTCAAGCTAAGTGTTAGGGACCAGGAATATAAGGGTAAATAGAGCTCGATTCCTGTGGTCTGTTCAGCTCTGAGGATTTTAAGGGTCCTGAATCTCAGGCTCAAAAATGACAGCTCTGAGCCCCCTAGTGGGCATCCGTGTCCCGGAGGAGGCTCTTCTACCTTTGGCAGCGTGGCAGGGGAGGGCAAAACCAGAAGGAACCCTCTATTCAGATGATTTTCTTCTTATTTAGAGACATCTAACCCTCCTTTGTTTTAGATCATAGACAAGACTTTTTGGGTCTTGTGTGTGATGGGCAAGGAGGTCATAGAAGAATTGACACCGAGTGCTGTTAGCTCTGTGTGAGAAGCTGCTTCTGAAAATGGGCATTCAGTTCTGACCTTTCAGTATTTTGGGGACACTTTGGGGTCAAAACAATAGCAAAACAGACACAAAGTACTCAATGGTTGGAGATCTCAGTCTCTGAGGGGCTCCCTCTTAGCTCCATTCAGGTACCATGCTGCTCAATCTCCTTCAGGTCCCAGGCAGAGGTTGGTTAGCTACCGCCCCCTTGTGGGCAACTGGTCTCACTGGCTCCTGTTAGGAACAGGGGAGCCTGAAAGTTGCTTAGCACAAATTTCTACTGGAGTCATTGATGAAACACCTATGGTTTGCTTTTCTGTTCTTTCTCCTGCCCTGAGCTTCTATTACCGTGTGAATTTTCATCATCTCTGTGCAGACATTTCACCAGAACTTCCCACTTGCAACAGTGTCTGCCAGGGATACATGGTGTTTGGCATAACTGGTGGGATTCTGCTAATATACATACCACATCCCATCATTCAGTTTTGTTTCAAACCATTCAAAAATTATACAGCAAATATGTTCCTTTTTAGGAAAATATTTTCATTTATCACATGAATCTTTGGTTGTATGTTATTCTATAGATCACCCCAATAATTCCTATTTTTCATTTTTCTCTTTCCTAGTTCCGTTTTAGCTCAGTTGGTAGAGTGCTGCACTACAGTCTCTGAGGTCCCAAGTTCAATTCCCAGCACCGCAAAAATGGGAGAAGGACCTGGCAATCCACTCCCAAGGCAATCCCCAAACAGTCAGCCATTGAAAACCCTATGAGGGTCACTATGAGTCGGATACCGACTCCACGGCACCTAACAACAACAACAACAAAGTTCCGCTTTAGTTCTACTCACCTACTCCAGGAACCAAAACACAGAGGAGAGGAAAGGAAACTGGGTGGTGACAGGTAGCAAACAATGCTGACTTAGTCCTTGGATGTGCCTCATGGCAGTCATGAAATGAAGCAACTCCTTCTCCCTGAGAATTCGCCTAATCATTTTCCCATCTCTCCTTTCTTGACCACTTCCTCTCGTCTCTTTGTTTTCAATCACTTCTACAGCTCTGACACTCTCTCCCTTTTGCTTTTTAATATCCTCCCGAATTTTCCACGGAAGAGAAAGAAAAAGACAGTGTCTGTATCATTGTCTGGGATAAGAGTATGTTTTCTTGGATCCAGCTGGGATAATCTGGCTCAACATTTCTTAGGTCTGCTCATATTTTTCTCACTGATTAATAAAGGCTTTCACATATTACAATTGTTACCCCCAGATCTGCCATTAAAGTTAAATTTCTTATTCATTCAACATTTCATTCAGCACTTTTATTCATTCATTCATGACTTTAAATGTGTCAGTCGAGGTCTGTTCTTGATTCAGGAAGCTTAGCAATTTATAGAATGGACAGGTAGCACTTTTGCTTTTGTGACGTTTGAAAGAGGGGGAGGAGATGCATGGATATAAACAGTTTCAGATTTGGGGGGAGTGTTTTGAAGCAAAGAAAGCAAGGTGACTAGGGAGGTTGCTACCTTAGATAGGGCTGAAGGGAAAAGCTCTTCTGAATAGGTGACATTTCACTTGGGAACTAAATAATGAGAAGGAGCCAATTGTGTTAACCCAGGGAAGAGCCTTCTGGGCAGGAGGATGAGCAAGTGTGCATGCCCTGTGGAGGAAGTAAGCCTGCTGCCCCTGAGGGTCTGTGTGAAGGCTGTTCAGGTCACCGCAAAGAGAACAGACGAACAGGGGGAGGATATGGGGCTAGAGAGGTCATGAGGCCACAGCAATTTTTTTTCAGTGCTGGAGATTGAATCTAGGGCCTTTTGAATGCTGGGCAAGTGCTCTACTACTAAGCTACATCCTTAGCCTCAGATCTTATTCTAGATGTGATTACAAGAATTCTGCCAGCCCAGTATGAACCCATTCATGATATTCAAAGATCATTCTAGCTGCTCTCTGGCAAATGGACTATAAGCACGCAAAAGGGGGCAGGACACAAAGTCTAGGAAGAAGGTTGGTTTTGTTCTTTCTTTCTTTCTTTCTTTCTTTCTTTCTTTCTTTCTTTCTTTCTTTCTTTATTATTATTATTATTATTAGCAGTAACGAGGACTTTTATTCTTGACCAGAGATAGGAGAAGTGGAAGGTAAGCTTGCAAATGAACTTCTCAACCTTTGGGGGTCAGGAGGTTGTAGATATAGAGTAAAAGAAATGAGGGGAAGGGATAGGCTAATAAAGGGGAGGAACATTCATGTCTTGAGAAGAAGATTTTGTGACAGTCCAGATAAGACATGACAGTGGTTGACGTATGAGTCCAAGTGATTGGAGTGAGAAGAAGTAGATGAGCCCTGAACACACATTGGAGGAAGAGCTCATGAGATTTTCAGCTGAATTGCATTGGAGGCAGAAAGGAAGAGTCAGATGTTTGCCTTTTAATAGTTTACAGTTTTATTGAGGGAGGAGTTGTGTTAGCGCTCCATCCCTGTGACAAAAAAAAAAAAAACCTGAGATAATAAACTTAGGAAGAAAAAAGGTTCATTTTGGCTCGTGACTTCAGAGATTTCAATCCACAATCATTGAGACCTGTTGCTTTGGGCCTGTGGTAACATCAAGTACATCAAGGTGGGAATATGTGGTAGATGTAGCAGAGAGAGACAGGAAAGGGCTGGATTCCCAATGTCCCCTTCAAGGGCATGCCCACCTCTAATAACCTAACTTCCTCCCATGAGGCCCCACCTCCTAAAGGTTCCATTACCTCCCAATAGCAAGTGCCACAGCCTATTGGGACCAAGCCTTCAACACCTGGGCCTTTGGGAGCTATTCAAGTTCCAAACTGTAGCAACGGTCTCACTAAATAACTAAGCATTTAAATGTGTTTACTTATAGTAAATATTACTATTTTCCATTTCAAGAATTTGTGTTCTGAATAATTTTTTCAGAGTCTCAGTAAAGGCTTTGCTTGTTGACCAAATGGCTGCAAACATCCCAACAATTGAATAATTCACTTTGCTGACATCTACAAGAGTTTGACTTAGGTTGCAGACTTTGTGTTCAGGTGCAAGCCTGGCTTTTGGAAAATAATGAACCTAATATTGTGGGAAAAAATGATGGCTTTTCCCAGTTTTTAGGAGTCTTTGTCTCTCATTAGCTCTATTACTTTTTCTGATGCTGAGAAAAACAGATCCATGAAGTCGTGACATTAGACAGCTAGCAGCAGCAGTTTCTCACCACATGTCCCGTGCTTCCTGTGATTGGAAATTCATGCTTTGATGGCTGGCTGGCTGCTTTGCAACGTTCCTTTTGTTTGACTTCTTTATGCTGCCTCATTTGAGTTTGCAATCACTCAGGTAGTATGATACACAAGCACTTTGTGCATGTGCACATGCACATGTGTGTGTAAGCATGTTCACACTTGAACATGTGGGTGAAGGAGAGAAAGGGAAGAGAGAGAAGCAGCAGATAGGAAGGTATAGAAGCCGGGCGCGGTGGCGCATGCCTGTAATCCCAGCGGCTCAGGAGGCGGAGGCAGGAGGGTCGCAAATTCGAGACCAGAGGCAGTCTGGGAAATTTAGCAAGACCCTGTCTCAAAAAGTAAAAGAAAAATGGGCTGGGGGTGTAGCTCAGTGGTCCAGCATTTGCAAAGCATGCAAGCATGAAGCCTTGGGTTCAACCCTTAGTACCACAAAAAAAAAAAAAAAAAAAAAAAAAAAAAAAAAAAAAAAAAAAAAAAAAAAAAAAAAAAAAAAAAAAAAAAAAAAAAAAAAAAAAAAAAAAAAAAAAAAAGAAAGAAAAGAAAGGTGTAGAGAGAGAAACAGTGAAACAGGCAGAGATAGATGTAGAAAAGAGGTAAAGACAGGGCAAAAGGCTAGAAATCTGAGGCATGAGTATGGACGGACCACATTTCTACCCTGAGGTTGAACATGTTACTTGGAGGGGGGACCTTTGGGAGGTGATTAAGTTTGGATGAGGTCATGAGGGTGGGGACCTGTGATGGGATTAATCTCTTTATAAGAAGAGGAAGACAGACCAGAGCTCCCTCTCTCCACCATGTCAGGACACAGCAGGAAGGCAGCTTTCTGAAAACCAGGAAGAGTTCTCACCAGGCTCTGAATCTCCAGCACCTGAACGTAGCCTCTAGCTCTGAAATGACGGAATCCTTGTTGTTTATAAGCCACCCAGTGTGGGGTATTTTGTTATAGCCGCATGAATAGACTAAGACTGTCTTTTCCTCCCAGCCTTCTCCCCATACCTTCTCTTCCCCCTGCTACTCCTTCTCTTCCCCTCCAGTCTCTCTCTCTTCCTCAACTTCATTTCCTTGCAGGCAGAAAGAGCTGCAGGGTTTCCAAGGAGCATCTAGGGTATTTATGTCATAGTAAGTAGCTCAGATTTCACAACACAGGACAGATGGTAACTCAGATTTCTTTCCGAATGGAGGCCTCACTCACCGGAAAAAAGCTGGTTTATTCTTCTGCCATCTTCCTTCTTTACTGTACAGTGTGTAACTTGGGTATCTTCCTTGTTCTAAACCTTTATGGCCAAACAAATAAACAAATAACAATAACAACAAAACCCCTTTACTCAGAGAATGGCTTTGCTGTTTTTTTTATTGGAAATTTTTAATGTACACCTTAATGTGATTCATTCTGACATGCTTTTGATTGTGACATTTCCACATATACATTTCGTTGTACGCTTCCTCCTCCCATCCCACCCCCCATCAAAGACTACTCTACCATTTACTTTTCTTTTTATGGTAATATTTTTCTATATATCCTTGGGTTCCAGTTCTGTTTAAGATAGAAACTTTTCCTACAGTGAACTTTCTTTTTACCTTGTCAGAACTATTACATGCATTTTCTAGACCATCTATAATAATACCATTGTTAGATTTTTTCTTTTACTATGATCTGAACTTTGTATAGAATTTTTTCCTTATAATTTTGATTCAGCTCCCACACATGAGTGAGAACATGTGGTGTTTCTCTTTCTGAGCTTGTGTTCATTCACTTAAAATAATTTTCTACAATTCCACCCATTTTGCTGCGAATGGCCTTCTTTCTTTTTTTTTCTTTCTTTCTTTCTTTCTTTCTTTCTTTTTCTTTCTTTTTTTTTTTTGATTGCTGAGTAGTATTCCATTGCTTTGCTCTCTTTCTGACTAACAAGTCCTCATGCTTGTGTGTGAGTGTGCCTGGGAACCCAAGGGTGGAGATAAAGATCAGGGGCCTGGGCAGAGCTTTCGGGGCATGGGAGAAACCTGGGGTGGGGGGACATTTGAACATGTTGGAAGTAGCAAGATATAGTGAAGGGAACCTGAGTATTTGGAAGTGAAGACGTGCGTTTAAACTCTAGCCCTGTCACGCAAGCCCTTCTCGCCTTCAATTATTTCATCTGTAAGATGGAGCTGTGATAACCATTTCACCAAGTTGTTATGACAGTTAAGCAAGGAACCACATAGGAAAAGTACCAACTGGGGTACTGGCCCAGAGTATGGGGACCTTCCTGTTGGTGATTTCTACCTCTCCCATCTAAATTCTCAATTACTTTGCATGTTACTTTTCTCTCACAAAGAACAATGTAAGGACAGAGATTATTCTACTTGGCTTTGAGTAACCAGTGCCTCGCTTAGCACAAAGCATCTATGAGATGCTCCAGATAGGACTGCAGAACAATTGAGTATGCAAATGAACATTCCCATTCTCAGGTCCCACAAACTGTGCCCTGCTCTTTTCCTCTCCCATATGAATTGTGTCCTGCCTTCTGATATTTTCCCAAAACTCTCCCATCCCATCTATTTCTATCTCCTCACTCACATTCATGGGGTGATAAGATATATTTGAGAATATACCTTAGACCTAAATTCTTCAGAGACCTCATTTTGACTTCTCAGCAAGTTGCTCAGATGATCAGTGTAATTGCAAAGATGTAAGAATGAACCCTTAAATTAACTGCTTTTCATTCCAAGCAACAGAACATTTCAAACAGGTGGAATGAGTTCCTGTGGTTGCCATGGCAGCAACAACAGGTCTGATGTTCTCTAATCTCCTCTCTCCCATCTCTTTCCACCCCCAACACTCACACCTGTCACCCAACATGTCCTAATCTATTCCCTGATGGTCTCAGGCCAAAAGTGTAGAGGTAGTGACATTTTTTGAAATGGACATAGAAACAAGGATATAGAGTATGTTAATTACCCTTCTATTGCTATAATAAATATCTATGATGTTATGTTGATGTTAGGTGCCGTCGAGTCGGTATCCAACTCATAGCGATCCTCATAGGGTTTTCAATGGCTGACTGTTTCGGGATTGCCTTGGGAGTGGATTGCCAGGCCCTTCTCCCATTTTTGCGGTGCTGGGAATTGAACTCAGGACCTCAGAGACTGCAGCGCAGCGCTTTACCCACTGAGCTAAATCCCAGCCCAAATATCTATGGTAATCAACTTATAAAGAGATGAGTTTTACTGGGCACTGTGGTACGTGCCCATAATTCCAGAGACTTGGGAGGCTGAGGCAGGAGGATTGCAAGTTCCAGGCCGGAAGCAGCCTGCATACCTTATCAAGACCCAGTTTGAAGATAAAAAAAATTAAAAATGGTCTGGGAGAGCAGCCCAGTGGAAGAACGCTTGCAAAGTATATGCAAGGCCATGGGTTCAACATCCAAGTAACCCAAAAATAAAATAAAAGAAAGAGAAGAGGTTTAGTTTGGCTCCCAGTTTTAAAGGTTCCAGTCCACAATCAGTTCACTCCATTGCGTTTAGGCCTGTGCAATGTAGCACATCATGGCGGGAGAGGGTGGTGGAACAGAGCTGCTTACTTCATGGCCAGCAGTAAAAGAGAGAAACAAAGAAGAAACTGGAGTCTCCCTATCTCCTTCAAAGACATGCCCCCAATGACCTAAAGTCCTCCCACTAAGTCCCGCCTCCCAAGATCACCAAACTGTGGGCCAAGCCTTTAACACCTGGGCCTTTGAGCCAGATCTAAGATCCAGACATAGCATAGAGTAAAAGTTATACAACTCTAAAACAGGCCCCTTTCACTGTTACAAAATTTGAGAGTCAGGCAAGAATTTGTCATAGCTTCTTGCTTTCTCAAGCTGTGTTTGGCAAAGAGACAGGGACATTGGTGGGTTTTGCTTTCCTCAACCCGTACCGTTCCTGAAGCCCCCTTCCCACAAGCTGCCATCTCAGCCCTCCAGTCTTCTGAACAAATCATTAGCTAGCTGGAGTTTCACCCACAGAGTCAGGCTTGTCTGGGCTTGAACAAAGGTCAAAATCAAAGGGTAGGAGAAGAGAAAAAGGATGAGAGAAACATTAAGTGGAATGTGGCGAACTTCTTAATGGATTGGAGGTAGGCAGAAAAATAGAAAGTGACCAGGTTTCTCAATAGGGCAGCGGCATGCACGGTGGCCCCCACGAAGTTCCCACTGGGATTAGAAATGTGTCCAAGCTCCCTAGGAGGCGGACCGAGGTGGTGGGAGATGGAAAAGGATTTCCACTTTGGGCCAGTGGAGGCTCTAGCACAGTGTGTGGGCACAAACCAACCTACTTTAATCCTGGTTTTCTCATATTGAACTCAAGATAATCAAGCCCCATTCTGATTCATAAGAGAAATCAATCTAAAATGAGGAGGGGGAGGATTTGCTTCATAAGACTCTCAGAATTAAAAAGAAAAGCTCTACCCTAGATTGCTGGGATTTAGCTCAGTGGGTAGAGCGCTGCGCTGCAGTCTCTGAGGTCCCGAATTCAATTCCCAGCACCACAAAAATGGGAGAAGGGCCTGGCAACCCACTCCCAAGGCAATCCCGAAGCACTCAGCCATTGAAAACCCTATGAGGGTCGCTATAAGTCGGATACCGACTCGATGGCACCTAACAACAACAACAACAACTACCCTAGATTTATTTATTTATTTATTTATTTCCTTCTATTTTTTTTTTTTGGTACTGGGGGCTGAACCCAGGGCCTCACGTATACTTTTTGCATGTGCTTTACCACTAAGCTGCACCCTCAGCCTCTTTTTCATTTTTTCATCTTGAGACAGAGTCTTGCTAAATTATGCAAGCTATTTCTGGCTTTGAACCTGCAGTCCTTCTGTCTCCATCTCCTGAGTCACTGGATCTTTATGCCTAGATCTTTATGCCTATTTATCTAAGTCTATAAGTATATGTCCCTGCAGCCACACCACTGTGGTGTCTGATCCCATCAGATCTTGGAAACTAAGCAGTGTCAGCCCTGGTTAGTACCTGGACGGGAGACCACCTGGGGACAGTAGGCGCTGTAGGCTTCAGAGAAGGACCTGGCAACCCACTCCCAAAAACTAATCAGCCATTGAAAACCCTACAAATAGCAGTGAAGCACAACAATAGTGTTTTGTTGTACATAGGGTCGTTATGAATTAGACACTAACTCAATGGCACCTAACAACAACAACAACATAACTATATGGGTTCATATCTATTAGCTGGCCTACCTGGAATTGCTGTAAAGACTCATTGTTGTGTTGTTGTTAGGTGCCATCAAGTTATGTCCAACTCATAGCAACCCTTGGAGGGTTTTCAATGGCTGTTTCGGGATTGCCGTGGGAGTGGATTGCCAGGTCCTCCCATTTTTGTGATGCTCAGAATTGAACTCGGGACCTCAGAGACTGCAGAGCGGAGCTCTACCAACTGAGCTAAATCCCAGCCCCAAAAGGAATCACTAGCCATCATGAAAACCAAATCTACTGTGAACCCACAGTTGTAATTCATAATATCAGCTCCTCTTGTGACCACAGTAACCTTCCTATTTCCTTTTCCTGATGTGGCATCCCAGTGTCTATGCCAACCTATGTCCAGCAATTACTGTTTCACTTTTCTATTCCTCTAGAGGGACACAGAGTGGCTCTCGGAGGTCCCTGCAGTGCTTTCTGGAGCAAATTTCTTTCATTACCTTATGACCTATCTTTTAACTCTAACTAGCCTAAACACTTTCCAAATTTAGCACAATTGAATTCAGCTGTCTTTGAGAGATGCCTTTATGAAAGAAAAACAAGAACCTATTTGAAAATAGCATGGCACATTTTCCAAAGCCAGATTCCAGGCCAAGTGCTTTCCCTTCTGCCCACAACTGTACTCAGAGAACCTGGCTCCCATGAGGCATTCTGACTCTGAATTTAAGAGAAACCAAGAAACCAGAAAGTATTCTGTCCTCCTGAGGACCTAGAGAGACGCTTCAAATCCACACCAAGCCCTTCCACTGGTGAAACCAGATCAAACCCACCATCCAATTTCCGCATTTCTAAGGTAATAAAGCCCAAGCAGGAAGGATGCTGGCTAACGAATGTGCTGACCCTCTTCCGCCTTCACAGAGAGCTTGTCTGCAGGGCAGCACAAGGCTTCTGAGAACAAGCCATGTAAGAGGTGCAGAACAGATCGTGATTGCAGAGGTCTGCATTTTTGTTTAAACTGCATTTTAAACAAAGCCCTCTGTTCTGCTCAGCTCTCTGCCCTAGATAGCTGTGTTCCAAAACCTGCAAGCAAAATGGAATGGTGGAGAAGGAATCATTTTAAAGGAATCAAATCCTGGGCACGCAGGCTGCAGGAAAGCAATATATATTGGGAATGCTGAAAAACTGCGTACACATTTTAAGAGATGTTATCTATGCACTACTTTTCAAAGTTGAACTGAATGACAATGGTAGTCACTTTGAGCACCTCTTTTTTTTTTCTTTTTCTTTTTCTTTTTCTGGTACTTGGAGGTTGAACCTAGAGCTTCACACATACTTTTCCAGTGCTCTACCACTAACTAAGCCGCACACCCAGCCAATTTTTTAAATAATTTTTTTATCTTGAGACAGTGTCTTGCTAAGGTACAAGGCTGCCTCTGGCCTCAAACCTGCGACCCTTCTGCCTCTGCCTCCTGAGGTGCTGGGATCGCAGGCGTGAGCCACCAGGTCTGACTGAGTCCATCTTTTAATTGCAGAAGTCGAACGTGACCTGTATTCATCTTTTGTTATTGATATGCATTATTACAATTTTAATACTTAGAATGTGCATACAATTTTTGGCACTCTCTGTATATCTATTTTAAATTATTGACGCAAACCTCTGTCACTTAATGACCACGGGAAGGGATTTTCGTTTACTGTACACCTACTACATGCTAGGGAGAAGTCCCGGGCAAACCACTCCCCCAAAACAATCAGCCATTGAAAACCCTATGAACAGCAGAGAGGCACTAACAATACTGTTTGGCTTGTTGTACGTAGGGTCACTACCGACTCAATAGCACCTAACAACAATAACTACACGCAATGCAGTGTGGTCAGCGTTTAGATGCCACACATCATTTAAACCTCACAATTCTGTGAAGTGTGCCTCACTATCCTGCTTTAATAGATGAGGGAACTGAGGCTCTGTAAGGTTAAAGAATTTGCCCAAAGATGTATACTTAGGAAGAAGCCTGGCTATGATTTGAACCCAGGTTCAATTCCAAGGCCCCCTCTCTTGCCTATTCCAGGCTGCCCTTAGCAGCTGGTAATAACTCAGAAAGTGTAGCTATCGTGTTTGTTTGTGCTATGCTTTATTAAATAGTATTTTTGCATGATTATGTAATTAAACTGTGAACCTCAAAAACCTGTCATTTTGAAAGCTGGGGGCAGCTGAACAGAGCTAATCAAAGAAAAGCTTCATTTACATTTATCCTGCTGGGAGATTGCTTGGGTCATTTCTCTGAACACCCTAGTGGCTTTGCTTAGCTTAGTCTAAACATCAGGCTGCATGCAGTTATTAAACCTCTGCTAGGTCAGGCCCCCGGTGCAGAGCAAATGCGCTATTAATGATAGAAATTGCAATCACATAAAAGGCTCACAGTGGGATTATAAGTGCAGCACTATTTCCAGTGTCAGCTTCTATTTTACCTCAGTCCTACTGGCCTCTGTCAGTAAAGGAGGGATAAAGGAGGTGGTCTCTGGAAGGGTGGGTGGAAGGCAGGCGCTCTGCATCAGCTTCATACTAGTGCCACCTAGTGGTCAGCCAGGGCACCTGCAAGTCCTTCAGATTTCTAAGGAATGGGTCAGGGCTCATGGCTGTGCCTTCCTCAGATCCTCAAGCTGCTGTTTTAAGAAAGGCACTGGAGTGATTTGTGTGTGGGGAGGACAGGAAGGTGGGAATCCTCGACTTCAAATAACTGAAAAGTTCTAAGTACCTGAGATGACAAGCTTCTGGACACGGGTCATTTTGGGACACAACAAGAATGCCTTGCCTCCTGTTTCTTTCAGATCCTCAGCCCCATTGACTTCTGGCTGTTGTTATTATTGTTGGGTGCTGTTGAGTTGGATCTGACTCCTAATGACCTTATGTACAACAGAATGAAACACTTCCCAACACTGTGACATACCATGCACTATTGTCGGTGCTTCTCTGCTATTCATAGGGCCTTCAATGACAGATTGTTTTGGGGAGTGGATCGCCAAGTCCTTCTCCCTAGCCTGCAGCACCCGGTATTCCCAGGTGGTCTCCCATCCAAGGACTTAACCAGTCCAACCCTGCTTAGCTTCTGAGATCATGCAAAAACCCCACCACATGCATCTGTGCCATCCCTTCTCCCCATATTCCCCTGGGTGTTGTCCTCAGTTGACACCACAGCCCAGGGGACGATGGGAAAACTCAGTCCTTCCTCAGAACATTCACCAACTGATTTCATTTCTCCCTCTCCAGGTGTTTCTCAGCCACCTGCCTGGCAGAGGATGTTCAGAGTCAAGTCCTCAGCACTTTCTGAATAACACGCGGAGCTCTCACAGTGTGTCAGGCCTAAGTAAGTCCAAGGACACAAAGCTTGTTAAGCCACCCTTCCCAATTCTGAGAAAGGCACTGTGTGGTCAGGGAGACAGCCTTGTTCAGACACAATCATGGTAGGAGAGCAAACAACAGAAGAGGCGGCCGTGATGGAGGAATAATAGAACTAGTTCAGGCTTTGGAGCCAAACTTAGCCAAATTTGAACCCTGAATATGTCACCTGGGGAAAATATTTGGTCTTTCTGTCAGTGTCTGGATCTGTAAAATAGAGATCATAGTATTTGCCTTGCTGATTTATTTGTTGTTGTTGTTAGGTGCCGTCGAGTCGAGTCCGACTCATAGCAACCCTCATAGGGTTTTCAATGGCTGACTGTTTTGGGATTGCCTTGGGAGTGGATTGCCAGGTCCTTCTTCCATTTTGGGGTGCTGGGAATCAAACTCAGGACCTCAGAGACTGCAGAGCAGTGCTCTACCAACTGAGCTAAACCCCAGCCCTGCTGATTTATCGGAAGAAATAAATCTAATTGTGAAAATAAATGAAGATTACCCAAATGAGGCTGCAGAAACCTTGCCACAGCAAAGGAGGCGGCCCCTGCCACTTGGGTCTGGCAGAGACACACCAGCAATGGAGTGGCAAAGCCTTAGAGCTGAAAAAAGAGGAGGGCTTTAGGCCTACTCTGATTGGAGGGGGTGGGCATGGGGAAACTGGAGGAGGGTAAACGAGAGGCAGGGCATGGTCCATGATTGGTTTGGAGAGCATATTTGGCTTTCTCTGAGTGGTCTTGAGTTGGAAGCAGCAGCGAAAAATATGGAAGCTGCTAACCAATGACCAAGTCCCAACCCTCCTCGGATGCTTGCTGCAGAAGCTGTGGTTTGGCTTCTGCATGGTCTAGGCTGGATGCTACAGGACTCGTGGGTCAGAGCTATGTTGTCACATATGGTCTGGCCATTGTTCATTTGTATAGTCAGTCTTTTATATTGCACTCAAAGGTGGTCATGCTGTGCGACACGCACAGATAGTAAGCGAGTGGTAGTCGTCATTATTAAAACTCCCTGTACTCAGAGGCGACCCTCACTTGGTAATGGAGCTGGACCTTGGTAGAAGGCTGTTGCATTGCTGTCAGCCTCAGGCTGTGCACCTCGTAGAGAAGAGAAGTTTGGCCCCTATTTCTGGTGGATGGCAAGTGTCAACAGCATGGTGCCCACATCTGGGGAGGGCCCACTTGGCTGTGCCATAGCCTGGCAGAGAGGAAGGAGGGCATGTGCCAATAGAGAGGTCACTTGGTGAGACAGGAGTGAGAGAGTTTGCTTTTCCATAGCAGTCTGATTATGGAAATCCTCAGTTCCTGCAGAACTACACTAATTCTTTCTGCGCGTGGGGTCCCTATACCTAATCACCTTCCTCTTCTCCACTTCTTAAAAATCCACCAACTCTCCTTCCCACTGCACAGGGGACCACATGTGCGGCACATGGTCCTTTGGGGGATGCACTCAAACCATAGCCAAACTACAACACCCCCAGGTGTCACTCAGGGTCCAGGCAGAAAGGCAGAAACCACGCCAGTTATTTGAATACAGATTTATTTATTTATTTATTTTTTGTGCTGGGAGTTGAACCCAGGGCCTTGCACTTGCATGCTTTGCAAGTGCTGGACCACTGAGCTGCACCTTCAGCCCATTTTTTACTTTTTTTGAGACAGGGTCTTGCTAAGTTACACAGACTGCCTCTGGTCTTGAACTTGCGATCCTCCTGCCTCTGCCTCTCGAGCCGCTGGGATTACAGGCGTGCGCCACCACGCCCGGCCCAAACAGAGATAATAGAAGAAATTGGTTACAGGTTTTGGGAGGCTGGAAAAGCAAACGACCATAATGCAGTAGCACAGAAGTGCTGTAGTTACTGCAGGAAGCACCTGCCTTTCCTAGGAGCGAGGGCAAGAGATGGAAGGAGGGTGTTGAACTCTGAAGCCCAAGGGAGGAGCTTTGCAAGCCATGGAGGAAGGTGGGGCAGCATGACTTCCCTCATCCTGGGGGCTCCCAAGCTAGGAGGAGGCCCTGCAGGACAGGAGCTGATCTCAGGTCCCAGCCAACAGGAGCAGGTGCGTCTCACAGCAGGGGCCCCTGTGGCTGGTGCAGGGAGTCTGGAAGAGAACCTGTAACTGGAACAAACGGCAGCCACTGGAGCGAAGAACAGGGAGGTCCTCCTTGTTCAGTTACAGAGTTTCATTTTCGTTTAGGTACGAGGAGGCTAAGTGTGCCAGGGAAGCATGGGTACCCCATTCAGACCCAGCGGTGACTCTTGATTGGTTTATGCTTTCTCACCAGGTCTCCAAACCTTGGTTTTTAAAACTGAAAAGCAACCCTCTGAGTAGACAAGCAGTTAGTAACTATAACTTTTTTTTTTTTTTTTGGCGGTACTGGGGTTTGAACCCAGGGCCTCACGCTTGCATGCTTTGCAAGTGCTGGACCACTGAGCTGTACCCTCAGCCCATTTTTTTACTTTTTGAGACAGGGTCTCGCTAAGTTATGCAGACTGTCTCTGGTCTCAAACTTGCAATCCTCCTGACTCCACCTCCCAAGCCACTGGGATTATAGGTGTGCGCCACGGTGCCCAGCTAGTCACTATAACTTTTGATCATTTCCTGCACACCCACCTGCTCCTGCCCTTTCCTGCTAATCTAGACATACACTGACCTGGAGAAAACCCTCAAGCCCCTCTCTCCACCGTGACAGGGGCAGCTTCTGCTCCCTTCCCTTGTTGTTGTTGTTGTTGTTGTTGTTTTCTCCCAGAACCAAGAGGTTCCATAGAAATTTCTAGCTTTTCCTTCTTGGGGGCAGGAGAACAGGAGATGCAAGGGAAGGGTCCTGCTCTACGTAGCCACTCTTCCATGAAAGAATAGGGCCAGAGATTTGGCCCATCCCGTTTAGGGGAGGAAGGGTTCTCACTCTACTTCCATCTGGAAGCAACAACTCAAGGCTGGAGATGACTCCAGCCATCCGGTGCGTCAAGGTGACCCGAGCATGGTCCCTTCCTTACAGGAGTTCCCATCTAGTGGGCACAAATCAGTGGGACAGGTGAGCATAGCTAAGTACCTGACGTGATGGAAGCCCTCACGCCGAATTCCCCCTGGGAAGGTCACAGAGGACTTCTTGGAAGGCCACATAAGGACTGAGTGGACACCGAGACTTGTCAGCACGTGGGATGACCCAGGGAGCGTGAGAGCATCTCTGTTTACGGGGGTGTGTGAGGCTGGGGCAGAGGGCTGGACACGCAGGGTCGGTGGGATGGAGCTCTGGGGGATAAAACCGCAGTAGTAGGAAAGGGACCACCCCAAAGGCCCGGGATGACACCTACAGAGACTGTGGGAAGCCAGGGAGGACACGACCCACTGCCAGTGTAGACGGCTCACTCTAGCAGCCGTGTGGAGGCTACATTAGGAAAGGGAGCTGGTGAGATGTGAGGCAGACAAGTGGCTGCAAAGCTGTGTCATGGAACTCGTCACTGGCTTTAAAGATGTGTGAGACACTTTCTCTTGCTTTCCCAGCCAAGGAGTGATTCAAAGCAGCAGACACAAATAAACACAGAGGGAAGGGGTAGAGGGGCGGGGCCCCAGCTTCCGCTTGGGAAGGCCCATCCTGCAGACTCCAGCTGTGAGCTGGGAAGGCCATATTTTGAGGACCATCAGGGCATCAGGGGACTAGGGTGGGGAAGAAGGAGGAGCAGCAAGGCTGGGGGAGGTGGGCACACATTTTGGAGGACGCTGCATGCCACAGTCTGGGCTCCATTCCTGAGTCTCCTGAAAACGGGTGCTGGCTTCGAGGCCCAGGAGCAATAGCATGCTGTGGGAAGGCTAATCAGGAGCTGCGTGGAGGGTGGATTGGGGTCGGAAGGACTTGCGATCCTCCTGACTCCACCTCCCAAGCCACTGGGATTATAGGTGTGCGCCACCGTGCCCAGCTAGTAACTATAACTCTGGTTGCAAAACCCGTGCACAGGCCAGCGATGATGGGATCAGAATCAGCACAGTGGCATCGAAAGTGGGGAGGATGAGTCCATTTTGGCAGGGAAACTACAGAAGCTGTGGTCACTGATGGAATGGGGGAGTTGGGCTCAAGACTGCCCCAAGTTTCTTTGTCAACCGAAATGGCAGGGCCATAGCAGTCAGAAAGAGAGTAGGAGGAGAAACTTCAGTGCTGGCTGTTGGTATCTGAACAACAGATTGCCGGTTTCCATTTCTATCCATGTGGCTGGTGTGCTGTAATAGAGCCACACGAATCCTGGGACTTCAGCTGAGACTCTCAGAGCAACAGAGAAGGGCACCACAAAGGAACGGGGGTGGCAGGCAGCAGCTCCAAGGACAATTTGATTGCTGGCAGTGGTTTTTCATTGTGACCATAATCATGACAGTATTCCATTTATTTTATATTTCTGTTTGAAAGTGCTCCGTGAGGCTAATTTTAGTGAGTATACAGTGAAATTAGCCTATGAATTCACTTCGGGTAGTACTGTGAATTAGTACAACACTTTGAAAAGCAGTAATAGATGTAGGAAATCCCTCTCCTAGGAATTTAGCCTAAGGAAAGATATATATTTAAAGCCAAAGCTGAGCGCCTAAAGAAGTTCATTAAAGTATCATCTACGCTAACCAAACATAGGGAAGACATAAAGCTCCAGCAGAAGGAAATGGTTTGGTAAATGATGCAGTGATGATTCAGTGAACTATTATGAACCTATTAAAATGAAATTAAAATTGTATCGACTAGGGAGAAATATGGACACGTGTTTGATGTGGTAGTGGGAGGAAGGGGAATGGAGTACAAAATACTTTGCATGCTGGTATATGACTATAAATTTGTGCATACATTGGGTAAAACTTGGAAGGTGTTTTGAAGAAATGTAAGTGGGTATTATGGCAACTAGCCTGGGCTCGGGGGTCAGGATGCTGAGCTCAAAGCCTGTGACTTACCTTCCTGTGGCCTTGGGTAATGTTGTCAGCTTCTCTCAGCATCAGTGCCTCATCTATAGAATAGGGGCAACACATGGCTAGAAGCTAAGAGTGGGTGTAACCAAAGCCCCAGGCTCAAGAGCTATGAACATCTAAATGAAATAATGCATACAGAGCTGTCGGCTATTAGAAATGGTCAATAAGTACCTACTACTATGTATGTTTTCTATTTTAATTATAGATAATCTCAATTTTTTAAATGCACAAGTTACAGATTATAGTTCTCTTTAATGTAATTAAATATACTCAGGAGGAATAACACAAAACCTTGGCTAGGGAGAAGGACCCAACAGCCCACTTCCAAAACAATCAGCCGTTGAAAACCCTAAGAAAAATAGCAGAGAAGCGCTGACAATAGTGCCAGGCATGGCACAGTGTTGAGGAGCATTTCGTCTGTTGTACATGTTAGGTTTTGGAATGACAAGAGTTCCTACATAAGTCAGTCCAGGGCTCACATATGTTGTCAAGGATTAACATGTTTGTTGTTGAACTCTCTTTTCTGCAGTTAGATACAACCTGTGCCTCTACTTGTGGGAAGACAAGATCAAGAGAGTTCGCTGAATGGGCTGAAGAGGAGATAACAAGGTGCCTGTGACTCCCTCCACCCTGTTGTAAAACACCACTGTAGCCACTTCAGCTGGTAACAGCCCTCCCAGTCCCTGCCTCTTCCCCTGGCCATCTATAAAAACCTGCCCTCGTCAGCCATAAGGGGCTGCTGCATCTTGGCCTCAGCCTTCCCCTAAGATATGATATGCTTCTGCTTGGTAAAATTAAAAGAGAAAGGCAACACAGTGATTTCATACAGTGGCTTGGAAGTTGCCTGACAATGTGCCAAAATTGATGAAAAAAAATTTTTTGGGGGGGGGAAAGTTTGGAAAGAGGGCCAAGAAGTATTCTGGTGGAGGTAAATAGGACAACTCTCTACGGAAAGGACTCAAAGCGCTGTATATTTTATCGCAGGAACCAAACAGTGAAGCCTCTTCTCAGATCATTAAGTACACAAAAGAATCTCATCTATTTGGGGCACACCAATGTTTTTTCCAGTTTACTGGCACAATATGAGTTGAAATGAATTTTTAAAATTATGGTAAAAATAGCCA
Source organism: Pedetes capensis (assembly GCA_007922755.1). Classification (NCBI taxonomy): domain Eukaryota; kingdom Metazoa; phylum Chordata; class Mammalia; order Rodentia; family Pedetidae; genus Pedetes; species Pedetes capensis. The sequence goes on from VMDO01000995.1 coordinate 196,539, forward strand.
GGCACAGTGGCGCACACCGATAATGCCAGCAAGTCTGGAGGCGGAGGCAAGAGCATCACAGGTTCAAGGGCAGAGGCAGCCTGTGGAACTATAGCAAGACCCTGTCTCAAGGTAATAAATGAAAAATGGGCTAGGGGTGCGGCCTAGTGGTAGAACACTTGTAAAGTATGTGTGAGGCCCTGAGTTAAACTCCTGAGTATCAGAAAAAAGAAAAATAAAAAAGGTTAAAAATCCCCACATAACAGAAAATTTACCATGTTGCCCTTTTGAAATGTCCAATTCAGTTATGTTAGTTATATTCACATTGTTGTAGAGCCAATCAATGTCCTGCAAAACTGAACCTCTCAACCTATTCAATAACAGCTGCCCATTCTTCCCTAACCCCAGGCCCTAGCAAATACCGTTCTACCTTGGTTTTATGAATTTGACTACTCTAAATAACCCATAAAAGTAGAACCATATGATGTTGGTCCTTCTATAACTGGTTTCTTTCATTTAGCATAATGTCCTCAGAGTTCCTCTATGTTGTAGCTGTGACCTGCACTGATTTTCTGTCTCTTTTCTGCTTGGTGAAATCTCCAGATGACTGGGCGGTAGGAGAGCCACAACTGGATAAGTTAACATCGGAAGCCAGGGCCCAGGGTAGATCTGAAGGGCTTCCCTTCCTCCTGGGGGCAGAGCCACACCTTAATGCACATGCCCTGGCATGGTTACAGGAGGAAGTCTTTGAATGATTTCTCAGGTTTACCTTGACAAGTTGGCAAGGAGAATACAGAACCCTGGCTATTAATTTGATGTAAATATAGAAATAGTTCTATTGACATTTTAATTCCCCATTTCCTCCTGGGTTAGCGAAGGTTGCTGTCAAATCCAGAATGAATATTGAGCTCAGTGGCAGGGCCTGTAATCATAGTAGACCTTCAAATCATAGTGGGTTTTTCTTCTTTTTTCTGTACATTCCCTTGAAATGTTTTGGTCAGTCCCTACCTCTTGCTTGTGACCTTTGCTTCCGCAGAGACATGTCCTCAGATGTTCTGTCTTTGTAAACGTTTAACTAGTTCACTGTTTTCACACATGGAATGGAAGGGCAGTGTTACAGGCTGGACCTGGAATGTACTCCATAACTGCTGTGTTGAAGGCGTGGTCTCCAGCTGGTGGTACAATTGGGAAATGCGGGAATACAAATATTATAGTTGTAATCATACTGATGCCCACAGCTATACCACCCTGGCATCCAATCCCATCAGAACTTAGAAGCTAAGGAGGGTCAGGTCTGGTTAGTACTTAAATGGGAGACTATTGGGGAATACTGGGTGCTGTAGGCTTAGGAGAAGGACCTGGTAGCCCGCTCCCCAAAACAATCAGCCATTGAAAATGCTACAAATAGCAGAGAAGTACTAACAATAGTGCAGGGCATGGCACAGTGTCGGGGAGTGTTTCTTTTGTTCTACATAGGGTTGCTATGAGTTAGACCCAACTCGACAGCACCTAACAAAAATAACAACAATAACAATAACAACATTCATACTGATGTGCTACTGGATAAAAACACTCCTTTTGGATAATTTGGAATTTGCTTTGAGAAAATTTGTTCATGAATTCATTAATGAATATTAGACTCTTGGAAAGAAGGCTTCACAGGAACATATTAAAGATAATTGAAATGTCTTTCACTCAAGAACAAGGAAATAGGGAAATAAATTTTATTGTTTTCATAATCATCTATTTATTCACCCATATGCTTTCTCACAGCATCATTTCCTCAGTTGATTACGGGAATGTATTCCCATAAGTCATCGTGCCCTACCATATAATAAGGAAACGAAGATGAATAGAACATTAACTTTTCAAATCTATAATGTAAGCCTTCTAGGAGATCAGACGTGGGTAGAACTTTGTATGAAATAACGTAGAACTGCAGGTGGCATAAGAAAGGTATACAGAATTTCTGTGAGGTTCGGGAGAAGAAAAGATGACTCCCCACAGTAGAGGTTATGGGGTAGGGAGATTAGAAAGGAATCATGAAAGAGCGAGCGCAGGAGAAGGCCTCTGAGTTATCTAAGACCTGCGTGAGCAGGGCTCGTAGGGGCGCCAGCTAAGGGAACCTCTGTCCTCTAACAAAGGTCAGAAAATGAGGCCAAGCAGAGCAGAACGAGGAGCAGAGACCAGCTCTGCTGGACTAAGCGTCCCCTATGCAGGGGAGACATTAACAACAAAGTCAGGAGAGGCAGCCTGCCGCAGGAGCTCTCCTGGGACTGGGCCTCACTGTAGGTGACAGCTTGTCCCGCACAGCAGTTAGGAGCACAGGCTGCGGACTCAGTCATGTCTGTGAGTCCAGGCTCTGCCAGATCAGAGTTGAATATCTTTTCCCAAATCACTTAAAGTCTCTGGGCCTCAGTTTCCTTTTTTGTCAAATAAAGGTGGTAATATCTACCTTATAAGGTTGTGAGGATTACATATGATTATTGCTGGGTGCAGTGGGCGCATACCTGTAATCCCAACTACTCAGGAGGCTGAGGCAGGAGAATTGCAAGTTTGAGGTCAGAGGCAGCTTGCATAACTTAGTGAGACCTTATCTCAAAATAAAAATAAAAAGGGGCAGGGGGTGCAGCTTAGTAGTAGACGCTCGTCTAGTGTGCAGGAGGCCTTGGCTTCACTTCCTTGTTGTTGCTGTTGTTAGGTGCCTTCAAGTGATGTTTGACTCATAGCGACCCTATGTACAACAGAATGAAACAGACACTGTGCCATGCCTGGCACTATGTCAGTGCCTCTCTGCTATTCATAGGGTTTTCATTGGCTGATTGTTTTGCGAGTGGACTGCCAAGTCCTTCTCCCATGGGTTCTCCCCCTAGTACTGCAATTAGTAAATAAATTGTTGTTGTTAGGTGCTGTCAAGTCATGTCTGACTTATAGCAACCCTCACAGGGTTTTCAATGGCTGATTATTTTGAGATTGTTTCAAGAGTGGGCTGCCACTTCCTTCTCCCATTTTTGGTGCTGTGGATCGAACCCAGGGCCTCAGAGACTGCAGAGTAGTACTCTACCAACTGAGCTAAATCCCAGCCTAAATAAATAAATAAATAAATAAATAAATAAATAGTCGAATACAGTGGCACATGGCTGTAATCCCAGAGACTTGGAAAAATGGAAGCAGGAGGATCACAGGTTCAAAGGCAGAGGCAACTTGTATAATTTAGGGAGACCCTGCCTTAATTTTTAAAAAAATGTTTTAAAGGGACTAGAAATGCAGGTCAGTGGCAGAGCACTTGCAAAGTGTATGTAAGGCCCTGGATTCAGCCCCCCAGTACCAAAATAAATAAATAAATAAATAAATAAATAAATAAATAAATAAATGGGATTATGTATCTAAAGCTTTTAAAACAGATCCTGTCTCATTATGGATACTTAGTAGTAAAGGGTGGTTATCATTACTAATCATCATTGGAAGACTTTTAAGCAAGTTAGTGATAAGACGAGATCATCAAAACATAGTCACACAGTGACTGTAGAGTATGCATAACAAATTATTCCAAAATGTCACTGCTGAAAATAACAGACATTGGCCACCCCACGGTTTCTGAGGGTTGGGAATCCACATGCATCTTAACTAAGCGGTTCTGGCTCAGGGTCCGTCCTGAGGATGTAAGCGAGATGTCAGTCTACACCACACCTCACACTGCAAGGACCGGCTCCCACCTAACACGGCTGCTGGCAGCCTCTGAAGTTTCTCTCCAAACTCACGCCCAGCTGCCTGTGATGTGTCAGCTGGCATCCCGTAGAGCGTGCTACGAGGCAGTCAGAGATAGCACCCGGGAAGGAGCCATGGTCTTTTTATAACTGAACATTGAAGTGACATCGCATGACTCCCATTCACTAGAAGTTAGTTATTAGCCCATCCTACATTTAAGGGGTGAGAATCAAACAAGATCATGAAAACCAAAAGGGGAGATTTTAAGAGTCAGTATGGAGACCAATTATTTCAACATGCCAGCTAGGTGGTATTTTCAGTCACATCATATGGTTGTGAAAGCTGGACATTGCACAAGGGAGACAGGAGAAGAATTGATGCTTTTGAATTATGGTGCTGGAGATGATTATTGAATATACCATGGACTGCCGAAAGAACCAACAGATCTGTCCTAGAAGAAGTGCAACCAGAGTGCTCCTTGGAAGCAAGGATGGCTAGACTGTGTCTTACATATTTTGGACATGTAGTCAGGAGGGAACCAATCCCTGGAGAAAGACATCATATTTGGGAGAGTGACAGGTCAACAACAACAAAAAAAGAAAACGCTCCACTAGATGGATTGACACAGTGTCTGCAACAATGGGCTTAAACATAAATAAGACCATGTGCCTGACACAGAATCAGGAGAGTTTCGTTCTGTTGTACATACGGTTGCTATGAGTCGGACCCAATCAACAGCACCTAACAATAACAACAACAAGTCTGTCTGTCTGTCTGTCTGTCTGTCTGTCTGTCTGTCTTTCTTTCTTTCTTTCTTTCTTTCTTTCTTTCTTTCTTTCTTGAGTGGTCCTTGGGGATTGAACCAAGGGCCTCACACATACTTTGCAAGTGCTCTACCACTGGGCCGCACCTCCAGCCTATTTTTTATTTTTTAATTTTGAGACAAGGTCTTGCCAAGTTACACAGGCTGCCTCTGGCCTCAGACTCAATCCTCCTGCCTCCAACTCCCAAGTTGCTGATATACAGGCATGCACCACTATGCCTGGCCAGTAGGTATTTTAATAGAACCAATATAGGTTCTATACAGGTTTAACCTTAAGAACCAGTATACATGCCATTAGACTCATGCTCAGTTGAAGAAAATTGGGCTCAGAGTCTTAAATAATTTGCCTAAGATTACACATTGTTGTTGTTAGGTGCCATCAAGTTGGCGTCTGACTCATAGAAACCCTATGTAGAACAGATGAAACACTGTTGCCATGCTTCTCTGCTATTCATAGGGTTTTCAATGGCTGTTTTTTGGGGGGAGTGGATTGCCAGGTCCTTCTCCCAAACCTACAGTACCTGGTGTTCCCAGGCAGTCTCCCATTCAAGTGGTAATCAGGCCTGACCCTGCTTAGCTTCTGACATCTGATGCGATCAGACACCACAGTGGTGCGGCTTCAGGCTCCATGTTTATTACTCAGTACACATTTCTTCTGGGCTTCCAACTGGGTGGTCACCATCTAGAGGACACCCTCTGAGACCAGGCACAGAAACCTACTGCCACCCTTCAACATGGGCACAACCAGTGACATCACGAAACTCACTTCTGCCTTCCAGAACGGAGCTGGGGTCCTTGAAGAGAGGGAAAGATGTGGGCAAGATGGAGGGAAATACAATGGAGAAGAGAAGGGGAGGAGAGAAAAGAAGGAGGGAGAGAAGAAGGAAAAGGACTCCCACCCATCCATGGCAAAGTTACTCAGCTCCTCTAAAACTAAATCATTGAGCAAAGCTAAGAAATCTTTAGCAGGAGGTTTGTCATTGCTTTATTGCCTTTTTTTTTTTTTTTTTTAACAGTGGCAGGTTCCTGACTCCCTTCCCAAATGCTGCAGATAGAGCAAGGAGGAGTAACGCCATGGGACAAGTACTAAGAGGCTCTGGGGGTGTTCCAGGCAGAAATGCTTCCCCGCTCCATGGGGAGTTCTGGTGATTTAGTGATGCACTTCAAACACTGTCCACAAGAAATAGCCCTGTGCAGGAAAATGCCTCATCTCCCCAGCAACAGCCAAGCTTCCTAACTAAAGGCAGGGAAGAACTGAGCTATGGGGCACTTTTTTGTAATTTTTCCCTTTACAGGAAGAAACAATGACTTAGCACTTCCTCTGAATTCCCGGCTGTGCTCCCTCCCTCTCCACCTCCAAATCAACCACCATTGCCCTTCAAGGGGAGTACAGTGGTGTGATGTGGAGAGAACTTCAGCTTCAGAGTCAGGTTGAGCTGGGTTCGTATGTTGGCCTTGCCATTGATGAGCTTGTAACACTAAGTAAATTCTCTTCCATCTGTAGACCTCCGTGTTCTCATTTATAAATCCGGACTAATACAACTTGGTAGGATTGCTGTGATAATGAAGTGAGATGGCGCCTGCGAAAAACCTGGCTCTTAAAAAAGGCATTCGGTGTACATTAGTTTTTGAAGGAGATCAGAATACATCATCCCCAAATATGCCACTTTGGCATGAGGATTATTTTGAGCTGAAAGCAGTCGAGAATCAACAGATGCAGGAACAGTTCTTGCTCGTCTCTTATTCATCTAAAAGCAGGACAAAAATCTCTTCTTGTGAAGGTGGCATATGTCTTCCTAGTGAAGGTGTCTCCCTCTTCTTGTACCAGAAAAGGGAGATTGGCCTGACATCCAGGGATGGAGATGTATCTACATAATAAAACCTTGCTAAAATAATCTTAATCTTCCATCTACTCCTAGGCTGCCCCCATGGTTTAACATTCCTCAGAGCTCAAACTGCGTTTCCTTTGTTTAAAATATTATATAAGCCCTTGAGTCTAACCGCTTCTTTGCGCTTCATTTCTTTTCTATGAAATGTATCCATGCAATATTAATCAACATTATGTCGCCTTTTTTCCTGCTAATGTCTTTTTTCCTCCCTGATATTTGCATCCCTTCCATGTTCTTCAAACAAATGCCAACAAAAATAAATAAAATTAATTTCAAAACCTGGGGCAAAAACTACCTTTTGCCAGTTCATCACAGAGGGAGGCATTGCGGCTGCCTTTTTTCTCTGGTTTGGTTTCTTGGGTCTGGGAATCTTCATGATTGGAAGAAACCGGCCTGGGGGGCATTAGCACAGGCTTTTCCACACACACAGGAGTTAATTACAGGTACGCCCACTTTAAGCAATCCCATTGTGCAAGACTGAAATTTACCAGAGACCAATTTACCAGCCGTCAGCCATCTTGTAAGCATGTTCTCACTTTTCTAAAGGATTAACAGGAATAGAATGCCCAACTCTGTGCCAGGACTTATATGTAGCTACTGAAGTTGAGTGATGATGGACACTTGAACTAGACTAGTATAAAAAAATTTACTTGGAAAGGAAGAGGAAACTTCTCTGAAATGATCAGTTTTCCAAGCCAAGCGTGGTGGCACAGGCCTGTAATCCCCGCGGTTTAGGAGGCAGAGGCAGGAGGATCACAAGTTAGAGACCAGAGGCAGTCTGCGTAACTTAGTGAGACCCTGTCTCAAAAAGTAAAACAATGGGCTGGGGATACAGCTCAGTGGTCCAGCACTTGCAGAACATGCAAGTGCAAGGCCCTGGGTCCAACCCTCAGTACCACACACACACACACACACACACACACACACACACACACACACACACACACAAAAGGATCAGTTTTCCTTGGTTTCCCAACCTTCTTTCTTGTTTTTTGCAGTACTGGGGTGCTAAACCCAGGGCCTTGCATATACTTTCCAAGCTCTCTACCACTGAGCTGCATCTCTAGCCTCCTTTTTTTATTTTTTATCTTGAGACAGGGTCTCTCTAAGTTATGCAGGCTGCCTCTGGCCTTGAACTTGCGATCCTCCTGTCTCAGCCTTCCTGGTCGCTGGGGTTACAGGGATGTGCCACAGTGCCTAGCTCAAGGGCTCCCATTCTTAAATGTGGAAAATCAGATTCTGTTTAGAGACATTGAATCTGTTCGCCTGCCTCCCACCCTTCTGCTCCATGCTGCACATTGCTGCCAATTCACCTTCCTCCATGTTCCTCCCTCTTTCCCCCCAACTGAAAGAAACCTTCAGTTCAGACGGGATACACCCCTTTCTCACCCCAGCAAATGTTATCCACACGCTATATTACCAGCTTCTCAATTTAGCTTACACCATTCTTCCTGCCAAAAACTTTCCCTTCCTCCACGTATTCATCAACAAACCCTTCCACTTCCAAGTTGCGCCTGTTCTCTGAATGGCATTGCCAGCAGGGGGCGTGCTAGATGAACTCCTGCTGAAAACCTTCAGCAATGACTGTCTCTAGGTTTGTACCCAGTCTCCTCAGCTAAGCAGTTTTTTAAATGAGGAAATTATGTCTATTATAGACATACATCTACACCACCATCTGCTTGCACGTTGTGTATACAAGATTATAGGTAAAAAATGTAGATTCACGTGCACATTGCAAAGGATCTCATCTATTGCACAGATAAAGGTTCATGTACATGGACATTTAATTCACAGGAAGACGGGGACAACAGCAAGGAGAAGAATATAATTGTGATGAAAATGGAGCGCTAAGGACCTGACCCGTGCGCAGGATTTTGTGGAGGAGCTCCTGACCTGTGCTCAGCAGTGTTCCTCAGCAATGGCATAATATGTAGCAACTTCATAGCAACACTGCATGAATATAATCTGTCTCTCTCTGCAAAGGCTTCATTTCCAGCGATTGCGCTTGGCAAGAGGTTTGCTGCCTGCTTTTCTGGTTAACCAAGAATAGACTCTTGCTCTAACCTGAGTACTTGTGATTTCATATCTTAGATCTTGGCTGACATCAACGTTATCTTCTTTGTCATCAGGAAAGGAGTGGGAGAGGGTTCCATTCCTCTCCCTTTGGTGAGAAGATTTGCTTCATGTTTGGAATGCCTACTAAAAAAGATCTCCCATGTTGCTGTAGTATAATCCCTGCTGCTCCTCACTCTCTCCCTTTCGAGGTTAGATCTTTAATCCCCAGGAGCTCAGCATTCAACCCAATATCGTGACAGTGGGTCAGAGCTGTAGCTGCCTTAAATGAGCTACAATGAATGACACAATCTCCTAAGCACAGCACTGATTCACATAAGGACTCAGAGTAACATAAAACAAAGGCAGATACGTGCCAAGTTACATGGAACACACTCCACTGTAGGAGATGGAAGGCCAGAAAGATCCATAACAGCTGAAGCAATAGAAAAAAAATTCAGAAAGGAGTGGACAAAGGCACATGCTTCAAAGATAACACCAGGAAGACCATAAACAGACACACGCACTGCAGTACCGTATGCAACGCTAAAGACTAGAAACAGTACATCCATTTGGCATTAGTTGAATAAGTTATGGTTTCTGTGCAAAATAAAATATTAGGCAGCTTTTTAAAAGAGTGAAGACTATATATATTTTGCTTTGTGATATTTCCACTAAATATATTTTAATTGAAAATTGCAAGATTCAGAAGAGTGTGTATAATGTGCTTTTAGTAGGGTGGATGATAGAAATATTCACATATTTGCTTATATATAAAATGAAAAGCAATGGAAGGACAACATAGCAAGTAAAAATTGGGTGAATTTAGGGCGACAGGGGAGGCAGGGATGGAAGCGAGGCTTGTCTGAATGTAGCCGTATTAATTATCTATGGTTATGTAACAAATCATTTCAAAAACTTGGTGGCCAAAAATAACAATCATATTATTTCGCACAAGTTCTAAGGGTCAGGATGCAGGAGCAGTTTAGCTGGGTGGTTCTATCTCAGGATCTTTCATGAGATTGTAGTTTAAGATATCGATCTGTGTTTTAATCACCTAAGGGTTGGACTGTCTGCAGCCATACCACACTGATGTCTGATCCCATCTGATCTTGGAAGATAAGCAGGGTGGGATCTGGTTAGTCCTTGGATGGGAGACTGCCTGGGAATACTGAATGCTGTAGGCTTGGGAGAAGGACCCAGCAGCCCACTCCCAAAACAATCAGCCATAGAAACCCTATGAATAGCAGAGAAACACTGACATAGTGCCAGGCATGGCACAGTGTCATATAGTGTTTCCTTCTGTTGGACAGAGTCACTATGAGTTGGACCCAACTCGGTGGCACCTAACAGCAACAATAAAGGGTTGGACTTGTAGAGAATCCACTTGCACAGTGGTCCATCCATGCAGTTTAGGGTGGAGAGGGGTCAGCTCTCACCACATAGATCTCTCTCTCTCTCTCTCTTTCTCTCTCTTTCTCTACACACACACACACACACACACACACACACACACACACACACACTCTACATATATACATGTATATGTACATATAATGGCTTAAATATCCTCATCAGGAGAAGGATGTGCCAATCCACTCTAGAAACAATCAGCCATTGAAAACCCTATGAGGGTTACAATGAGTCAGACCCGACTCCACAGCACCTAACAACAACAATCATCCTCAGGACATGGCAGTTGGCTTTCTCTAAAATAATCTATATAACAAGATAAAAGGAAACTGCCACAATGTGGGTGACCTAGTTTTAGAAGACACACCTTGTTACTTGCATCTTACTTGCTTGGTTAGAAAGGAGGTACTTAGTCTGACCCACACTCAAGGTGAGGGAATTTGGCTCTACCTTTTCAAAGGTGCACTAAAGAGTTCCTGAATGTATTTCAAACCCCCATAGAATTCAATTTCATATGTTGGATTTGGAATATATTAAGATTTCATATAACTATAAAAATAAGTTAAATAAAAAAAATACAATCCCTAATGACTGAAAGTCAAATAAATTAACCTAAACATTGTAATAAGAACACTTAATATGAGGTCTATACTCTCGACAAGTTTTTATGTATGTATGTATGCATGTATTTGTGTGTGTGTGTGTGTGTGTGTGTGTGTGTGTGTGTGTGTGTGTGGTACTGTGGAGTTGAACCCAGGGCCTCACACATGCTTTTGCAAGTGCCTTACCACTGAGATGCACCACCAGCCCGTTTTTTACTTTTATTTTGAGGCAGGGTCTCACTAAATTATGCAGGCTGCCTCTAGCCTCAAAACTACAATCCTCCTGTCTCTGCCTCCCAAGTATCTGGGATTACAGATGTGAGCCACCGTGCCTGGCTCCACAAGTTTTTAATGTCCAATGCATTATCATTGACTACAGGTACAAGGCTATATAGCCGTGACCTAGAGCTTATTCATCTTTCTGGGCTGAAACTTTATGTCCACTTATTGTAGCTCTCCTTTTTCTTCCCCTCAACCCCCAGGACCTACCATTCCATACTCTGAGTCTATGAATTTAATTATTTTGGGTACTTCATATAAGTGTAATCATGCAGTACTTGGCTTTTTGTGATTGGCTTATCTCATTATATGTATATGCCGCATTTATTTTACCCATTCAGCTGTTGATGGACATTTAGTTGTTCCCACATATTGACTATGGTGACTGGTGCTTCAGTGAACACAGAGTGCTAATACCTCTTCAAGATCCTGACTTTGAGTCTCTCTGATGAACACCCAAAGTGGGATTGCTGAATCATATGCTACTTCTATTTTTATTTTTGAGGAACCTCTATACTATATTCCACAGTGACTGCCTCATTTGCATTTCCACCAGCATTTTGCTGGCTTCTAATTTCTCCTTGCCAACACACGTCTTTTCTTTTCACAGTGGCCATCCTAACAGGTTCAAGATGAACTTGGATTATTTTAGAGTAAAGTGATTTGATTATATATCCAAAGAAGGAAAATAATTGCAAAGAAATCTTAAACTGTTTTCAATAATTAAAATAAATTTGCTTATTATTCCAAAACTACTAAGTATGTGTGTGCCTATGTATTATATTCTATATATTTTTGCTGTATTAGTATTGTAGTACCTATTAGTATGAACATACTACATTAGGGTTATTCCAAAACTAAGTATATAGTGTATATATATCTCAAACAAATAATCATATATTTAGGAATCAAGTCTTTCAGCAAAAGAGGAGAAAAATAAATATAAAATTGAATGAATCAAGTGGAAACTCCTATAACCTTAAATTCAATTAAAAAATTAATAAGAATTTATGATGTATTTACTTCAAAAATAAGCATATTAAGCTGGTCACAGTGGTGCTCACCTGTAATCCCAGCATTTAGGAGACAGAGGCAAGAGGAGCAAGAGCTCAACCCCATCCCGGGGAGCTTTGTGGTGCAATGTTTCAACTGGAACATTTTGAATCCACTGATGAAAGATCACATTCAGAAAATACAAATAATATCAGGTGCTGTGGCACATGCCTGTAATCCCTGAGACTCAGGAGGCTGAGGCAGGAGGATTGCAAGTTTGAGGCCAGAGACTACCTGTGCAATTTAGCAAGATCCTACCTCAGAATAAAAAGTAAAAAAGGGGCTGAGGGTACAGTTTAGTGGTGGAGCACCGTGGGTTCAATCCCTAGTACCACACACACACACACATACACAACACACACACACAAAGTTGAATTCCTTTCTCCTTAAGAGACCCTAAGCTGTTTCCCTCCAGCAATGCCCACACCATTGATTTAATTTTTCTCTGCCACAGCCTACATAATAATGTCCTCTATTTTTAATGAAAGCGATGGAGAGGGACAGCTAACTAGAAGATTATGTTGTTGTTGTTAGGTGCCGTGGAGTCGTGTCCAACTCATAACAATGCTTATAGGGTTTTCAATGGCTGATTGTTTGGGGATTGCCTGGGGAGTGGATTGCCACATCCTTCTCCCATAGCTAGAAGGTTGTTGTTGTTGTTGTTGTTAGGTGCCGTCAAGTCGGTATCCAACTCATAGTGACCCTCACAGGGCTTTCAATGGCTGACTGTTTTGGGATTGCCTTGGGAGTGGATTGCCAGGTCCTTCTCCCATTTTTGCGGTGCTGGGAATTGAACTCTGGACCTCAGAGACTGCAGCGCAGTGCTCTACCAACTGAGCTAAATCCCAGCTAGAAGGTTAAAGGCAGGTAATAATTAGAAAGGCCACCTCTGTGTTAGCTGTTATTGTCCCCACAGGCTCATGTGTGGAAAGCTTGGTCCCCAATGCAGCAGTGTTCATAGGCTGGGCTTTTGCAAGGTGGTCAGATCACGAAGCCTCTGACCTCCTCAGTGGATCAGTCCATCAATGGATTCATAATTTGATGGTGTTTGGGGACATGGTGGAAACATAGGAGGTCGGGCCTACTTGGACAAGGTAAGTCACTGGGGGCAGGCTGGGGAAGGGCACATCTCGTCCCTCCTCCTCCCCCACCTCTCTTTTTGAGATAGGGTCTCACTATGTAGCCCAGGCTGGCCTTGAACCCACGCTCCTCCTGTCTCTACTTCCTGCGTGCTGGGATCACTCTCTCTGCCTCCTGTCCCCAGGAGGTGAGCAGCTGTGATCCCCCCACGTTCCCCACTGTGTCGTCCTCTCACCCCAGGGGGAGAAGCAACATAGCCAAGGGACTGTGGAATCACCTCTGAAACCATGAGCCAAATAAACCTTTTCTCCTTTATTTTTCTCAGATGTTTTCTCACGGCGATGGAAAGCTGAGGAGCGCATTTGCTTTCTGGAAGGTAGCCAAGAGTCTTAGGGCTTATGACAAATTTCGATTGTGTAGGGGAGAAAGGGAATTGTTTTGGTTTGGGGAGGTGTCTTAGCTTCCACCTCCTCCGCTACTGCAGCAAGCCACAGCTCAATCTAGAGACGTTGAGAAGTGTGGGTTGGGAAGCAAGCCCACGCTTCAGCATGCACAGATCCGACTTTACCAGAGTCTAGTTGTTCAGCAGTTTCCTGTCTAAAATAAGGGATGTCCTAATGTTTCCCTTCCTTGCTGCTCAGAGATGTGTAAATTAAGTCATTCTGCATTCTATATATGCTTGTGCGCGCGCATGCGTGCTTTGATTGTGTGTGTGTGTGTGTGTGTGTGTGTGTGTGTGTGTGTGTGTCTTGGAAAGGATGATGTCTATTTTACTCTATCATTATGTA
>VMDO01000995.1:210304-239112 GCA_007922755.1 Pedetes capensis
CTCGGAAGCTAAGCAGGGTCGGGCCTGGTTAGTACCTGGATGGGAGACCGCCTGGGAAAACCAGAAGCTGTAGGCTTGGGAGAAGGACCTGGCAACCCCCTCCCAAAAATCAATCTGCCATTGAAAACCCTATGAACAGCAGAGAAGCACTGACAATAGTGTTTCCCCTGTTGTACAGAGGGTCGCTATGAGTCAGATACCGACTTGACGGCACCTAACAACAACATCATTATGTAGAAAATGATCCTTGTTAATTGTTGGCTTGAATGAATAAATAGTGTAACTGGATCACCTAAACCCAGTGATTTCCAAGCTTTAGCGTGCATCCGGATCACCTGCGGTGCTTATTGAAACACCACTGCCAAGATCCATCTCGGGGTTTTGGCTCAGTAAATCTGGGTTGGAGCCCGAGAATCTGCACCTTTAAGGAGTTTCCGGATGATGTTGCCGCTGCGGCCCAGGGCTGCAGCACAAGAATGGGCCAGCAGATGGCGCCATCCTCGAGCCCAGGCCTCCCCAAGGAGCGGACCGAACTGGGTCAGCTCTGGGCTCAAGCTACGGAAACACTGGTTTGCCCGAGCAGGAGTGGGTGGCTGTGGCCTGGTGCGCTGCTCCTCAGGGCCAGGCAGAGCGGGGCTGAAGAGAGCGAGGGAGCAGCTGGTGCGGGGGAGCAACTGGAGCTCTGGCACTACCCCAGCCTCCCTTTGCTGCTGGCTGCCCTCAGGGGAGGCCTCTCCATCTCGCCCTCCCGGAGGCTGCCGCCTTGCCAGCCACCAGAAGCAATAGCGTCCAGCACCGGGAAGTAGAAATCCCATCGCCTTGACAAATGTTCCCAGAGACCCCTTTTCAGTGACCCATTTTGAGACTGAACACTTGCAAGTAAGAAAATCTTTCCTAAAGCTTAACAAAAAATATTACATATGACTGACCAAGCCCTTTCTTTACCCAGGCGTCTGGCCCCCACCTACCTTCCCAGTGCCCCTTGCCATCACTACCTAGCATTTGGCCAAGTGGAAGGAGCAGGGCCCAGCTGCATTGGCGTCTCAGCTGCAGCTCCTGCCGTGCTCTGCCCACTGTAAAGAACCATTAGCATGAAATGAAACCACACGAGGGAGAAGTGGCTTGCATAGGGCAAGGACTCAGTGAACATGAAGGAGGTGGGCAGGAAAAAGGTTCTGATACTCTCAGGCGAGAAAATGATGCGTTTAGCGACGTGCTGCCTGGTAGAACCTTAGTTAGCTACATTGTCCAGTCGAGGGGCCACCAACTGGTCACCAGCTCCAGGTGGCTATTGAGCACTTAAAATGCAGCAAAGGTAACTAAAGAAGTGAATTTTAAGATTTGCTTAATTTTAATGGATTTAAATGTATGTTCTGGACAACGTTGTTTTAGCAGAACACCTTGGTGGGTGTTTTCAGGTTGTGAAAAGATGTCTTTTGGGCTTTAGGACCCCTCTCAGAGGGGATGTTGTTGTTGTGTGCCCTTGAGTCGTGCCAGATTCATAGCGACCCTCACAGGGTTTTCAATGGCTGATGGCTTCAGGATTGCCTTGGGAGTGGATTGCCAGGTCCTTCTCCCATTTTTGCAGTGCTGGGAATTGAACCCCAGACCTCAGAGACTGCAGAGTGGCGCTCTACCAACTGAGCTAAAATCCCAGCTCCTGGGAAGGGATAGAGATAAGTTAAATTGCAATGCCTAAAAAAATGTATGGGAATTTTAGTGGGTGGGGCAATGCAACTAGGAAGGAAAGGGAGAGAGGTTGAAGAAGAAAGCATCTGGAGGCATGCAAGGGGTTAATGACTAAGGAAATGAGAAAAATCATCAGTAAAATCCCTTGGGAGGCAGAAAGGGCTGCAGGGCATTTTTGAAACCCGGCTGCCTAACATTCAGTCTTAAGTTGTTTCCTGAGCTGCTCCACAGTCACCTCTCCGTTGCCCAATCTCCTCCTCAGAATTCTCTGTTCAGCACAGTCTGGAGGTGGCAGCAATTAAGGAGTGCAAGGAAGATGAGATCTGGGGGTGTCCAGTGGGGGTGACTCATTTGTGAAAGGTGACAACAGCATGCTCAGGAGGGCGATGGAGGAGAGAAGGAAAAGTCAGCTCTGGCGGGATCCGGGGCCTGAGAGGCTGTGTGGTGCCATGCAGGGCGCGTGGATATTTGGACCCAATGTTGAAGAAATCTTAAAAGTCACAGCAACCCCAGTAACTGGGACAACTACACTATCCAGGCAGCCGGCTCAGAGTGTTTCCCTAGCCTCGTGCTTCCTGACCCAAATAGCACCACAGAGTGGCCATGTCTCCTGGTCACAGTGCAGACCTCCTGGTCACACTGCAGACGTGGGCATTGGTGAGAAAGAAGTGCAGCTGGCTTGAGCTGGAACGACCGCAGGCAGTAAGGGAGCAGAGACATGGGTGTCTTGCTAACTTTACAAAGCACAGGACTTCTTTCTGGACCTTTGTAGTGCCTCTGTGGTGTCTGGTAATGATGACCCTCTGTCCACCTCCTCCCGATGTCTGCAGTGTGTGTGTGTGTGTGTGTGTGTGTGTGTGTGTGTGTGTGTACAAGGGAGAGGGAGGCCGAGAAAAACTGTGAAAGGTGAAGCTCAGATGGCAGGCACACGTCATGTGCTGAAACCCAGAGCCTCCAGGTCATTATCGATTCTGCAGGCTTGGAAGCTGCCTGGGACGTCACAAATGTGGGGTAAACATCCTCCTGCTGTTGATTCCACAGCAGACTCTCACCTGAGGCTGCCTCAGCTACCCCTTCCCCACCTGGAACCTGGCTTAAATCAAAGAGGACCGCTTAGCAGCCACCTGCGATTCATAACCACAGGAGCTCCCCGGGTGACCTGGAGCTTGACTGGAGAACAAGGGGAAAGAGACGATGCAGAGTCTTCCAAGAGCAGAGACGCTGCCTTTCCTCGCCCCTCTGTCCTGTGCAAGCAAAGCCAGCTCGACCACTTTGTAGTCACTTGAGCTTGCCTTTGCCCGCGTCATCTTCTGGTCGCTTCTTACCACACCCATTGCCTTCTAACTCTGTTCCCTGTTAATCATCCTGCCCTCTGGCCTGGCTCACGTGACCGCTCAAGCTGCCATCAGCCTGGTTGCTCAGGGCAACTCCCGGTGGAGGTGGAGTGGGCAGGTAATCTCTAATGTGATGGAAGAGGATCAGATTCTTTCCAGAAAGCTCCTATTACAATAATGAAATTATCTGGGGGAGGCGGGAGGGAGGTGAGGGGCGCCATTCAGCCAGCAGACAGGCAGAAAGTGTCCAGCAAGTTGACTTAATGTTGCTAGTCTAGGAAGGGGAGATGCAGCCCCAGGAAGAGGTGAGGGAGGAGAGTGTATTTCAACAGGGGGAGGGTGGGGAGAGGAGGAGAAGGGCGGGGGAGGGATGAGAGGGAAATGGAAAAAAGGGGGCACCGAGAGGGGGGACATATGAAAAACGATATTTTGCATGGGAGAGAGGAAATGAGTCCTGAGCTTTGAATATTAGATCAACTAGGTTTAATCGGGGGCCCAGCCACCATCCGTGAGCCCCTCCCTTAGGAAGCCATCTCAGGGAAGTTTACTTCCCTCCCCTGTGCTGATGAGGATCACAGAAGATTACATGTGTGAACCCCTGCTGGACAAGGCATGCTGTTGTTGTTGTTAGGGGCCATCGAGTCCAGTCCGACTCATAGCGACCCTCACAGGGTTTTCAATGGCTGATTGTGTCGGGATTGCCTTGGGAGTGGGTTGCCACGTCCTTCTCCCATTTTTGCAGTGCTGGGAATCGAACTTGGGACCTCAGAGACTGCAGAGCGGTGCTCTACCAACTGAGCTAAATCCCAGCCCAGAGAAGGCCTGTTCATGCATTATTTTTGCTGAAGGCTGATTATCCTTCCAGTCCCAGCAAAGGCCCAAAGTCATCACCATGTGCAAACGTGTAGGTCTTCCCGCCTTTCAGAGCCCCTTCCTACAGGATCACCATGATTGCCCCTGTGGTGACAACCTTAAGATGTAGACTGTCTCTAACAGAGTCCCTGCATTGTCCATCTGTGGGCCCCCAGTCTCCAGAGTGACCCATTTAGCGCCCAGGAGCCAGGCCTGAGGGAAATGGGACAAAGCCCTCCCTGCAGTCCCACCAGGTCCATGAGATCCTGAGATCCGGTCACCTTTCGGGGTGGGCAGGGCAATTTGCGATGATCCAGGGAGCCATGATGGCAATTCCTAGGAAGCCTTCAGGAGCTCTCTCAACTCGAAGAGGCCCTTCTGAAGCAGAGCTCCGAGCTGTTTGTACCACCTTGTGGTTTTTTTTCCTAAGCCCAAACAGCAAAGAGCTGAGAACCAGAGTGGTGTGGCCTCCGTGGCACCTCTCCCACCATCACTGCGGAGTACTCTTCGCTCACCCTTCCAGAATGAAATTGTTGCCTTCTCTCTCGACCTCCCATCGGCTCAGTCGTCCCCTTCCTTTAACTGTATCTTGAGATGATAAAACTGAAAACAGAAATTCAATGCAAGCAAAGCCTTCGCTCATCTGAGCAGATTCCAGAAGTATTTCATAAATTGCGTGGGACGTAAAAATAGATCCTGACCGAAGCAGCTGATAAGAACATCATTTCTTGTCACAAGAGCACTTATTATGCGCAAGGCCTCCCCAAAAGAAAGAAGCCGGGTGGTGTTGGTAGGTGAAGTAAGGTTGGGTCTTCTGGAGAGAGGAGGCATCATTAGAAGAAAGGGTGAGTGGGAGGTGCTTGAGCGGGTCCGGGGCTTGCAGGGGGAGAGGCAGCAACAGCGTCCCAGGGAAGCCTTGGAAATAATTACAGCTCACAGAAAAACCAACCCGAGAGCTGTTATAGATGCTGGGAGCTCACTAGCAAGGAGAAACCAAAGGGCCCCAGCCCCTTTGCAGTGCAGCGGACTGAAGAGACAAAAATAGCACACTTGAAACAATTAGGGAGCAATTAATGCCAAGCCGTCTGCTTCTGACTCAAGCACAGAAAGGCTGGGGAGCTGCGGTGGTCAGCCAGACAGTGGCGGGGAAGCTCCCTGCCCTCCCCACCCCCCTAAATTCTTGGGTGTCTGATGCTTTGAGGGAAGGGTCTATCCCTGCGGGATGCTCTACTTGTCCAGCACAGTACAATCTGAACTAACCATCATCTCGCCCTTCCAGAAGTTTCCAATTAAAAACCAGAACACAGTGCTTGACCTCTGACTGCTTTGCTGAATAAATGAACGACTGGAGTCCTAGGACATCTTAGGGTCACCTGAAGGAACAGGAGGGCAGGAGTGCTGTGGTTGCAGAAATGTTTCTTGATCTACTGTGTACTTTCTGAGGACGGGGACTGTGTTTTCATTCCATATTTAGTAAGACCCCATCATATAAAAAAGTCTATGTTGGTCCCGGGGGTGGGAGGCCTGGGGATGAAGTAGACATAGTCCACTACCTTCAGAAAAGCTCATAGCAGAGTTTCTTTTGGAACTTAGAACCTAATTATTTATACCATGTCTCAGAAGACTGGATATTCTTTCCCTAAACACACAGCTACTAAGTCAGTCATCAGTTCTGTGAATACTTTGCACCTACTATGTACTAGGTAATGTGATAGGCATTGGATATGAACACTGAAAGGAAGCTGTTTCCTCTGGAAATAGTTATTATTGAATGGGAAGAAAAATAGTCACATGTATTTAGTGTAGTACATAATTGCTTTCATGACATATTGTGCACAATATAAGAAGAGTTTAAGAAAAAGATTCCCTAAGCCCACCAGGCCAGTCATGGTGGCACTCGCTGGTAATCAATGAGCTGTGGAGGATGAGGCAGGAGGATCTCGAGTTCAAGGACAGCCTGGACAACACTTTGGGCTGCAGCCATACCACTGTGGCATCCGATCCCATCAGATCTCAGAAGCTAAGCAGGGTCGGGCCTGGTTAGTACGAGGATAGGAGACAGCCTGGGAACACCAGGTGCTGTGGGCTTAGGAGAAGGACCTGGCAACCCACTCACAAAAATCAATCAGCCATTGAAAACCCTATGAATAGCAGAGAAGCACTAACAATAGTGTTTCTCCTGTTGTACATAGTGTTGCTTGAGTCGGACACCTAACAACAAGCTATCCAGAGGAGTGAAGGCCAACTTCACAGGGGAATAAACATCTGAGTGGATTCTAGAATGAGCTCTTTCCGGGGCAGGGAATGGTAAGTGGGAATAGTATATAAGCAGTAGAAATGAAAGTGCAAAAGCTGGAAGCTTGAGCAACACATTCTGAGAACTATGAATAATTGAGTGTTACTAGAGCATGGAGGGCTGGGATTTAGCTCAGTTGGTAGAGTGCCGCTCTGCAGTCTTTGAGGTCCCGAGTTCAATTCCCAGCACCACAAAAACAGGAGAAGGACGTGGCAATCCACTCCCGAGGCAATCCCGAAACAGCCATTGAAAACCCTATAAGGGTCGCTATGAGTCAGACACAACTCGACAGTACCTAACAACAACAACACAGCATGGAGTTCTAAAGGGCTGATGGGGGTGGAGGGAGTAGAATCTGATGCTGAACAGATCAGCAGGAGCCCACTTAGCAACAATGGAAGCCAAGCCAACGGGACAGATTGTGTCTTGCTGATGACTGAGGGGCATTGAGCAATGTTGACTGGTGGGATGATGGGACCTGATTTGTACATTGAAAATGAACATTCTGTCAGCTGCATGGAAGATGAATGGGGTTGTGGGTGGGAGGTAGAGAAGGATAACAGAGGCAAGACGCAGAGAGAGCAAGTAGGAGGCCATTGCAAGGTCCATGAGAGCCCTGTTTGGGGAACAGACAGTGGTGTAGGCAGACTAGGGACGATGTGGAGAGATACTTCAAAACCAACGTCAACAGACCTTGGTTACCAGTTGGATATGGGGCAGGGAGTAGGTGCAGAGAGACCACCTCCACAGGCTGACTTTGAAGATGGCAGGGACGGAGGTCTCATGTATGACCAAACAAACAGTACTCTCGTATTCACTCTGTTTGGGCTTCATCCCTACCTCATTCTCTTTCCCCTCTAGGACTCTGGAACTGTACATCAAGCCTATATCCTCAAACTCTTGGAGAAGCTCTGCCCTCTTCTAGGTTTGAAGTGAAACCTGCTCTTACTCAAAGGCACTGCTTCACATCCTTCACATCCTCCGGGGGATGCTGTTCTCCCATTCCCCAAGTACTAGCCAGACAAGCAGCCACGACCCTGACAAGCAGTTCTGCTTCTAAACCATGCTTGCTTAATCCTAATATAAACATTGCTCTTTTGAAGCCTGCACACTCCTGCTATACCCTTTTTTAAAATATAGATTTCATCTGCCTGGTTCGTGGAAGACCTTAGTGCCTGGCTCAGGTTCTCTCCACACCAAGACCTGCCATCGTCCTGACTCCTTGGTCTATGTGAATGACATGCACAATAGCTGAGCATCACTATGACATTTTTTTTCATTCTACTTCAGTCATTCACACCTATGGCTGTGCTCTGGGTTTTGTCATTGCCTGAAACATTTTCACCTCTGAAGCCTTTAACTCCATATCTCCCCTCTGACCACAGTCTCATATCCTTCCATTTCTCTCACTCCTTTACTTCTAGTGCACCTCATCTCTGATTTTAATAAGATCTCTGGTCATTTTGCCTCTTCATTTGTAGCTATTCATCAGTCATCTCTCTTAATTTTCTTCTCCAACCTGGCTAGAGCAGAGGTCCCCAGCCTTTTTGGTACCAGGGACCAGTTTTGTGGAAGACAACATTTACACAGATGGGGGTGGAGGGGAGATGGTTTCAGGATGATTCAAGCACATTGCATTTCTTGGGGGTGGCTGTAAAAACAGTGAAGCTTCCCTCGCTCTCCCACTGTTCACCTCCTGCTGTGTGGCCCAGTTCCTAACAGGCCATGGATGGGTGTTAGGGACCCCTGGTCTAGAAAACATAGTATATTCTTTCATCCTTAACTTTTGATTATTCTTGCCTCTCTTTCACCACCATCTTTTGCTCTTTTTCCCCACAAAAATCCAGTCTGCCCTAATCCAGCTGCTTATTATCTTCTTTGATATACCTGGTCCCTGGCCAGAATCCTGAGGCTCACTGTGAACCCTTTGCCCTCTCTCATAACCAAGCCCTGCCAGTTATTCTTCTTCCTAAATACCTCTCCCATAGGTCCAACTATGGTTTGGATATGATGTGTTCACCCAAAGCCTCATATGCTAAAGGCTTAGTTCCAGCCTTTGGGAAGTGATGGATCATGAGGGCTCTGATTTAATCAATGGATTAATCCATTGATATAGTCATAACTTTTTTTTGTGTGTGTGATACTGGGGGTTGAACTCAGGGCTTCGCACTTGCATGTTTGGCAAGTGCTGGACCACTGAGGTGCACCCCTAGCCCCCCCCCCTTTTTTTTTTTTTACTTTTTGAGACAGGGTCTTACTAAGTTATGCAGACTGCCTCTGGTCTTGAACTTGCAATCCTCCTGCCTCCACCTCCTGAGCCGCGGGATTACAGGTGTGTGCCACCATGCCAGGCTCAGTCATAACTTTTTTGAGACAAGATCTCATATGTAGCCCAGGCTAGCCCTGAACTCATGATTCGCCTGCCTCAGCCCCCCACATGCTGGGGTTACTGGCATGTGCCCCCACACCCAGCTATGGATTTATAATTTGATGGTATTATTGGGAGGTGGTGGAAACTTTTCAAGGTGGGGCCTAGTTGGAGGAAGTAGGTTCCTGGGAGCTTGTTTTGGGGGCTCTTGTCCCAGGACCTTTCCTCTCTGTTCTCTGTGCTTCCTGGCTGCCTTGAGGTGAGCAGCTCTGTCCACCATGGGCTCCCTGCCGTGAGGGTTCCGCCTTACCACAGGCCCAGAAAAAATGGAACCAGTAGACCGTGGCCTGAAACCTCTGAGACTTTGAGCCAAAATAAGTCCTTCCCTTAAGTCTGTTTCCTCGGGTAATGTGTCACAGTAACTAAAAACCTGACTAACCAGGTCTTCTCCTCCCTTCCCTGCCTTACTTCAAGTTCAATATGTTTCATCTATATTGTTTTCACTTATTTGATCTAACTGCCTATAGTGTGGGAGCTGAAGTTCAAAATCATTTTCTGAACTATGCTCTGATCATATCTGTGCAGCCAGACTGATTAATCTAAAGAACAAATGTAATTGTGTCACTCTCCTACTTAAAAGATTTTAATGGTTCTCCAAACTCTTTTGTATCACATCTAAGTCCCACTGTGATTTGACTCATCCACCTCTCTAGCATGCTCTCTAATCTCGCTTAAACTTTGTCTCTTTCATTCTACTCTAAGCTCTATTAAATTACCTGTAGGTTCCGCAGTGTCTGATGCCCTCTCTCTTTGCTCCACATACTGTTTCCTCTGCCTGATACCTCTACCTCTTCATTATTTGGCTACTCATTCTTCAAGATTCAGCTGATGTCCCACCTAGCACATTTCACCTTAATATATGCTCAAGATCTTTACAACAATGTTGCTGGTATTTATTCTACCTCCCCAGTGTTTGAAAATAGGGGCTGTTTCTAAGTAGCCCTGATAATCTCCATTATTATGGCTCTCCCATTTTGTCATAGTATTATGCTTACTTTTCCATCTTCCACACTAAACTGAGACCTTGTGGAAAATAGGAATGTTAATTTTCACCTTGGTATGTTTAGCACCCAACACAAAGCATTCAAAGAGCAGTTATAAATGAATGAATGAATGAATGAATGAATGCATGAAGACATCTGAACTCCATCCCCAAACTATCCTGTTCTTCCAGCCTATCCTGGCCTGTTGCTCTCTTCTGAGGACTTATCAAGTATTAGAGACACCACTCCCCTCTGCCCTGCAAATGCTGGTGTCTCCACCAATAACTCTGTTTCCAAAGTACTTGCTCTACTAATAAAACCTCCCTTACCCTTCAGTGAGGTGGAAATGAAGGTTGCTGGGCCCTGCTGTTCCCGAGCAGCCTTCCTCATCAGGAACCTGAGAGGAAGGTCAGGAGAGGTGCGTGTATGCTGTGAGTTCTGTGAAGGACCAATTCAGTGACTTCCTTGAAATATCCCCTTTACTGCCCACTAAAAGGGCCCTGCAGATTGCAAAGCCTGACATTCTGCAAAGAAAGTTCTAAGAACCTCACTTTTATGCCTTCATTCTCTCTCTGCTGCATTCTCTGCAGAATCATTTAGTGTAATCCAGGACCCCATTCATATTAGGCAAGGGCTCTACTGCTGAGTTATACCCTCAGCCCCAGTCATCAGATGTAATACCCTAAAATATAGATAGGATCAACCTATCCAACTATCCAACTACCAAAAAGACTTTAGTGTCTTCCCATTGCCTATAAGAGATAGTTAAAAACTCATCGCCTTTTTTCATTAATCTGTTTTCTGATGCTATAACAGAATACCCAAGACTGGATAATTTATAAAGTTAAGAAGTTCATTTGGCTCACAGTTCTAAAGGGTAGAAGTCCGTGGTCAGGCAGCTGCACCTGGAAAGGTCTTTATGCTGCATCATAACTTGACAGAAAAGAGAAGAGCTAGTGGTAGTTTATGAAAGAGATAATACAAATGGCTACCTTGCTTTATAACAACTCTCTCTCGTGGTAACTGATGCAGTTCCATGAAATTTGTATCAGTCTTTCTTAGTGACTGAGTGACTTTGTCACCTCCTCCAATTTCCACCATTTCTTAATGCTGCCACAAATGCAATTAAATTTTAAAATGATGGCAAACACCATGGCGCACACCTGCAAGCTCAGCAACTGGGGAGGCTAAGGCAGGAGGCCAGAGGCAGCCTGTGCAACTTAGAGATGCTCATCTTATCCAGGAGCCCCAAGCTTATCATAACCCAAGAAGAAAGAGTTCCAGCAGGCAGCCGGGGACTGGCACTGATTATCTCTGATTGGCCAGTGTGGGTCATATGCCCACATCTAAACCAATCACTGAAGTCAGAACAATCAGAATCTCATTGGACAGGCTCAAGTCACCTTCCCATAGGATCAGCCTCCTCTAAACCTAGACTGACAGAGAAAAACATGGCTTCCAAAAGGAAGGTTAGGTTTCTGTTTTCAGAAGGGAAAATAGATATTGAGTAGCCCGAAACATGAGACATCATCCATACTAAGCTGCACACTTAGTGGCTGTCTGATCTTTAGGAAATCACACACTCATTTGCTTTCTCTTTTGGCTGAAAAATTCAAAAGAAGGCAAACAAATTCAATGAGACCTACAGAAGTGAGTTACTGAGCGCTGCATGTGGTAGAGTACATGGACACTATTTGTTGTTGTTGTTGTTGTTGTTGTTGTTGTTAGGTGCTGTCAAGTGGTGTCCGACTTATAGCGACCCTTATAGGGTTTTCAATGGCTGATTGTTTCGGGATTGCCTTGGGAGTGGGTTGCCACGTCCTTCTCCCATTTTTGCGGTGCTGGGAATCAAACTGGGGACTTCAGAGACTGCAGAACGGCGCTCTACCAAATGAACTAAATCCCAGCCCCTGGACACTATTTGGGAGGTATAAAATACTAAACAAAGACTTCCTTGCATGATTTCTAAGACATGCTAACGACTGCTAGGGAGCTTAACGTTTGTAGAGAAGGGGAACATGCAGGCCCATAATTGCCATCCAAAAGAAGATATTTGTCTGACTTTCTGATGCCTTTTGAGATGCTGGAGCAGCACAGTCACTTACAGACCCCTGACTAAATTCAGGAGAGAAGTAAAGAGTTTGTTCTTTAAGCAACAGCACTTACACATGCAGTGTGCATGAAGAGATGAATAATTATCAACTACCACTGCACTGCAGTCTCTGAGGTTCCAAGTTCAATTCCCAGCACCGCAAAAATGGGAGAAGGACCTGGCAATCCACTCCCAAGGCAATCCCAAAACAGTCAGCCATTGAAAACCTTACGAGGGTCGCTATGAGTCAGATACCGACTTGACGGCACCTAACAACAACAACAATTGAATCATATTAATTTCTTCTAGAAGTTGCAGCAACTAATTCTTACATGTTTCATCACATGAATATTGCGTGATCATTATAACCTCTGGAGGAGTTTCAAGCCCCCACTGGCAGGACAGCTGACACAGGGGAGGAAGGCAGGGTGAGGTTTCCCTAAACCCAGGACTCTGGGGCCCACTGCCTCCCTTAACAGGGCAGCACCACATGCCTCCAGCACTGGGTCGTCAGCTCAAATGCAAGCCCGGTGTGGCCAGATGGTCCCGTTGTTTTCAACAGATGCTGGTAATCTGGAATTTTGCATGAATTTTTTTTTTAATGTTGGCAACGTCTTCAAAAACAATTTTTTTCCAAAACACTATATGAACCAAATAAAACATATGTGTTGGCCACGTTGTCCCCTTGAGCTCAAATCTGCTCATTCTCTGCTAATTATTGTCCTCTGATCCCAGGTTCCTTCTCCCGAGAACTGGACAATGAAGGCTTTCTGCTTTACCTCCTCACCACTGTCTCTTCTCCCACTGTGATTTGAGCATAGCTCATGTGTGGTCAGCCCTATGAAGAACAAAACAGTGTAATTGAAGGCTGAGGGAGCTGGTGCCCGAGTCCAGCCGTGAGAACTTGGTCAAGCTGCGTCACCCTTCTGGACAGCATTTCTCTCTGTCAGTGAGTGAGTGCTAAGAAACTAAACGATCATTTAATTCCCTACCAGCTCTATTATTCCATGACCTAAAATTTTCAGATGGCGTACACTGGGCATGATGATGCATGCCTGCAATACTAGCACTGGACAGGATGAGGCAGGAAGATGGCACGTTCAAGGCCAGCTTGGTACATAGAGAAATTGTATCTCAGATGGACATGGTGGTGCACACCTGTAATCCCGGTGACTCAGGAGGTTGAGACCGGAGGATTGCAGGTTTGAGACCAGAGGCAGCTGGCATAATTCAGCAAGACCTTGTCTCAAGATAAAAACTAAAAAAGGGGCAAGGGGCACATCCTGGTGGTAGAGAGCTTACAAAATATGTGTGAGGCTTTGGGTTCAACCCCCAAGAAAGAAGGAAGGAAGGAAGGAAGGAAGGAAGGAAGGAAGGAAGGAAAGGGAGGGGGAAGGAAAGGAAGGAAAAGGAAAGGAAAGGAGGAAGGAAGGAAGGAAGGAAAGAAAGAAAAGAGAAAGAAAGAAAGAAAAGAAAAGAAAAGAAGAAAGGAAGAAAAGAAAGAAAAAGAAATAAAGAGAAAAAAAGAAAACTAACTTCAAGGAACAAAACCAAAGTAAAATTCTTATTCAGAGTCTGGCAAGTTCATTTCCAGCTGGATGACCATGTAGTACTCCGAGGAGGAGCTGGCCTTCGAGGTAGGACAGCACTTGGATGGGTAAAGATTTGTGGAGTGGGAGAAGTAGAGAAGGAAAATTTTAAACATGATTATCATATTTTGAACATTTACCATATTCCTGGCACCATGTTAATCTCTTTACACACATTATTTTATTTAATTCTCACAAGTCTGAGATATAAATCCTCTTCCCTATTTCACAGTGAAGGGACAGCTTACAACGTAGAAACATTTATGGAAAATTAAGTTTCTTGCTCAACTTCAGGATGCCAACCTAGACACCCTAACTCCAAAGCCCAGCTCCTTATCATAGGGCACAGGGAACAGTGTGGGGAAGGGAGTGAGTGGGACAGCTACGAGTTCATGGATTACTAGATTTTCAATTTGTTGTTGCATTTTCCATGCCTCAACGACTGTGCTGGGCACCATGAGAAATGTAAAGCATGAACTCAGAGAGATAATCTAGCAGAGAAAAGCAGATGTCTATAAACATCCAGGAATCCAGGAGCTGAGAAGTGAGCACGATCCTAATGTGGGTGGAGGGTGAGTGGAAGGGGCAGATATAGGAACCGGGAACCAGGGCAAGTTTCAAAGATGGTCCTTAAGACAATTCCTTGAAAGGAATTCCACCCCAGCATGGCAGTGTTCCTTGGGAATCCGGCCCTGCTCTTTGCTGGGTGGAGAATCCCCGCTGGCTGCTGTGATTTTCCATCGCTCACTGCTGATCTGGTACCTGCTGGGTACGCTGGCTCTGAGATTTGCTCCGCTTTGCTCTGGGTGCTGGGATAGGTGAGGAACAGCACTAAGCTTAGAGCCAGACGTACGCGAGTTTGCACTCCAGTGGTTGGACTGGCTCGTTCTGTGACGCTGAGCCTATGGGAACTCTGAGCTTGAATGTCTTCACTTAATAAAATCATGATAATAACACTTACCTCACAGGATTGTTGGAAAGATTAGTCAAGGTTGTTGTTGTTGTTGTTAGGTGCCATCGAGTTGAGTCCAACTCATAGCGACCCTTATAGGGTTTTCAGTGGCTGACTATGTTGGGATTGCCTTGGGAGTGGATTGCCACATCCTTCTCCCATAAGTTAAGGTAATAGATGCATATTCATTGTATTTAGAAGTTACCTCTTGTTGGGCCTCAACAAAGGCTAGGTCCCATGTCTTAGATTTGCCAACTAGGAATCAAATATGGTTTTTTCTTTAGACTTTCTCTGCATCTCCAGGTCTGGCTCTTAACAGTTGACCATCATCACACACTAACTGAGCCTGGCTGTATTCCCCAAATCCACCTTTTGCCTGTATGATTTATTTGAAGGTTACTTGCCACTCATTAAGGAGTGATCTCTGAAAGCTCTGAGTTTTTCACTCATTAAAGCAGAGGATTTCCAGGGAAGGTAAAATCTGAGTCAGTTTTTGAAAAATAAGATAGAGGAAATGCGCGCGCGCGCGCGTGTGTGTGTGTGTGTGGGGGGGGTACTAGGGGCTTTAATGGAGAAATGGTAAGGTGGAAAAAGTTCAGGAATAGGGCAGAATGGCTATCCTGTATATATGGGCAGAAAAATGGCAAGTCATGATTTTATATGAAAGATTTTGAATACTAGAGCCAGGCGCAGGGGCGCACACCTGTAATCCCGGTGACCCGAGAGGCAGAGGCAGGAGGATTGCAGTTTCGAGTCCAGAGGCAGCCTGCACAATTTAGCAAGACCCTGTCTCCAGATAAAAAATGAAAAAGGAGGTACAGGTGCAGCTCAGTGGTAGAGTGCCTGCAAAGTATATGTAAGTCCTGGGGCTCAACTCCCAGTACTCAAAAAAGAAAACAAAGGAAAAAGAAAAAAGAAAAAGAAAAAAAGAAAAAAGATTTTGAATACTAGATCAAAAGTTTTCAGCTTATTTTCTAGGCAATAGGCAGTCATGAAATATTTCCAACGGAAGAAGGTCATTATCAGAGCTTCCCTTTTGTGATTTTCCTGGTGACAGTGTGAAGCAGGCTCTGGAGGAGAGAGATCTGAGGCAAATGAGCCACCAGGAAGCCATTGCGATAATGTGGGCAGGAGACTGGAGAATTTGGGAAGGATTAGGGGATTGGGATTGCAAAGAAGAAGGCAGACTTGAGAGACATAGAGCAGAACAGGTAGGACTGGTAGCCACCTAGACGTTGGGAAGGAGAGAAAGGAAGGATGATATTTGGGGCTGAGAAAGTGTGATGTCCATAAACTAAATAGAAGAGGAGAAGATGTGAGGGGTGGTGGAGGGGTGAGTTTAATTAGGACCCGCAGCGTTTATGCTACTCCTTGAATCCATTTTTTTCCCCAGCTTCTGTTTTTCCTGCTTATAGCAGTTTCCTGGGCTGGGAAGATACGTGAACTGCAAGGTGACGGATTCAGCAAGATGCCCCTCAACAGGTCCTGAATTTAAAGTAACCCCAGCACCTGGGAGGCTGAACAAGTCTGCAAAATGAGCTCCCTCTTCTCAAACGGAGAAGACAGAAGAGGATCCGAAACCGCCTCACAGCTTCACCAGGGGGCTGCAGTTTGCATGAAGTGTTGAATTGTTGCTGATGAGTTCCCAGCATGAGTCAGAACTCCCTGCATAATTGGATTCCCCTGAGAACTTGGAGATGGTCTCTGTTCACAGCCCACCGCTTCCTCCCCTTGTCCCTCTCCTTCCACCAATTGGGATCAGGTAGAGAGTACTGTTTGATTTTTAGGAACAACATCTTGTCCTCTGCTATTTAATCTCAGCTTCATCATCTGTCCAGTGTAGGCCAATTGTCGATCAGTCAATCAATCAACCAATCAGTTGACATTTCTTAAGCACTTTTCATTTATTTATTCATTCAGCATGTCTTTTGTTGTTGTTGTTGTTGTTAGGTGCCGTCGAGTCGGTATCCGACTTATAGCGACCCTCATAGGGTTTTCAATGGCTGACTGTTTCGGGATTGCCTTGGGAGTGGATTGCCAGGTCCTTCTCCCATTTTTGCGGAGCTGGGAATTGAACTCGGGGCCTCAGAGACTGTAGTGCAGTGCTCTACCAACTGAGCTAAATCCCAGCATGTCTTATTACGTGCCAGGCACTGCTCCAGATGCTGAGAATGTAAGCATGAACAAAATAAAGTGGATTTTCAACTGTGAGATGTTTTCCTGAGAGTGGGCTATCTACACACATAGAAGGAGGGGCCAAAAAACGTATGCGCAATTTAAGAGACGTGAAGCTGAATTGAATTATAGTGGCAATATGTAGTATGACCACTTGGCAATGGCAGAAGCCAAACATGACTTGGATTCAGCTGTAGTTACCGGTATAGACGGAGTATTACAACTTTAATACAGTCGATGTGCATACATTTTTGGCACCCCCTGTATTATGGTGAATAATACAAGACAAATGACCCAGATATTTAGGGGCTCTTGGAATAGAAGAATGCTCTGTCAGCTTCTCAGGACTGAAAACATTTGGAGAAATAGGAGACAAAGGCAGGTTCAGATACCATCGAAGGCTCCACAGAGTTGGATCTTAGAAGACAGAGGGAATTTAGTAGGCTAGAAGAAGAGCCTTTTGGACAGGGGAAGAATGACCGCATGCCCCTGGAGCAGGTGATGGATGGGCGTCGAGGTTTGAGACACGTGGATAAAGCCAGACTGACTCAGGGAACGGATGTGTGTTAGAGTGGAATACAAAAGAAAGTTGAATGAATCCACTAGGAAAAGATGAGCAAAAGCTCATAAAACAAAGCAGGGACACTTAGATGCGATTCAGTGAGGTAGAGGAAGGCACCGAGTGCGCATGAGCAGGAAATGCAGCGGAGCCGCTGGCCTAAACAGAGGAGCTGGTGTGTGCTGTCGAGAGAGACGCGAATCATTGAATCTTGAACATGGGAAGATGATTGCACTCCTCACCCTGTCTCAGGACAGCCCTGGAGTAGACATGGCACTCTGGGATGGGTGAGACTTTAAGAAGACACAAGCCGAGGGCATTCAGAGAGAGCAGCTGAGGCAGCGGGGTGGGGGTGGGGTTAAAGGCGAACAAAGAAGGAGAAGGGCTGCGTTTTAGCTCAGGTGGTAGAGGGCTTGCTCAGTGCCCTCGGAGGCCCTGGGTCCGATCCCCACTACTACAAGAATGGCAGAAGGACTCGGCTGTCCACTCTGGAAACAATTAGCCATCAAGAACCCTATGAATAGCAGAGAAGCACTGACATAGTGCCAGGCATGGCACAGGATGGGGAAGCGTTTCGTTCTCCTGTACAAAGAGTCACTATGAGTCAGATCCGACCGGACGGCACCTGACAACGAGGAGATGCCAAAGGACACAGGGGCTTGGGCAGCAAAACTACCTTCTAATATCTGAAGGATTTCAAGGGACTAGATTGGCTCTGAACGACAGGATGAGGATTTTCAACAACGCAGGGAAACACATCTTGTCTCCTTATGGGAAGACCTTTCTGAGAGTCAGAGTCATCCTCAGGACGTGGTGAGTCCCCATTACTTAGCATACATGTTATGGAAAAGGTACAAGTGCCGACAGGCTGGTGAGTAGCGAGACTCTGAACTCCCTCAAGCACATGTTTCTTAATTCAAGTTTAAGTTCTTGAGGTGTGATCTAGGAAGGACCGTGTCAGGTGCTCATCATTAATGCTTCACAAAACAGGCCCTCGTTCTGTGCCTTGGTGCTGCTCTCAGGCTGGGAGGATCTGGAAGGCAGTTTTGGCATCCTTCTTGCTGTGTTGCCAGCAAAATGTGGGGTACTGGGCTCACCCCACGTGGTGGAAGATGTGAGCGTAAAGGCAGTGGATTCGGAATGAAACGAGAGCCTTGTTCTTGCTGGTAAGATGTGTTTTCTCATTTCTGTTTTGTTTTTGGATGTGCACCAAATTTTTATAGCCAGTGAGGGAGAAGAAAGGAAGAAAAGAAACTTATAATGTGCTTATCACATATTTGATGAGCGCTACAGGGAAAAGATAAAAGCTTAGTTGGATCATTTAAGAAGGTGCACACCTGGAAAGGAGCCTTAACGAATGATTAAAAAGTGTATCTGAGCTGGAAAGTTTCATCTTTGCATTGTTGTTGTTGTTGTTGTTGTTAGGTGCCCTCTAGTTGTTTCTAACTCATAGCGACCCTCCTAGGGTTTTCAATGGCTGATTGTTTGTGGATTGCCTAGGGAGTGGATTGCCAAGTCCTTCTCTCACATGTGCGGTGCTTTGAATTGAACCCAGCACCTCAGAGACAACAGAGCGGGCGCTCTACCAACTGAGCTAAATTCCAGCCCCTCTTTGCATTAGGCAGGATGATAAGGATTACAATTGTGGGAAAATTCACACTATTACCGAGTCCATAAATGTAATGAGAGTCTGACTTGCAAAGCATTTCTCAGTCATTAAATTCTTGGGTATCTAATTCACCAAAGGTATATCTCCACATGGCTGTTCATCCACCAGCCTTCATGAAGTGCAGGAAAGGGGCTCATTAGAATGGGAGAATATTCTAGAAGCCTTGCTGGTGAGCAACACATCCTTTCTCATTATCCACTTCTTTTTTAGTCCTCTGTAGCCAAACTCAAATTTCATTCTCAAAGGTCATCTGTTAGTTTCTAATCACTGAATCAGTGATTATTTTTCCCTAGGTCCTGAATTATCTTTCCCCTGCTGCAGCGTTCTATACTGCTGTCGTGTTGAAAGTATGTGTTTATTTGGCTTTGGGGTTGCTTCACTCTTCTGTTTTTCCTGCTCATTCCCTGAGCACCCCTCTTCTCAGGGCACTGTAAGGACTGGGATCTACCAGGATTGCCTACTGTGTCCATCTTGGATCTCATTCACCACAGACATCTTCAACCAACATCTCTGCATAGATGATTCCCTGGAACAAAGAGTGGCTGCTTCACTTATTTCTGGAACTTTCACACCTAAATGTATACCTTACATACTGTTGTTGTTGTTAGGTGCCATCGAGTCAGTGTCCACTCATAGTGACCTTACATACAACAGGCCAAACACTATTGTCAGTGCTTCTGTGCTATTCATAGGGTTTTCAATGCCTGGTTATTTTTTGAGAGTGGGTTTCCGGGTCCTTCTCCCAAACCCACAGCACCTGGTATTCCCAGGTGTCTCCCATCCAAGTACTATCCAGGCCTGACCCTGCTTAGCTTCCGAGATCTGACGGGATTGGATGCCACAGTGGTACGGCCACAGTCACCTTACATATAGTTGGTGCCAAAAGATTTAATGAATCTCATGTCTTTTCGTACAGCACTAAGATCTTTTTATTTCACATCTCAAATTCTCACTTCTCATGTAAACCTGGATCTTTTCAACGCCCAAATTTCTAAAGTGAAATTAATTATCTTTAATAAGTTCAACTGTCAGAAGGCTGCACTCCTGCAATTACTTTCCAGCCAGGGATAAAGTCACTTGTCTCTCCTCTCTGACCTACTTCTCTTAACTCATCCTCAGAGCTTCAAGTTCACTTTTGACTCAGTTGACACCCCTTGAGATCCTCCTCTCACTTCTTTTATTTATTCTCTATCCTTTCCACTCTATTGGTCACTGTCCTAATTCAGGATGTACTGAGAGTTCCACAGGCTGGAGTTATGAGTGTTCTTCCAAGAGGTATTTGACTTAGAAAAATAATGAAATGAAGAAAAGTTCCTCAGTTCAATCTATCCTGCTTGCTATTACCAGATTGTTGTTGTTGTTGTTGTTGTTGTTGTTAGGTGCCATCGAGTTGGTATCTGACTCCTAGCGACCGTATGTACAACAGATGAAACACTATTCTCATGATTTTCTGGTATTCGTAGAGTTTTCAATGGTGGATTGATTTTTGGGAGTGGGTTGCTGGGTCCTTCTCCCAAGCCTACAGCACCTGGTGTTCCTAGGCAGTCTCCCATCCAAGTACTAACTAGGCCTGAACCTGCTTAGCTTTAAAGATCTGACAGGATTGGTTACCACAGTGCTATGGCTGCAGGCATTACCAAATTAATATTCCTAAAATAGTTTTTGAGGATCATCTGTCAATCCAAACTCTTAGTTTTTGTAATGGTTCACATTACTAGTAAAATCCAGTCCAAGCACCTTGATAGTCTTTGGTGCTACCAATATCAGGCCTTTAGCTTATCTTCCTCTGTATGCCCCCTCCTCCTCCACTCAAGCCAGGGCTATCTCAGCAGCAGCCCCTGTAATACTCTAGCCATATCATTGTTCTTCCTGTTTCCTCCCTTTTGAATACTTGTTAGCCAACAGTGTGTGTGTGTGTGTGCGTGTAGTACTGAGGATGGAATCCAGAGCGTTGTGCATCCTAGGCAAGCAGTCTACCACAGAGCGACACCAGCCCCCTAGTCAACTTTTGGAGCCCATTCCAAGTCTTTGCATTTTTAAGGAGACTCTCTCACCAATAATGATGTCTTATTCAGAAGATTTCCTGAAGTACTTGCATATTTTGCATCAGTAACTTCCTTTCTTTTGCTCTGTGTGGATATTTTCCTCCTGACTGCTAGAATCTGGTAAACTCATCCTAGGCAGGGATCAAGGCTTTTTCTACTTTGATTCACTCAAGAATAACTACATGTTACCCTGCAAGTAGCCTGCATGGGAACAGTTATCCACCTTGAGTTTTATTATTCTGCAAGTTCCAATGGATTCTAAGAAGCAGGAGATTATGCCTTCTTTTTCTGCATTACCAGTGTGGGATTGGAAGACCTAATGGACTGGAAAAAGCGGCCATGTCAGCATGATAATCCAAAATTTGTCCGAGAGTGTCACACTGCAGTGACCCTTTTTTGTTGGACCTTCAAGTAAAAGGTATACTATCCCTGAGGAGAACTAATCAGGCTCCTGACCCCCCACTCTACTGAAAATGGTATTGCCAAAGTCCCTACCAACTTCCTAATTGCCAAATCCAACACTTTATTTTCATAGTCTATAAAATAAAATCCGACTTCACTGACTTTGGTATTCCACGTTCTACAAGCTCTCCCATTTGTCTACATTTCTAGTCATCTGACATATCCTGATTCAGGAGGAGTTCCTAATATATTAAGGTAATCACACTTCAGAGTTACAGGTTTCTAAGTTGAAAACCTGACTTCTTTATTTACCAGCTATGTGATCTTGGGGAAGTTACTTGACCTTTTTGAACCTTAGTTTTCTTTCCATGATCTTATAGTAATTCTGTCTACCTTGAAGGATCATTGTGCAAATTATAAGTAGAGGTGAAAAATACAGAGCTTAAAAGTTCTTCCAAAAGGTAGTCATTGTTATATACTATGTACCAGCCACTTGTAGGCTACTTTTACTTCTGTAAACATGTAAATCTATTACAACTGTCCAGAATAGACTGATTTTCACTCTTCTCTTCTTTAACCTCTCCTGTCTGGAAAACATCTGCTTTTAGATCAAACCTACCTAATGTTACCTCTACTAACCAGCCTTCCTAAGGATTTGTACTTTTGTGCTTCTACAACATTTTATAACTTTTATATTCACATAAGCGTCTTATGTTTTATTATTTATGTACCTCCTACAAGTCTGTGAAATTCCTGATGACCTGACTTTTACCTCATTCATTTTTGAACTTCCATTACATAGAATGGTGCCTGAAACATAAGAGGTACCTGATAAGGGTTCATGAATGTTGAATGAATGAGAAGAAAGAGCATAGATTATGGGATGTAGAATTTATCCAGGAGTTCCTTGGAGACATGTTGTGACTAACAATGACAACAACAATAAAGTAAAACCTTGATGCTTATATACTTCTTTCCAATTGGTGAAGAACTTTGCCTATTTCATCTTATATGATCCTTAAAATAATCCTACAAGGTTGTTTTGTGATCATCTCTACCATACAGATGATAGACTGAGGTTTAAAGGTAAGAGTTCAACCCTCAAGAAGTGTCAGAGGCAGGCTAGGCATGATGGTGCACACCCAGCACTCAGGAGGCTGAGGCAGGAGCATCTTGAGTAGGAGGACAGCCTGGGCTACATAACAAGTTCCAGGCTGGCCCAGGGTACATAGTGAGATGCTGTCTCAAAAATAATAACTAATAACAATAACAATAACAATAACAACAATAGTAATAAAGTCAGAGTCTGAACACAATATTCTCACCAATATTCTAATCTGGTATCTGGTATACTGGCTGGTATCAAGAAGTATTCTAGACAATGGAGTCCAAAGTGGACTTTCCTTATGGGTTACCAAGAAAAGATGTTCCAGCCATCCATTTTACAATCATATCAAGTGGCATGGTTGAAAGAATGCTCAAAGTAAAGTTGAGGTAGCTGGGTTATTACTTATGGTTATTACTTATATTGGGTAACTGGGGACATTTATTGAATTTTCCTTGGCCCTGAAGAAGTTTTCAAGGTAACTGGATGCACCTTCCTGCTTTAAAACTCCTGAACTAAAGGGTAGCTATGGTATGACTGGGCTGGGATTTAGCTCAGTTTATAGAGCGCTGCTCTGCAGTCTCTGAGGTCCTGAGTTCAATTCCCAGCACTGCAAAATGGGAGAAGGACCTGGCAACTCACTCCCAAGGCAATCCTGAAAGCCATTGAAAACCCTATGAGGGTCGCTATGAGTCGGACTTGACAGCACCTAACAACAATAACAACAATGGTATGATTAGCTTAGAGGAACTAAATATATTGTAAGTATTTCTATAACTTTAGGCTGAGACTGACAAAAGATAAAAAGTATGATTTTTGGAAAGAAGGAAATAGCAGGAGAGGAGGGAGGCAAAGTGTTTCTGCCCTGCCAGCAATGCTGCTCAGTCATTTGCCTAAATCTGGCTCCAGAGTTTCTGTGAGGAATGAAAATGAAGCCCTATTCTCTTGATCATGAGATCAAACATTGGCAAGTCTTCTCTTTCCATCAATTCCTGTAGAAAAATGGAAGAAATTAACTTGTTAACATTGATCAAAGCAGATGTATGCTTCCCCCACCTCCAGATCTCCTAACTTCCAAGTTCAAAGAGGAAATCAGAGAAAAACAGGTTTTGAAATTTGCCTTTCAGACTGGCTTATATTGCATTTTAATTTAATTTGTTAGAATTTCACCTTTTGCCTTTGCTGGACTGATTAGATGAAATTAAGTTAAATCTGGGTTTTCTGTGTTACAAGGACTGCTTAATCCTTCCTTCTGAAGATGAACTGCCAAGGCATCAAACTGTCTCTCCTTGGGTAACTTCCCAGATTGCCTCCTATAGTGACAGCTTCTGAGTTTGTGTGTCTCTGATATATAAATAGACCCAGAGCTTTCTTAATAGCCAAGCTAGTCTGCCAGAAACAGTCCAGACTGTTTCTGAACGGTGCACATTCAGAACACAGGGGACCAGTCTGATCATTCCCAGTATTTTTAGCTGGTCATTTGAATCATAAAATTGTCCAAGCCATGGAACCTAGTGCTGAGCTTGCCATTACTTTCTGAATGCAATAATTGAAAAATGTATGGAAAGCTATGATTTTTATATCATTAAAATCCAGCAAAAATACCAAGCACAATTGAATTTACAAATCTAGGCATAATGTTGAAGGACAGCAATGTTCTGACATGTAGTAAAATATGTATCTCATAAATGGTTATCTATTTATTCTACAAAAATATATTTGTCTTGTCTTCATTCTAGCATATGGTAATTAACATTTTCATAATTTGTGTTTTGTTGATAGCAATCTAAAGCAAGGAGCAGCCAACTTTTTTTAAAGGGCAAGATAGAAATATCTTCGTCTCACAGGTGGTCTTTGTCTCAACTACTGAACTCTGCTGTTGTGCCGTGAAAGCAACTGTATAGACTAAATGAATATGGCCATATGCCAATAAAACTTCATTATGAAAACAGGCAGCCAGCTCTAGGCTATAGTTTGCATAGCTTGCCAATGCTTGATGGAAAAGAATAAAAATAAAATATTATTGTACAAGAAGTGTATAAAACTTGAATGGATAGTCATAAAATACAAACAAAATGCATATAAAATAGAAACTTTGAAATATAATTATTCAAAAATGTTAATGTTTCTTTTTAAATACTCAAAATTATCGTGAAATCAATAGGTCAGGAATAAACCCTAATTTTTAATAAAAATTACTTAAGCAAACCTGAGCTATTATTTTGGGGAAGAAATGTACATATGCATTACTAGCACTTTTTTTTTTTACAAAAAATAAAAATATAACCCTAGTGTCTAGTAATCATGCAGTTGTCTAGATAAAAAATCAGGGTTGTATTTTATTCATGGTGCATTTATATTTATATCCATATATATATATAATCTTCATATATATTTAAGAGTAATATAAATTTAAGAGTAATACCAATTATTTAAGAGTAAAATAAATTACTTAACTTTGTTGTTGTTGTTAGGAGCTGTCAAGTCGGTATCCAACTCATAGCGGCGACCCTCATAGGGATTTCAATGGCTGACTGTTTCAGGATTGCCTTGGGAGTGGGTTGTCAAGTCCTTCTCCCATTTTTGCGGTGCTGGGAATTGAACTTGGGACCTCAGAGACTGCAACGCAGTGCTCTACCAACTGAGCTAAATCCCAACCCTTACTTAACTTTATACATATATTATTAGAATTTTTTTAAAAAATAAAAATAAAAGTAGTTATAACTCGTGTTCAGTGATCTTCAGTTGTCTAGATTAAAAAATCAGGATTATATTTTATTCATGGTACATTTATATTTATGTTCATATCTATGTATACATAAGTATTTAAGAGTAATATAAATTATTTAACTCTATGAAATGTTTCCCAGCCACCAACTTATGACTATGGAGCTGATTTGTGAGTGTCTATGGAACTATAAAATAAAATATGAAGAGAAATAAGAAAGTAAGCAATTAGCCTTGCTGGGAAAAATACTTCATCAGGCTAGAGTCTATAGCATTTGTGCTAGCTTTCCATTACTATAACAAGATACTTGAGATAACTAAGAAGAGGAAAGGTTTACTTCCAGCTCCCAGTTTGGTGGTTCTACTGCATGGTTAGTTGGCTTTGTTGAGAACATCACAGTGGGAGCAGGTGGTGAAGTGAGCTGCTCACTTCAGGACAGGCTGGAAGCAAAGACAGAGCAAGAAGAGGAACTAAGGCCAACATCCCCTTCAGGGGCGTGTCCCCAGTGACCTAAGACCTTGCAGGAGGCCCCTCCTCTTGCAAGTTCCTGCCACCTCCCAACAGCACCAGGATGGGGACCAATCCCTTAACACATGGGCGTTTAAGGGACATTTAAGATACAAACAATAGTGAGGAAGGGCGTGACACATTCATAAATTATAAAACATATAAAGTTACCTTAGTGATGTGCTCCTACTTAAAAGCTTTTGCCATTAAAATCCTCTGTTTGCTCCAAAGTAGTAACTATCTCTGATGTCAAGCCTAACTCACAAAATATAGCAGTTTGATGTATTTATTGCCTTTTGTGATGAGAACACAGGGCAAGTTATTTCCCTTGGATGTTTAGGTTTGTGGGTTGTGCTGAGCCCGTGTTGAGCACTGACTCCCAAGGGACAGAAGTGTTCTTAAAGAAAGATGGGGTGTGTATGATGCGCAGGTTTCCTGAAGTGTGAGTCCAAAGCAGGGCTGGGTAATTAGCATGGTCCATCCTGTTGGATTAAGGAATAGATTTAGAGTTAGGAGGTGAAAGGAATTAGAGTAATAAAATCTGTTTTGGAAGTTTATTGGCAGTGTTGGGAAAATGAAGCTCTCTTTCCATGGTTGTTGTTGTTGTTAGGTGCTGTCGAGTCAGTCCGTCTCATAGCAACCCTATGTACAAAAGAATTGTAGAGTTTTCAATGCTGATTGTTTTGGGGATTGTTTCAGAGTGGGCTGCCAGGTCCTTCTCCTGTTACTGGGGTGCTGGGGGTAGAACCCAGGGCCCTCAGAGAACACAGAGCAGCACTCCACTGACTGAGCTATGAGCTAAACCCCAGCCCTCAATTTCCATGAACTGTTAAAATGGAGGATGTAGGGTTAGGGCTGCAGCACCCATCATGTGAAGAGAGTTTTCCTGAAATTGAGAACAGAAGAGGAATTCTGACCTAAGAGATGGAGAAAGACTGGGTCGAAATGGAATTTTTTGAGGTCTTCGATCATGTTGTGTCTGAAACCTGATACGTTTCTAGAGTTTCTTGTTATGGGTGCTATAAAGTCCCTATCATTTGCAATTAAAAGTGTTCCAATTATTATAGAATACTCTGGATGCTGGAATCCATTTACTTAATGCACTTTTGGTCTCCTCTGCCTTTCAAGATTTCTTGAAAATTAAACAGATCTACTCTACATCCACACCACCCTGGCATCTGATCTTGTCAGATCTTGGAAGCTAAGAGGGTGGGGCATGTTTAGTCCTTGGATGGGAAACCACCTGGGAATACATGGTGTTGTAGGCTAGGGAGAAGGACCTGGGGAGTGGGCTACCAGGGCCTCTCCCTAGCCTGCAGCACCTGGTATTCCCAGGCAGTCTCTGATCCAAGAACTAACCAGGCCAACTCTGCTTAGCTTCTGAGATCAAGCAGGATCGGATGCCAGGGTCCTATGGCTGCAGACGTATCACTATACACCTTTAAAAATGGCTGAGGTGTAACTCAGTTGGTAGAGGGTTTTCTCTGCATGCTCTGAGGCCCTGGGTTTGATCCTCAGAATTGCAAAAATGGGAGAAGGACCTGGCAGCCCACTCCCAAG
The DNA here is from genome assembly GCA_007922755.1 of Pedetes capensis. Taxonomy (NCBI): domain Eukaryota; kingdom Metazoa; phylum Chordata; class Mammalia; order Rodentia; family Pedetidae; genus Pedetes; species Pedetes capensis. The sequence goes on from VMDO01000995.1 coordinate 237,270, forward strand.
ACAATCAGCCCTCAAAAACCCTTTGAGTGGCAGAGAAGCACTGTCAGACATAGTGCCAGGCATGGCACAGTGTTGGGGAGTGGATCATAACTATTAGTTGGACCAGACTGGATTGCACCTAACAACAGCAATAACAAAACTAAAAAGATTATGCCAAGTAGTGATGAAATTATTATTTTGGAGAATAGTTTAGCATTTTCTGAAGAAGTTAAAGATACACCTATCATGTGATACAGATACTCACTCCTAGGTATTTACCCAAGAGAGATGGGTAAGTTTCTTTGTCCACTCGAAGGCTTTTATCTGAATATTCACAGTACTTTTATATTTATAAAGTCCAAACTATAAACAATCCCAGATGTCTGTTTCTCAACAGGTGAACAATAGATGATAAAGTATGGTGAGTTCATACAACGGAATGCTCCTGAGCAATAAAAGCTATTGGTACTGTACACACAAAAACATGGATGAATTTCAACACAGTGGTGGCCAATGAAAGAAGATAGACAAAAAAAGAGTGAACACTGTAATATTCTTTTTATATAAAAGTCTAGAAAATGGAAACTAATCTCTAGTGATGGAAGCAGATATCAAGGACTGTGTTGGAGGGACAGTGTGATGGGCAACAGGGAAGGATTACAAGAGCTCAGAGAACTTTCAAGGATGTTCATTTTCTTTCCTGTGAGGTGTCCTTGGCAGGTGTGATGGTTGCCTTGTTTTCTCTCACAGCCTTTTTGATCACGCATCTGGTCATTTCTGCTTCTTGCTGGGCCACCCATTTGACTTTTCCTGCTTCTGAGAATTCCTTCGAAAGTCAGATGTGTCACACACACTGTCCAGGGAATTGCTCACCTGTCTGAAGACCAGCTCTCTCTGGTTTTCTGATACCAAAGTGAATTTCAGGCATCAGAATAGAGCTCTCACCTAGACCTCCTATGCATAGTTCTGCAGTCTGTCTGGTACCTTGCAAAATGCCCCAGAATCATTTCAGGATTAGAATCATGGCCCACAACCCTGCCTACATGACAGGCATCATTATCATACTTCACTTGCCAGCTCCCTACCCTGGAGAGGGGATTTTAATACCTACTACCTACCCCTTATGAGTCCTAGAAATTAACAGGCCTCTTGGAATCATAATGCAGCTTGCTTTTCCTCAACATTCTTACTTGACCACTGGGAATTTTCACACTTCTATGCTCACTCAATAGAAAGGACTTACCTGGTTGCAGTACTTTTCTGAAGTACGTCTAATTTTTTTTCTTGTCATCCATTGACATTGGATGACATGGACCTCCCATGTCCTCAATCACAGTTTCTGAAGCTAAAAGAATTCCTCCAGTCTCTTCTAGGAGGGGATCATTTTCCCTGCCTTCTGTGACTGCTCCCTACCTCACCCTCAACTCAAAAGACTCACCTCAAAAGCCACTTTCTTCCATGAAGGCAGCCATCTTAGTCCATTTACTGTTGCCGTAACAGAATACCACAGACTGGATAATTTATAAGGAAATTGTTGTTGTTAGGTCCCGTCGAGTCAAGTCTGACTCATAGCAACCCTATGTACAGCAGATCGAAACACTTGCCGATTCTGTGCCAGGCAAACAATCTTATTTATGTTTAAGCCCATTGTTGCAGACACTGCGCCAATCCATCTGGTGGAGGGTTTTCCTCTTTTGCGTTGACCTGCCACTCTTCCAAACATGATGTCCTTCTCCAGGGATTGTTCTCTCCTGACTACATGTCCAAAATATGTAAGACGCAGTTTGGCCATTTTTGCTTCCAAGGAGCACTCTGGTTGTACTTCTTCTAGGACAGATCTGTTGGTTCTTTTGGCAGTCCATGG
>VMDO01000996.1:8351-62705 GCA_007922755.1 Pedetes capensis
ATGATGATTTCAGTCCATCATAGAACAATTTCCCCACTACAGCTAAAATTCTCCCAGTGCTTAGCACAGAGGCTGTTGTTCAGAAACTCCAAAGGCACATATTTCAATGTAATCAACAAGCAATCCAATGTGCAGCACTTTTATGTGCCTCTTCTGTGCCAGGTGTTGTTCTAGCAATTACTATGTGCTAAGTAGTTACTTAGTAAGAGAATATCTATGACAACCCTTTTTCTTTTTGTCAGTATTTGGTTGTTGAATCCAGGGCCTCACAAATACTTTGCCAGTGCTTCACCACTGGGCTGCACCCTGAGCCCAGTTTTAATTATTTTTCTTTTGAGATAGGGCCTTCATAAGTTATATTGGCTGCCTCTGGCCTCAAACTCATAATCCTCCTGCCTCAGTCTCCCAAATCACTGGGTTTAGAGGCCTGTGCCACCATGCCTGACCATCTATTACAAATCTACAAAGCAAGTGTTCTTTAGTGTCATCCTATTTTACAGATAAGGAAACTAACAGGGGTTGGATTATATCTTCCCCAAATTCATGTGTTAAAGTCCCTCAGACTGTGGCTGTATTTGGATATGTTGTTGTTGTTAGGTGCCATGGAGTCAGGTCTGACTCATAGTGACCCTATGTAAAACAGAATGAAACACTCCCCGACACTGTGCCATGCCTTGCACTATGTCAGTGCTTCTGTGCTATTCATCGGGTTTTCAATGGCAGATTGTTTTGGGATTGCTTCAGGAGAGGGATGCCAGATCCTTCTCCCATGTATTTGGATATAAGACCTTTAAAGAAGAGGTTAACGATAAAATTGAAGCCATTAGGGTGGGCCTTAACCCAATATAGCTAGTGTCCCTTTAAGAAAAAGAGATTAGGACATGGACAAACACAGAGATAAACCATGTGAAGACACAGGCAGAATACCACCATCTATGAAACAAGTTAGAGGGACCTCAGAATGAAACCATCTTGCCAACATCTTGATCTTGAACTTCCAGCCGCCAAAATTGTGAGGAAATAAAGTTCTATACAGTTTGTGGTACTGTATTATGGTGGCCCTAGCAAACTAATGCAACAAGGCACATGGTAATTTGCCTCAGTCTAAATTGTCAGAAAACTTAGAATCTGATGAAATCTAAATTTGAACCCACGTAGTCTAATTCTAGAGTCTATGTGTTTTGCAATAATGAAAATGTTCTCTGTGCTGTCAAATATGGTGGCCACTATGCATATGTCACCTATATACATAGCCCGGTGGCATCCGATCCCATCAGATCTCAGAAGCTGAGCAGGGTCAGGCCTGGTTAGTACTTGGGTGGGAGACTGCCTGGGAATACCAGATACTACAGGCTTGGGAGAAGGACCCGGCAACACACTCCCCAAAAAGTCAATCTGCATTGAAAACCCTATGAATAGCAGAGAAACACTGACAATAGTGTTTTGCCTGTTATATATACAGTCACTCTGAGTCCAACATGGACTCAACAGCACCTAACAACAACAACATGCGTATGCCACTCTTGAGCACTTGAAATGTGGCTAGTGCAAATGAGGAATTGAATTTTTTATTTAACTTAGGTTAAAATACAATTAAAATTAAAATAACCCCACGTAGTTACTGGCTACCATATTAGATATAGCTTTATGCAATCTCTAAGTACAGCACTTGATGTTGTTGCAAAATCTTCTAGATGACCAATCTTTACGTGTGCTCAAAGGAACATGCCTCTATCCTTGCTCCCTATCCCTGCTACATTTCACTTTTTTACAGTCCTTTCTGATTTAGTCCCTGTTGACTGGTTTCCTGCTAGGGGGAAAGAGAGCAGAGGAGAGAGTGAGCTGGCAGGCTTTCCAGAATCCTGTGGCCTGGGTAGGGCAGGGTGGTTGGTGCTCTGCTCTGAGCATAGGTGTTAGCCAACCAAATGCCAAGCAGCACAAACACTGAGTGACATTTTCAGAACTATTAATATTTCATCAGAAATGATCACTTTTCCCTTAAATACACTATCTTAAAAGGTTTTCTACATTCTTAACTATAATTTTATTCAGTCTAGGTCCTCGGAATTTTCCCCAAAGGAACACATCTTCAATTTTATAACGAAAATCAAAGGGGAATGAAGCTTGGATTTCAAAACTCAGAGTCAACATTTCCGGGAACTCAGCCCCTCTGTAAAGAGCAAGGCTGTGTATTGGGCACCTACTGTATGCCAGATACTTTACCTACAGTATACCATTAGTTTATCCAACATGTATTTATTGAATGCTTACTGAGTGCCAGAAATGTGATGTTCATTATTACTTTTAGCACCATTTTTCACAAAAAGGTTTCTTCTCATCCTTCCATTTCCATCTCCTTTGTTGCCTAGCCCCAACATGTCTGTCAGCTTGCTGTGCTGTGGGGGCTTGTGTGTTGCTGCAATGCTGAAAACTATGCCACTGGTATTTCAGATATCAGCAGGGCCCTTGATGGTGGACAGGTTTCAGCTGAGCTTCCAGACTAAGACTAGGAAGAAAGACCCAGAAGCCCACTCCTGAAACAATTAGCCATTGAAAACCTCATAAATAGCAGAGAAATACTGTCAAATATAGTGCCAGAGAACAAGCCCTCCAGCCTGGAAGGCATCCAAGAGACAACTGGGGAAGAGTTATCTCCTCAAAGTATGGTTGGCCTTAATGATAAGAACGGAGTAAAGCCCCTGGGACCTCCATTTGCTGATGTGGCACAACTCAAAATGAAGAAACACAGTGGTTGCAACATTAGGCTCAAACGATCTGTGTGGCAGTGTTGGATAGTGTTTCGTTCTGTTGTACATAGGGTTGCTATGAGTTGGACTGGACTCAATGGCACCTAACAACATGTTGCCTAAAGAGCCTGCCTGGACCCCCATCTAATGGTGCCTGCCCAGCTCTCCTCCCCATTACCTCAATTTGTTAGTTATTTTCCACCAAAGCCTTTATTCCACTTGTAATTACTGCATCTTTGCTTACATTGCTCGTTAGTGATCTACCTCCCTCCATTGGAACATGGCTCCATGAAGGGAGGGATCATGGCAATTTTATTCACCTTCTTGCTCCCCAGTGTCCAGTAACTCACTTGGCACAAAGGAAATGCTGCTCCACAAGTCCTGGGAAGTGGTAACAAAGATGTCAGGGTCCCATAGCTAGGAGTGCAGTGCCACCTTCAACACAGCCTGACTTCTACAGGCTACTGGCTTCGTCCCTGTGCCTCCATTCTTCCTCCTTCTTCTTCTCCCCTTGCTGGCCTTTCCAAGATGGGAAATGGGGAAACAACCATTTACTCAGGGGCTAGAGAGCCCCTGCCCAGGTGCTATGCCAGTTTCCAGTTTGAGGAAGCTGCTTCATTGGGAGGAGTTGCCTATTGATCAGCACAGAGGTAACTTGGCCCTACTTTCCACATTTCCACCTCCCTGTCCCCATCCCAGCCCAGGTGTCTGCCTGGTGGCCAAGGGCTAGAGATCAGGGCTAGAGCCCTGGGTTTTGAATCCCAGCCACTCGTTTTTTAGTGGACCTTGGACACATCCGTTTATGACTTTGAGACTCAGTTTCCTCAAATCATTTGAAATGATCGTAGAAAGTAGCACTAATTTCATGCGCTTGAATAGGATTGCATCTGCGCTCAGCAGTTGGCGCACAGTCGGAGCTTCAAAGAATGGCAGTTTGACTCAAACTCAGGCAGATAAAGGGCAGGGCCTCCCACTGGGCTCCTAGGTTTGTGGTGCAGTGGCAGGGCAGCGCGGGAACGCTTTTCACATTGACTTCTAATGGAGAAAGCGCCCTGGGGTCCTGTGGGCCTCACCCCACCCCTGCTCCCCCGCCCCCACTTGCAGGCCTTGGGCACGGAATGCCAGGCGCCCCGCGCACAGAGCCGTTGCGTTTGAACCCACGGAAAGAATTCCAGCGCTGGACGGCAAGGGTGTGAGAGCCACTGGCAAGCAAATTAGCCAAAGCCGCCCCGCCCGGCCCGCTCAGCCCAGCCCGCGTCCTTTTAAGGATCCGGAGCCTTCCGGGTGTCAATCGCAGCCTGGTGCAGGGGACAGTCAGGTGTCTCCTGAGGATCAGCGGGGCCTGGCGGCCTGAGGGCTCTGCCGCACCTGGGAGATTTCTTTTCCACAGGGCAGAGCAGCCTCAGGAGACAGGGACAGGAGAGGGCAGAGGGGAGAACGAAAGCTAGCCCCAGCGGTGGGCGGGGGCCGTTGACCCTCCGTGTGCGCGAGGCCCCTAGGAAGGCTGGATCTGAGAACCTCATGGCGGGCTCCTGTCCCTACAGAGCCTAGCGCAGTGCCTGGGGCCTCACCCAGCCCTCCAAGCACCTTGGCGGACGAGAATGGGCTGAGTCCCAGGCGCCACAAGGTGTCTGAAGGGTGTCACAACGGGGGAGGTTCTGCGGGGAGAGCCAGTCCTCCCCTTGCCGGTGTTCCCAGATGTCATTCTGCCAGCGCAGGAACCTGATTCCTGAGCTTCAGGGGATTCCACGGTTACTAAGCTACTGGTTTTTGTTGACTTTTAAATATTTTCTTCTAAGGGAGAGGGGGAGGGGGGCGAAAGTCAGGAAAGAGCAAATAAAAACAAATCGAAATAAGTCCCCCCTCCCAAAAAGACAGCTGCCCCTAACCCCCCACCCTCACACCGACCAGAGGCCTCTGGAAATAAGCACCTGGCACCAGCGACAGCCAGACAGAACTGACCTGCTTCCAAGGCCCCGCCCTCAAATCCCGTTCTGGTGAATGACTGGAGGTGGCGGATGGTCCCTCTGTCTTCCAGCCCTGGGTGGACAAAGGAGCTTCCAGAAAGAGAGGAGGAGTATGGCCAGTGGGAATGGGCTGCCTTCCGCATCGGCCCTGGTGGCGAAGCGTCCCTCTGCCCTGGGCCCATTCCCCAGATATGTCTGGATCCACCAGGACACACCCCAAGACAGCCTAGACAAGACTTGCCATGAAATCTGGAAGAGAGTCCAGGGCTTGCCTGAGGCCCTGCAGCCCAGGACCTCAATGGAGCAGCCCTCTGCCCCCATGGCTGGGACTCTGAGTTTCCAAGAAGAGTGAGTATCCCCCTACTTGATTGGCACCAAGGGAGGAGAGGGGAGGTGACGTCTGACCTTGTGGAGGAATGTTCTGGCCCAGTGTTCACTCTGGTTAAACCCTAAACACTGTATACTTTTCCTCCATCCGCATGGTTTTATGTCCAGTCTCTGCACAAGAGCTAACCGAGGTCATGAAGTCCCTGGAGTGAAGGGCCAGATGAGGGAAACATTCCAGGTGGCCTCTTCACTAGCCCTTGAAGGAGTTATTTCTCTTCCTAAAGGCATAGGCAACCCAGATGTGGATCTAAGGTCCTTGAAAAAGCCCCCTAGCCAAAGCCAAGGGTTAGATGGCTCATGACTATCCCCAGAAGCAACTAGAAGGTCCTCCCCTCTCTCACGCAAAGGCCAGGCATTCCCACAGATGAATCTGATGGTTTAAAGCACATCTGGAATTTCCTAATACAGGGAGCAGCTGTCCCATTCAGCTTCCACAGAAGTTACTGCAAGAGCGCACATCAAAATATTTACTGGGAAGGCACTGACATATTCAGAGGACATAATAGAAAATTAAAGTGCGGGAAAAGATGGCTGTAAACAGCCGATTTCCTGGATGGGAAATCCTGTGTCTGGGAAACACAGAGCTCAGTGTTTCTCCACCAGGGCAAAGTTGGGGAGATGTTGTTGGGGATAGATATTTGTCAAGAGAGGCACGAGCAGAAAGAAGGGACCTCATTAGGAAAAGTAAGTAAATCGTCTGCAGTTATTAATGCCACTGTTGAGCACTTCTTCAATGCTTCGCATCTTCAAAGTGGGCTGCAAGCATTAATTAATCCTCCCAGAGTCCCTATGAAGCAGGTATTAGTGTCCCCATTTTACAGATGGATTAAGTGTTAATAATTAAGTGCTAATTAAAGACTAAGTGATAATGAAGTGTTGTCTGCTCCAACACATGCTCCTGCTCAGTTCAGAGATGCTCTGGAGCGGAGGAGTTTATCCGCTGCCTGTGTTTTCAGGATATCTTAGTTAAGAGCAAAGAGGAAAAGGAAAGTGTAATGGATACCCAGGTGTGCATTTCCTGCTGTCCCTTTGCAAGCTTATTTGCTTGCTGCAGGAGAAGGTAGAAGGCACTTTGGCTGCCCCTGCCTCCCCTGCCCTGTGCTCAGCATGACATGGCTCAGACGGGAATGGCCTGTCTCCAGCCAAAATCCTGCTGTCAGGCCTTTCTGTGGCACTGAGCTCTTCTCCCCTGCTGTTGCCATCTGCTCTGGGACAGGGCCTTGGCGGGGGAGGGGCTTGGGGCTATGCTCAGCTCTCAGTGGCCAAAGAGCTGATTGTCCACTTTGTGGCCAAGGGTCAGTAGCAATTTCCAGTAGATGGCACCCCTTCTGCCAGGTCACACTGAATTAATGGAGACAGACTCTACTTCCAGTCTGTACTTGGCTGAAGATTGAACCGGTGCACCTTTGGCCAGTGGCTTCCCTCCGTTTGGCCTTGATTTCCTCATCTGCAAATTGAGGATGATGTGCCCTGCCTTGTCCACCTCAGAGTTGATAATGAGGATCAAATGTGATGGGAGACAAGGAAATGAAAGACACATTATGCAAATGAGGCTGCCCTTAGTATGTAATTCACAGAGTCCAGGTTTTTTTGTGTTTTTTGTTTGTTTGTTTTGTTTTCTTTTTTTTTTTCTGTTGTTGCCGCTGGTGTTAATCTGGGGTTTTCATATTGTGCTCACTAGACCCTAGAGTGCTTCAGTGGCAGCCACCCAGGAGACAAGTGGGCTGGTTGCTTGGCCTCATTCTCCACTTTAGACAGAGCTGTTCAGTTTTGTCAGTTTTTACTATCTGGAGTTCCAAATAAGGTTGCATTTGAAAAGAGTTCTGAAACTGAGAAAAGAGCTGGAAAATCACTGACTCAGATGAATTATCAATATCATAATCATGTAGGTACCAACCACGTAGGATACAATAAGCTGCAATAGCAACAACAAAAATCCTTGAAATAAAAGGCCACTGTGTTGGTGGATCAGATAACTCTGGTTTCAGATCACATTTCAGGCTCATGCTAGCTGCAGAATTTGTGACTGTTTAATTTATCTGAGCTTTGGTTTCCTCGTCTGCCAAATGGAGATGATTACTGTGCATTTCATAGGGCTGCTGGGTGACTAAGTGAGATAGTTAAACAGCCCCAGTGGTAATTATGATTTGGAAAGATTCCTTGTCATGATAACAGTAATCATTTCTTTAAGCCCTGCAATTTTTACATGAGATGGGTACTATTTTAAAACTCCCCAGCTTTTTAAACTTTTTGTTATATAATTTTTTCAAACCTATAAAATAGAGTAGTATAGTGAACATCCAAGTGTCTAACACTGTTGTTGTTGATAGGCGCCGTCAAATTGGGTCTGACTCATAGTGACCCTTGTAGGGGTTTCAATGGCTGATTGTTTCAGTATTGTTTCAAGGGTGGATTGCTACATCTTTCTCCCATTTTTGCGTTGCTAGGGATTGAACCCATTTATCAAACTGTGCCATTCTGGTTTCAATTGTTCCACCCCCTCATTTTAAATGAAACTTTTTTTTTAACAGATGAGGCAACTGAGGTTTGGAGGGATTCATTGCTTTGCCTAAGGAAAGCAACCTACCTTTAAGAATTGATAGAGTTTCAGAAACGAAACCCTGGACCATCTTAACCATGATGCAATCATAGAGGCTATCTTCCCCTAGAATATGAAACATCTTTGGATGCTCAAAATTCCTGGAAGTCCCATGTTCTAAGTTATCACACATAGATTTCAAATCTAGGGAGGCGTCCACAGTATGTCTAGGATGCTTTCAGGCCCATGAGACACCTCACAGTTAGTCTTTCCATGGCTTAATTTGTAGGCTAGTTTTCGGCTATGTTTTCTATTGAGGTAGCTTGGTAAGTGAGTTCTAGAACTTGTGTTAGCCAGAAGTGTTTTCTCGACCTTCTCCTACAATGTCATTAAAACCTGGACATCTCAAGTTAGAAAGACCTCTTGGAAACCATCCTCTGCTGTTTGGATCCCTTTCTTGACGTCCTTGCCGAGGGTTACCCACCTACACACTTTTTTTTTCTTCCTGTATTGGTAAATAATGATGGGGTACAGAGTAATACAGCATTGGCTTTATCCATTATGCAACTATTATATCACTTTTGGCTACACTTTTATCAACTTACAAGGTTTATGGAGCCTTATGACTAATATGTAGTAAAACTCAAATGCATGTTTGAGTTATATTCCCCTATCTTTCCACTGTACTCAGAAGCTGCATTGTTTACACTGAAATTAGCCTCTCCTCCTTTATCCCTCTACATTGATTCTCCTCCCCATTCCACCTTCTGCAGCCTTCAATTGCCTTTGCTAGTTCCCTCTCTCCTTCTTTCTACTCTTTTTATTGTCCCTTCTTCACTAATTTATTATTATTTTTTTTTTTGTGGCACTGGGAATTGAACCCATAGCCTCACACTTGCATGCTCTGCAAGTGTTGTACCACTGAGCTGCACTCCCAGCCTTTTTTTTTACTTTTTGAGACAGGGTTTCACTAGATTATGCAGACTGCCTCTGGTCTCGAACTTGCAATCCTCCTGCCTCTGCCTCCTGAGTCCCTGGGATTTCAGGTGTGCACCACCCCGACTTACTTCACTAAGTTTAATTATGCTTTTTTAAAATATATCAACTTATGTATAGGATTTTTTCGTCCTTTAAGATCCAGTTCCTATGTATGAGTGGGAGCATATGGTCGGTCTTTCTTTCTTTCTTTCTTTCTTTCTTTCTTTTTTTTTTTTTTGAGGTACTGGGGGTTGAACCCAGGGCTGTACACCTGCATGTTCTGCAAGTGCTGGACTACTGAGCTGCACCCCCAGCCCTTTTTGTTTTTTACTTTTTGAGACAGGGTCTTGCTAAGTTATGCAGACTGCCTTTGGTCTCGAACTTGCGATCCCCCTGCCTCCGCCTCCCGAGCCACTGGGATTACAGGCGTGTGCCACCACGCCCAGCTGGTATTTCTCTTTTTGAACTCATGTTCATTTGCTTAAGATGATGTTCTCCAGTTCTATCCATTTTGCAGCAAATGACATTATTTCATTTTTTATTGCTAAGTAGTATTCCACTGTGTATATGTACCATAATTTTTTCTCCATTCTTCTGTTGATGGGCACCTTGGTTGGTTCCATATCCTTGCTATTGAGAAAAGTGCTGCATTGAATATGGAGATGCAGGTGTCTCTGTGGCATGATGACTTATCTCCCTTTGTGTATATTCCCAGTACACTCACACTTTTTTAAACAGGGAGATGCCATTTCCTAAGGCAGCCCCTTCCATTGCAGTGAACTATCTCAAAAGGTTGTGTGTGTTTTTTTTCTTCTGTAACTGAAATCTGTCTTTATCAAACTAATACTCATTGATCTGAATTTTGCCCTTAGGGTTTCAAGACAAATCTATCTACTCTCAAAATCTCTTTAGATGGTAAAAGATGGCAACAAGGATTTCTTGTCTCTGCAAGCTAAATGCCTCTGGTTTTCTAAGTTCCCCTCCACACGCCAACTTGGTTGGTTTCCTGTCCACACTACTGGGCCTTGTGGCAGCATGGTTCTTAGAACCAAGTACAGAAACCCAGATATGATCCAAGGCATGCAGATTGGATCTTCCCTGTCAACATTCTGTATTCCTGTTAGTGTAATAACACATTTGCTTTTCTCTCCATGCTGACTTTGCTCTATAGACACATACTGAGTTCATTCTGTCATTCAACAAATATTTATTAAACACCTACTATGTGTATGTGTTGGGATTTAGCTCAGTGGGGAGAGCGCTGCGCTGCAGTCTCTGAGGCCCCGAGTTCAATTCCCAGCACCGCAAAAATGGGAGAAGTGCCTGGCAATCCACTCCCAAGGCAATCCCGAAGCACTCAGCCATTGAAAACCCTTTAAGGGTCGTTATGAGTCAGATACCGACTCAACGGCACCTAACAACAACAACAACAACTATGTGTATGGGCTGGAGCTTAGCTCACTTGGTAGAGTGCTCTTCTGCACTTTCTGAGGACCCAGGTTTGATCTTCAGCACTGCAAAAATGGGAGGATGTGGCAATCCACTCCCAAAACAATCCCCCCAAATCAGCTATTGAAAACCTTCTGAGTGTCACTATGAGTCTGACCCAACTCAATGGCTCCTAGCAACAACAACATGTGCCTAGTATTGTGCTAAGAGAGGAACAGAGCTGTGAATCAGATAAGGCAACAGAAAACAAGTAACTTCAAAATGTGAGAAGAACTGGTATTCTCATAGGAGGAAACCAATAATAAGCATATAAAAATAAATGAGATACTTTCGGATAGCAATGAGTGCAATGATGAAAATAAAACACAATAAAAGAATTGTTAGAGCCTCTTTAGCTGGACTGTCAGCTGAATCCTGGATGCTGAGAAAGAGCTGATCAGGTGACAGTCCCAGGCGGGACATCCAGGCAGAAGGGAGAGCAAGTCCACAGACCTTGAGTTGGGAATGAGCTTTAAGAAGGACAGCATGGCTGGAGTGCAGTGAGGGATGATGACTTGGGACCAGGTAACATCAGTCAGGTAGGCAAGGTGTTCATGGCCTACAGCGTCACGGTATGCAGGTCAGATTTATTATATGTCTTGTGGGACACTTTTGGAGGTTTTCAGGAAGGGGTGTGACACGGTCAGATTCACTACTAAAGTTCTATCCAGCTTCTTGCAGAGAGGGCTCATAGTGTGTGAGAGAGGACGTCGGGAGATCTATGTAAAGATGCTGCAATTGTCCAGGTGAGGCCTGAGGATAGTGGTAGCTAGACAAGAGTGAGCACAGCATAGATGGAAGTTTTTCTTTTTTGGGGGGGGTCAGTGTGCAGCTTGAGAGGAGCCAACAGACATGCTGATGCTTGGATTACCCAATCAGAAACATTGAGATGGAACCCAGGTTTTCAGTTTGAGCTCCTGGTTGAACAATGGTGCCATATACAGAGATAGGGGAGAAGTAAGGAAAAATAGGTTTTGGCAAGGAATCAATAGTTCTGTCTAGAGTCAATTTAATTCCAGAATCTTGTATAGTTATCTTTTAATTAGTCTTAAATTTGGACTTAGAGAATTGTGGCAAGCCAGTTAGCAACTCACATTTGAGGATTACTTATTCATTTATTTCCTCTCATCACTGAAATTTCACAGCCTCAGAATGGGGGCTTTGGATTTTCTGTTGGCTCCATTGCGCTGACTATGGAACAGCATTAGTTAACGCTTTCATTTTTGGATTCCTTCAACCAACATTTACTATTGCCTTATGGGGGCCAAGGCTGGTGCTGGGTCCCAAGGATACAAGGATAAGTAGGACAGAAGTCCTCAAAGAATTCCCAGTCTAGTGAGTGGGATGGCACACAGATTCATCTGACAACAGGGCCATCCAACAATCATTTATTGTTTACCATTTGCCAGACAATGTCTGAAAAAAGTACAGTGATGGAAAAGATGGAGACAGCCACTGACCTCCTTCGTGGACCTTGCAAAAGGCAAACGGGAGCCTACAAGGAGAAATGTGCCGATGGAGAGGTCAATGTGCTGTGGGAACATCAAGGGGAGATGACTTGGGCTTGAGACTTAGGGAAGGCTTCTTGGACAGGGTAAGGGAAGCAAGCTGAAAGGCTCAAAGACAAGCCCCTGCACTGCGAGGGTGATAGAATTTGTGGGTAAAATTCCCTGGGAGTAGAGGATGCCAGGAATAATAATAGCTGCAAAGGTTTCCCTGAGCTAGCTCTTGAAAAGGAGAAGGATCAGCCCATGCAAAGAGTCTGGCAGGTGAATGGAAGAACGGGAATTTCCCTCAGGATGGAATGCAATACGTGTGAGGGAAGATGAGGGTGGAAAGGTGGCCCAGAGCTGGCTGGACGCGGGCAGCTTCCCTGGCTGGTTCCAGATCCTTGGTGAGTGCCCAACACTGTTCCATTGACCCAAGTCAGACAGAATTTGGTTTTCAGAGTCAAAAGGCTTTGGTGAGCATCTTTTCAAGCCCGATCCTAGCAGGTGAATGAATCTGCAGAGAGAAAAGAATTTTGTTTAAGCACTGAAAAACCAAACCTACCGAATAAAAACAAACAGAGGAGTAGTTTCTTGCCTGGCAGCCTTCGGGAAGGAAGAGGGTCATTTTGTATTGAATTTCATTTACTTTGATAGAACCTTGCTGCTGTTCTCCATACTGGGGAAGCCAGTGAGACTTAGGAATCCAAGGTGCTATCCTGTTTGAATTGCTCTCCCAACAAGCGAATTCTTTCTGCTGTTTTTATTAAACAATTGGATGAATCCTATCTTTCTGCAAGAGTTTCTTGAGATATGCATCCTCTTTTATAATTATTGTTTTAAAAACTTGAAATCTGGTGACAGGAGTGAAAAGGACAGGACCCACACATGGAAACTCAGGCTGATGTCCGCGAGCGAAAGCCAGCACTGAAGATCTCCAGAGCCTTAAGCTCTAGCCCTCTGAGGGATCAAACATCTCTTTGAGAGTCTGAAAAAGGCTGCTGGGCCCGCTTTTGCTGAAACACATCCCTACATCTCTCAGTATTTGGGAGTGATTGCTGACACTCACTGGGTCACAAGTTGGAATCTTTTGCCCTGATACCCAGAGCTTAAGCAAATGTGCCTCTCCCTTGAGCTCCCAGCCTGGGACTCAGCACCCTATCACATTGACATCTAGGCACCCCCATCCCTGCTTGTCAAGTGAACTAGCGTGAGACATAGTGCTAACAGGCAGAGGCTCAAGGCCCCTGGCCCTTCCCTCCTCCTGTCCCCTCGCACATCCCATGAGGCCACTCCCATCATGCCTTTGACTCTTGCTTCCTCACCCATCCTCTTTCTGCCACCTTCATTTCTCATCTTGCTGCATTTAGTTCCTTTCCTTCCAGCATGTCCTCCATCCTTTGCTGGATTCATCATTGTGAAGTCCCTCAACCATGCTGCTCAGACTCCCTCTGGTCCTTTTACCCCTTGGCCTGACCTTCAAGGGTCTCTGTAGTAGCCATGCTTGGATTTCTAGATGCACGGCGTGCTGTCTTCCTTCACCTGCTCTGAAATCCCAGGTGAGCAGCCGTCAGACACGCATGGCCTTGTTCTGCTCAGGTTACTCCACCAGCAAGGATGCCTCTCTCTCTCTCTCTCTCTCTCTCTCTCTCAAACTCCTATCCATCCTTAAAGACCTACAATAATGTGTCCTCAGAAATGTTCACTGCTCAGCCCATTCAACATTTCTTTCTTGCATGTCTTTCTTTTCCCAGTGCTGGGGGTTGAACCCAGGGCCTCATGCATACTAGGTAAATGTACTACCACTGACCTATATCCCCAGTCCTTTTGTGTTTTTCTTTAAAATTTTTATTTTAAGAAAGGGTCTTGCTGTGTTGCTCAGGCTGATGTCAGGTCTCCAACTCCTTGACTCAAGCTGTCCTCCCTCCTCAGCTTTCCAGTACCTGGGCTGCTTGTATGCCCCACTGTGCCTGGCTCTGTGTTTCTCTTTTTTATTTAAATAAACAATGATTCCCACCTCTTTCCTAAGGGTTTTAACGTATCTCTTATAAGAAAAATAAAGAAACAGGTACATGAGAATCCCAGCATGCTGCCTTACTGCAACCAAGTTTCTTAAACTGTCAGTGGCTTATTTTCCTTATCTGAAAAATGGGAAAAGTTCATAGTGACCCCTTAAAGGGGTGTTAATAAAATATGGTATGGAAAATCTAAGCAGCGCCTGGAAACAGATAAGGGCTCCTTGTTCATCATCACTTATCCATTATCATCACCATCATCACCACTGTCTTAATCACTATCACAATAATCACCATCATCATCACTGTTACCTCTATCTATCATCACCATTGGGGCGGGGTTTAATTCAGTTGTTAGAGTGCTGCTCTGTGGTCTCTGAGGCCCTGGGTTCAGTCCCCAGCACCACAAAAACAGTAGAAAGACTTGGAAGACCACTCCCAAAACAATCCTGAAACTATCAGCCATTGAAAATCCTATAAGGGTTGCTATGTGTTGGATGCAACTTGATGGCACCTAACACACAACTCACATCACCATTACATCACCACCACCATCATCATCGTTGTTACTACCAAGGATAAAATGACAGGACAAGAATGATATGGGGAGAGGAGAGGCTCAAGAATACACAGAGTCATTATACAAAAAAGAATTGGTAGATGACCAACCATTCCAAGAGGTTGCATATGAAGAGGAACCAGTGGTATTGAAGGACGAAGTGGAAGGTGCCTTGAAAGAACTGGTGAAACACAAGCCTCCAGGAATTGATGAAATACGAATAGAGATGTTTCAACAAACAGATGCAGCACTGGAGGTGTTAACATGTTTATACCGAGAGATTTGGAAAACAGCTACTTGGCCAACTGACTGGAAGAGATCCATATTTGTGCCTATTCCCAAAAAAGGTATCCAACTGAATCCAACTGAAACTATCGGACAATATCATTAATATCACATGCAAGCAAAATTTTACTAAAGATCATTCAAAAGCAACTGCAACAGTACATAGACAGGGAACTGCTGGAAAATCAAGCTGGATTCAGAAGAGGGCGGGGAACCAGAGACATCATTGCTGATGTTAGGTGGATATTAGCCGAAAGCAGAGAATATCAGAAAGATGTTTATCTATGTTTTATTGACTATGCAAAGGCATTTGACTGTGTGGATCATAACAAATTATGGATAACACTTCAGAAAATGGTAATAACAGAGCACCTAATTATACTCATGAGGAATCTATATGTGAACCAGGAGGCAGTTGTTCAAATAGAACAAGGAAACACAGCCTGGTTTAAAGTTGAGAAAGGTGTGCGTCAGGGCTGTATACTTTCACCATATCTCTTCAAGTTATATGCTGAGCAAACAATCTGATACGCTGGACTTTATGAGGAAGAGCCCAGCATCAGGATTGGAGGAAGACTCATTAATAACTACTGCATTATGCAGATGACACAACTCTGCTTGCTGAAAGTGGAGAAGATTTAAAACATTTACTGATGAAGATCAAAGATCACAGCCTTCAATATGGGTTGCAACTAAACATCAACAAAACAAAAATCCTTACAACTGGGTCACTATGCAACTTCACAATAAATGGAGAAAAGGTTGAGGTTGTCCAAGATTTTGCTTTGCTTGGCTCTATAATCAACACCCATGGAAGCAGCAGTCAAGAAACCAAATGATGCATTGCTCTAGGAAAAGCTGTGGCAAAAGATCTCTTTAGAGTATTGAAAAGCAAAGATGTCACATTGAAGACGAAGGTGCATCTGACTCATGCCATGATATTTTCAGTCGCATCATATGGTTATGAAAGCTGGACATTGAACAAGGGAGACAGAAGAAGAATTGATACATTTGAATTGCGGTGCTGGAGACATCTATTGAGTATACCATGGACTGCCAAAAGAACCAACAAATCTGTCCTAGAAGAAGTGCAATGAGAGTGCTCCTTGGAAGCAAGAATGGCCAGACTGCATCTTACATATTTTGGACATGTAGAAATCAGTACCTGGAGAAAGACATCATGTTTGGGAGAGTGGCAGGTCAACAAAAGAAAGGAAAACTCTCCACCAGATGGAGTGACACAGTGTCTGCAACAATGGGTTTAAATATAAATAAGATCATGCACCTGGCACAGAAACGAGCAGTGTTTCGATCTGCTGTACATAGGGTCGCTATGAGTCGGACTGGACTCGATGACACCTAACAACAACAACAAGGAAAACTATTAGAGTGAGCACAGAATTTTGTTCTGAGATTCTTGTCTACCAGGGCAAAAAGGGAGAACCGAATGGTTGGTTTTCATAACTCATAATATCTAATGAGAGAAGGCAGAAGAGATCATCATGAGAGACATATACTACCCTGACTCTGAGGACCACATGGTATAGATTATTATTCCGTTTTTCTTTTGTTTGTTTGTTTTGTTTTTTTGAGGCAGAGTCTTGCTGTATAACCTGGGCTGCCTGGATCTCACTATGTAGACCCAGTTGGGCTTGAACTCACACAGACCTTCCTGCCTCAGCCTCCCGAGTGCTGGGATCACAGATGTGCATCACCACCTCTGGCTGATATAGGTCTTCATACAAGAGTGATGGAGTGGAAGAGTCAGACTGAAGTCAGTGCTCACATTGTCCATTGGCCAGAGACCTGTCAGTGCGGTTCTGGCCTGGGAGTGCTGACAAGGTGGTGGTCACCTGGAGCATATTGCGCATGGCCTTGAGGCACCAATTCCTCCTCCCCCACTTTCCCCTGGGCTCTCTCAGGGCAAGGTCTCTGCCTTACTCATCTTTGTCTCCCCAGTGTCCAGCCAAGTTCCTGGCACTCCGTGACTATGCAGTGTGTGTGAATGAGGGAGTAAGTGAATGATGGATGAGCCATTAACCTGCCACCCTGGGAAGTGAGGCCCAGAGGTGGCCGGGATCCAAGCAAAGGGTCACAGTCATCAGAAAAAGCACAGAGGGACATACAGATAGAATATCAATAAGCCAAGAAATGGCAGAGGTTTTTTTCCCTCTTCTGCCTTAGGCTGCATAGAAGGCAGCTAGCATTTTCCTGAGCATCTCATATGTGCCAGGCACTGCATTTCACTTTTCTGTCTTATTTCATTGTCTTAAGAGCCTGTCCCAGGAGATGGTCGATTTTATTCCCATTTTATAGAGGAAGAAGGTGAGGCTCAGTGAGATTAGGCAACTTGACCAGAGTCACCCAGCTGGGAGGGAGCAGAGCAGGGACAGGCATCCCATGGGACGGCCTGAGGGCTACTGCACCCTGGGAACCCTTCTGAATAAGGTGCTGTGTCTGCTTAGCACCAGGAGCCACGAGCAGGGAAGGAAGGTGAATAATGATTAACGTCCCACTCCCCGTGTCCCCCTTCGTAATTTAATTTTATGGTTTGGGAGCTGTGTCGCAGGTTGTGGGAGCCTGCAGAGATGGGCCACCAGTGGTTTGGTTTAATCCCCTTTTTAATATCTTTGTTGCAACGTTCTTTCCAATTCAGCTCCCAAGCCACATTAAAAAAAAAAAAACCTCTTCCTTAGGGTAAGCCTTGCCTTATTAAACAGATTCAAATGAAAAGTTTTAAAGATAATTTGAACAATAAGAATCACTCTGTAGCTCCCAGCCGAAGTTCCTTTATTGCTGTATTTATTCCCCAGTATTTCCTGTCTCATTCCCCAGCTCACTGAATCCCTCACCCCCCACGCCAATCCTCCCAATCCTTGGGCCAACACAAAGGATGCTCCCTTCAAGGAGAGGGCGGTGTGGGGAGGGGGTGTCTCACTCCTACTTTTTAATGTGCCTTCTAAGGCTGTCCTACCTTCTCTGACTGACAGGCAGAGAATTTTTGCAAAGCATCTAGAGGGAGATTCCCACCTGCCAGAGTGTCTCATGCAACAGTGCAGCAAAATATAGAGGAAAGGTGGGTGGGAGATGGAGAAAGGACAGGTGCTCAAAATGCAGAACCCTGGGTCCCATTCCAGACCACTGGGTTTCTCTTTCTCCCAGGATGCCCCGGAATCTGCATTTGAAGCAAATACAGGGCCTCTCTTCTGCATCTGCATGGAAGTTTCTCTCATACTTCAGTAGTCAAAGATGAGGAACCTCAGGCTGAAAAGACAACTGTGGGGTCCCAGCTTTGAGAAGAAAGCGTTTCAAAGAAAAGTGTGGAAGGCAGGAAGGAGATTAACCTTTACTAAACTCTAAGCGTATGCCCCTCCTCCATGTGTCTGTCAGCTTATGCTGTGGGGGCTTGTGTGTTGCTGTGATGTTGAAAGCTATGCCACTGGTATTTCAGATACCAGCAGGGTCACCCTTAGTGGACAGATTTCAGCTGAGGTTCCAGACTGAGACAGGGAAAAGGACCTGGCAGCCCACTCTTGAAACAGTTAGCTATTGAAAATCTTATGAATAGCAGAGAAGCACTGTCAAATATAGTGCTGGAAAATGAGTCCCCCAGGTTGGAAGGCATTCAAAAGATGACTGGGGAAGAGTTGCCTCCTCAAAGTAGAGTTGACCTTAATGATGGGAATGGAGTAAAACCCCTGGGACCTCCATTTGTTGATGTGGCACAACTCAAAATGAGAAGAAACATAGTGGCTGCAACAAGGGTCCCTGACATAAAAAAAATCAGGTGCATGGCACAGTGTTGGGTAGTGTTTTGTTCTGCTGTACCAAGTTGGACCTGACCCAACAGCACCTAACAACAGCACCCAAGTTGGACCTGACCCAACAGCACCTAACAACAACAAGTGTATGCCAGGGACATTTTAAAATGTGGACTCTACTACGTGTGAAGACCTTTGCTAAGACATTAAATGAACACAAAGTCCAAGCTTGGTAACTGGGAGCTGAGAGATTTCACAGGGTTCCCTCCTTTAGTGCAGGAGTGGTGTCACCATCCCATCCCCAATTAGCAGATGAAGAGACTGACTTCACATCTTAGTAAGCGGGACTCTGGGCTGTGCACCCAGCCAGCAGGACTCCAAAGCCTGCAGCCGGCCTCGCATACTGTGTGCTGAGCGCTTCTCTCAGTCAGAGCCGCTAACATTTGCATAGTGCTCCTTACAATTTACCAAGTGCTTTCACATTCATCATCTCTCTTAATCCTCCCTGAGACCTGGAGAGGGGAGGAGGGCTGGGGCGGGAAGGTCCAAGCTTTTCCCCAAGGCCCTCTGCACACCCTCCTGCCCTCCACCAGAAAAGCCCCAGCTCAGTGGGGTTCCAGGCACCTTTGGGGGACTACCTGGGATGGTTGCTGAATCTGCAACCTCTCTCAGCTGACCCCCTACCCCCAAACTGAGAGAAGTGGCTCAGGCCTCTTAGATGAGGAGAGAGGTGGAGCCTCCCTTCCTTCCCTGGTTTCCTTCCCTCCTTCCTGCTGATTTGCCAAGCAAGAAGGCTATGGTGGCGGTGGCAGTTTGTGTGTGTGTGTGTGTGTGTGCGCATGTGTGTGGTGTGCTTGTGTATGCCCATGTACCTGTGCATGTCTGTATGCATGTATGTCTCGCTGCAGTGTGTGTATGTGCATGGCTGAATGTGTGCATTGTGTGTGTGGCTGGATGTGTGTATGCATGCCTGTGGTATGTGTGCTTGTGTGTATGTATGTGTGTGTCTGCCTGTGGGATGTGTGAGTAGAGGGGCCTCGGGCAGTTCCGTGAGTGCTCTGCTCAGTTCATGAGGAAGGCACAGGTGGCTTTGACAGGGGTGGCTGCCCACCTTCCCTCCACAGTGAGCAAGGGCCACCATGGCTACTGTGACATATACACTAGGGTAATAGAAGGTGGACCCCCGATCCCCATGCGGAAAGAAGACCCAGCACCATCCCCCAGGCTCAGCCCCAGCCAGAGTGGGGCTTGGGTGCTCATTCCCTGCTGGCTGCCACAGCTCTTACCAGGCTCTGCCTTCGGCACCTGCTGCCCTCTGAGTTCTGCCTTCTCCAGGTCCCTTGTATTCTACTGTAGGGCCTCTGCCCTCTCTGCACTTGAGGCTCAGAGCAGGGAAGTGACTTGCAGAAGGTCATCGTCAGGAAGGACAGAGCTGGGGTGTGAGTCTGGGTCTCCTGCTCATGAAGCCCCCAGTTTCTCCTTTTTCTACTCCTTTGAGGACTGTAGGGTAGTAGCAGAGTGTAGAGGTTTCGGAGCTGTGTGGACCTGAGGTCCAATCCTGCTTTGACTGTCATCCTCTTGGGTGAACTTAAGCAAGTATTTTAACCTTCCTGAGCCTCTGTCTAACTTGGGAATGAAGGTGCTCCCTATCCTTCAAGGTACTGTGGGGACATGTGACAGCTACAATACCCGGCACCTAGTAGAGTCATCACAGGCACTGGCTTAGATCCCTGACCCCCACTGTCACGCCTCTGAACTGCTCCCTTTGAGGATCACTCCTCACCCATGGAACCTGGAGCCGACACCTTCCTGCTTAATTCTCTCTTCTGGCTTCCGTGGACTTTTAGAGTAAAAGGCTTGGCCTCACTTCCAAGGTCTGGCAGACTCTGACTCCTGCCTTTGTCTCTGACCTCATCTAATGTGACTCCCCTCCCCCACTGGTGTGCCCCACTCACTTGAGCATCATTCCCACTAGTGCGTCAAGCTCTTTCCCATCCCGTGGTGTTTGCACATGCTGCTCCCTGTGTCTGGAAACCCCATCCTTACGTTCATCACCTGGCTAAATGCTTATGATCGATCCTTTGTTGTTGTTGTTAGGTGCCATGGAGTCAGTATCCGACTCATAGCGACCCTCGTAGGGTTTTCAATGGCTGACTGTTTCGGGATTGCCTTGGGAGTGGATTGCCAGGTCCTTCTCCCATTATGATTCTTTAGGCCTGGCTTTAAAGACACTTCTTCAAAGGGGTCTTTTTTCCTCCCCTAACTTTGGTGTGCGCCCCTGGTACGCTCACACACAGCATTTTACTCTTAGCTTCTACAGCAGGATCGCCTAGTGGTAATGCAAGTGGCAGCTGAGCCAGGTTGCCTCAGTTTACCTACCTTGTACCTTCATAATTCTATGATGTTGTGAAAGTTACCAATTTCTCTGTCCCTCAGAGTCTTTATTTTTAAAACTGGGATGATTGCAGAAGGCTGAGGCAGGAGGATCACAGGTTCAGGAACAAAGGCCAGCCTGTGCAATTTAGCAAGACCCCGTCTCAAAATAAAACAAAATAAAATAAAATAGGAACTGGGGGTGCAGTTCATTGGTAGAGTGCTTGCCTAGCATGCAAGAGGCCCTGGATTCAACCCCCAGTACAGCAAACAAAACAAAACAAACTAGCAAACAAACACACACCCATTGGGATGATTGTGTCTATTTGAATGAATCAGCTTTTGATTTATATAACAAAGTACCCTGAAATTTAGTGGCTCAAAACTATAACTATGCACTTAGCCCCCATTTGTACAGTTAAGAGGAGATACAGGAAAGGGTAGATAAAGTAGGGATCTTTAATCTGTCTATTATACTACCCTGGTGGAGTTGCAGTGGGGATTCAGATGAGAATTTTGCATATAAAGTGCTTAGCATAAATGCTTGGCTTGTTAGTTTGTTGTTGCTGGTAAGTGCTGTCCAGTCATAGCAACCCTACAAATAACAGGCAAAACAGTATTGTTAGTACTTTCCTGCTATTCATAAGGTTTTCAATGGCTGTTTGCTTTTTGGGAGTGGGTTGCCAGGTCCTTCTCCCAGGCTTGTTAGTTAGCATGCAATAAATACTAACCCTTATTGTTATTTTGAGAAATAAGACTTGAGGCTTAGACATTAGGCCACTTGCTAACGGTCTGGTCTCCATTAAACAGTGAGGATTTGAATCTAGTTTCTGCCTCCCTCCAGGGACTAACCTCTTAACTACTCTGCTATGCTGTTCCACCCACGCAGATACCTGGAGAGAAACCAGAACCTCCCCTTAAAGACGTGAGGTCAGTCTGCAGATGGATCACAATTCAGGCTGGGGTCTGCGCATGACTCCAGAGCTTTCTACTTGCTTCACTTTTTAATCAGCCATGTGACCAGGGTACCTGGCCTGGGTACTGTGCTTGTCATTGGTCTAAAACGCTATAGCTGGAAGAAAATATTTGCCTTGGTGTCCTCCTCCAGCACTAACAATTTTCTGCTTGCATTTTTCTGTTGTTTGGCTCAGATGAATAGCAGTTTTCATCTTTGCTCTGTGTTATCATGTACACAGAACTGCTGCTGCGGAGCTAACAACATGCTTGCTTAGTCATTATTCTGGGAAGGGGTGCCAGCCAGTCAATAGCCTTTATCTTTACACAACTCTGTACACTGTAAATGCAGAAATAATGCACAACATTTGAGTACAGAGCTGTGATCAGAAGCCTATCATTTCTGGCGATGGGTGAGGCAGAGGGGCAGCATAGAGCTGGAGCTGCGGAACCCCGGCACTCACTCTGACTTGCTTCCTTTATCAGGAGCCCAGGAGCTGGGTTGCCTTCCCTGTGTGACTCACTAGATAGAGTCTGGTAGATTCCATGGTTTGCACCAACCCAAAAGAAGAAGCAAACAGCACAGTAGAGGTGCCAGGACCAGCAAAACTTCTCAGGAGGGAGATGGGACTAAAGGTGGCTTTCAGGAAATGCAGGCTGAACATCAAACGTAGCAAAGTTATGAGGTGCATGAGAAATCTTCCTGTGAGCCCCAAGGTGATTGCGGAGTCAGTGTGGGTGCTGTGTGGAGTCTGCCATGGGACCACCTTGCAGAGGTTAGGAGTTCTTAGGATTGGGCTAAGCAGGAAGTCTAGGGTCATTTGATCAGCTCTCAGGGATGCCAGGCCAAAGCCAGACAGTTTGCAGCCAAGGGAAGGAGCTGGCCCAGTATTTGTAGGATCTGGGAGAGGAATACGAGTGTGCATCAGGGAATTGAAGAGCTCTGAGGGATGGACGAGGGTGGAGGCAAGTGAGCTCATTCCTTTCTTCAACCAATACCTACTGGGCTGGAGTTGTGTGCCAAGACAGCACTGGTCTGAGTTCAGAGGCCTCTGTGCTGAGTAAGGAAAGAGTCCCTACCTTGATGGGGTGAATGTTATAGGGAGTAAAGACGTATAAAGGATTTTATGTTGTTGTTGTTGTTGTTGTTGTTAGGTGCCGTCGAGTTGGTATCCGACTCATAGTGACCCTATGTGCAACAGGTGAAACACTATTGTCAGTGCTTCTCTGCTATGCACAGGGTTTTCAATGGCAGGTTGATTTTTTGGGGAATGGATTGCCGGGTCCTTCTCCCAAGCCTACAGCACCTGGTGTTCCCAGGTGGTCTCCCATCCAAGTACTAACCAGACCTGACCCTGCTTAGCTTCCAAGATCTAATGGGATCGGATGCCACAGTGCTATGGCTTCAGGCAAAGAATTCTATAGGATAGCGATAAATACTGTGCAGGAGATAAACAGATGGATGGGCTAGAGCATGCCTAGTAAATGGGGGAGGGACATGTTTTTAAAAAATGAATGGGAAAGGCCACTTTGAAAATATGGCACCTGAACTGAGAGGCCAAAATAACATGGGGGAGCCAGTCCCAGGACAATCTGAAGATGGAAGGGGCCATTTAATAGGAAATACAAAGCCCCTGGGGCTGGAATGAACTGGCAATTCAAGGAGTACACAGTAGACAGGTGTGGCTGGAAACAGGGGGCTATAGGGCCAATTTGTGTGGTGTCCTGGGGATGACAAGGGAGTTTGGACTTTATCCTGTGTGTAATGAGAATTCCACAAGAGGGTTTTAAGCAGGATCTGAGTTCAGAGAATGTCCTAGCTCTGCTGGCAGGCAGTTTTCTAGAACAAATAAGAATGAGCAAATCTTATTTTCTTTGGGGTAGAAGCGGGTACGGTGAGGGAGACACCGGATCGTGTGGTGACTCTTTATTGCAGTGAGGTGTTTGATAAAGTCTCCCGGAGAGGAGCGGGGAAGGGTTGATAGTATTGGCCTGACTTATTTCCTCAAAGTGTTGATCTGGGATTACTGTCAGGCCGGGAAGAGGGTCTCTGGCACTGTCCCCACCCCACAGCCCTGGCTTGGACTCTCCCCTGTTCAACATTTCTCTCTGTAAATTGGCAGAAGACTCGGAAGACATGCTCATCAGACACGCAGCTGACATGGAGCTGTCAGGGACAGCTAATGCCACGGATGACAGGCTCAAGATTGGCTGTGATGATCCTCCACGGGCTGGAGTGATCGGATGAGAGCAGCAATATCCCTGATTACATTCAGATTGGGGAACAAAGCTGGCCGGGGAGCTAGGAGACCTTGCTGGATCAGTCTCCAGGAAGCAAGCCTAGGCTGGGCTGGGAGGAGTCAGCGAGGGTAGCTAGCCAAGCCGTGTCCCCACACTAGCCTTCTCACTAGCACAGTGACAAGGTCCTTGGCCTTTCAGGGTCCCTCTTCTAGTCCATGAAGTGGGGCTGATACTGTCTAGTGCTGAGGGGCATGAAGAGGATTGGATGTGATTGTGTATGTGAATGTTTGGCTTTCCCTCTGGCTTGTGGTGGACTCATGACAGAAGATGCCCTGGCATGCCCTTTGAGGGGCATGAGAAGTGCTCACAGCCGGGGCAGTCCCCTCTATCTTAGACACCCGGCTGACCCTTCTAGGAAAGTCAGCTCTCTAAGTGCCTCATTGGCCCCTGCAATGTGTCCAGGGGAGAATGACCAGGAGAGGTGGAGTCTGGAAGCCATGTACCCTGAGATTCTTTGTGAGTCTAGATGGAGAGAAGGAGGTGGTTGCAAGCAGGAGGAACGTGTTTTCTGTGATGCCATAGGGCTGCAGCATGGAAACAGCAGGTGGCTTCTGCATTGTTCCCGGAGTCAACAGGGTGACGGTCAGGGGGGTTGTGCAAAGGCTTCTAGGGGTGCATCCTAACAGAGGTAAACCCTGATAACATTGTAGTAATGATGTTGTGAATGTTTGCTGGCTTGCCCTGCACCAAGCCTGTGCTAAGTATTTTGCATAACAAATCTCAGAGCAGCCCCATGGGTTAACACTGAGAGGTGGGTGCTACCCCCACCTGACAGATGAGAAAAATGAGGCTTAGTCCGCAGCCACTGAGGGGCAGTGCAGGATTCACACTCAGCACCCACTGATCCTTCTCTGCCTACCTGGTTCTGGAGCCGGGGCAGAGGGAGTGTCTGCTCAGGGGCTGAAAAGGGACCATGCCTGGGGTGTTTTTGGTACAAGGACTTCAGGGCCCCATGGGTCTTTAAGAAGCTTTTATCTGGTCCTGGTAGCTGGTACTTTTAAAGGCATCAGCGATGAGACTTGTGTGTGTAGGAGTATAACATTTTTATTAAAAAAAAAAAATGCCGGGCATGGTGTGGCACAGCTGTAATCCCAGCAACTTGGGAAGCAGGGGCAGGAGCATCACAAATTCAAGGCCAGAGGCACCCTACATAACTTAGTGAGACCGTGACTCAAAATAAAAAATATAAAAGGGACTGAGGGTGCAGCTCAGTGGTAGAGCGCTTGCCTAGCATGCATGAGGCCCTGGATTTAATCCCCAGTACTGAAAAACAAACAAACAATAGCAACAAAACAACAACAAAAAACCAGAAGCCAAATATACACAGCAGTGCATGGTGGGTGATGTGGCCATGTCTCTGTCTCCAGCTTTTGCGATGATCAACAGATGCAGCATGTGTCTGATCTCTTTTCATGTTACAACCCCCATCGCTTCCCTCCCTTTACTGGATTGACTTGAAAGCAAACCCCAGACATAATTTGGTCTGTAAATACTTCAGTATGTAGCTGTGAGAGAGAAAGACTCCTTGTTGTTGTTGCTGTTGTTTGAGACCACAATACCATTATCACAGTTTTTAAAATTAACATCATCCTAGTGAGTCTTTCTAATTCAGAAAAGCTACTGGCAGACAGTTTGCTTTGCAAGACACTGAGGGTGAGGAGAAAACGCAAAACAACAAAACAAAACAAAAAGCCCAATTCAATCCTTCAAATGCCCGATTCCTGGGACTTGAGACTCACCTGTTCCGTTTTAGGAGGAGGAGAGGGAAGAGGAGGAGGAGAAAGATCTGAAACTTAGGGCCGTGTGTTGGCAACCTTTTTATTCTGATTGTTCTCAGGGGCACAGAAGTGAGAGTAGGGCCTATTTATAGCCCTAAGTCTAGACAGGGGTAGGAGAAAAAGAAAAGGAGTGAGTGAGAGGACAGGGGAGAGGAAGAGAAGGAAGAGTGGAGGGAAAGAGAAAATCTAAAGTAGGAAGCAGCCTTGCCTCCTACACGGCCCTGCTGGCCCTATGAAAGCTTGCCGGGCCCAGCGGTGGCTAGCAAACACTTACAGCCAACATTTGCTGGCTTAACCATACCACATTCCCTCAATCATCCCATCTGATAGGTGCTGTTAAGTGTCATAGCCATTTTACAGGGGAGGACCCTCAGGTTCCAGGGTCTGGCACCTCATCAATCCCTCCCAGGACCCATCAGGTAGGGATAGCAGATGGTTCTAAGCTAGATGACTCTGGTCTCTCCCCCAGGACTGCTAGGGAGGAAGATGGCCCCCGCCAGGGATGCTGGTGGTAGACAGGGCTGCAGAATTGCCACCTCCCTAACATGTGGAGAGAGCAAGCAACCAAGAGAGTCTACTAGGTGCCATCAAGTTGCTGCTGGCCAGCAAGGTACAGCCGAGGTCCAAGGTCTGCGGTGCAGGTAGAGGCCAAGGGTTAGGTACATGGAGCATTATGAAGTGGTACAGGGACCAACCAACTGCCAATATCACCCATGATGTGAGGCCAGTCCAGCAAGGGTGGATATAGGTATCCACAAGCCCACACTGTGGAATCCAGGATCCAGGAGTCTGGTCAGGCTGTCAGCAGTGTAGACATAATAGCTGACATTGGTATCACCCTTGCTCTATGCCAGAGACTGTCCACAGGGCTTTGTACTTCCATAAAATTCCTACTAACCTGATGAGGGGGCTGGGATTTAGCTCAGTTGGTAGAGTGCCCCTCTGCAGTCTCTGTGGTCCCAGGTTTGATTCCCAGCACTGCAAAGGTGAGGGAAGGACGTGGCAATCCACTCCTGAGGCAATCCCGAAACAGTCAGCCATTGAAAACCCTATGAGGGTTGCTATGAATTGGACACAACTTGATGGCACCCAACAACAATAACTACAACAACAACCAGATGAGGCGATGGGTATACTGAGATGCTAAACCACTTGTCCAGGATCACAAAGATGGGAAGTAGTGGAGCCAGAGGGTGAGCTTGGCTGCTCACTCTCCATTTTGCAAGTAGGGGCTGGCTACAGTGTATTCCTGGGGGCTCCCCAGGGATCAGTCTCAGCACTCTGGATTCCACGAATAGGGCTGTTGGCTCACTCCTAACCTCTTTGCTGCTGGGCAGAGCAAAGTGGGCATAAGCCACTTCTCTGGTCTTTGTTGCTACAGGTCCTTCCAGGAAGCGATGGGTGCTCTCAGTACTGCACCCCAGCGGGTGGTGCTGAGCCTTCTTGGGAGTCCACTATGTGTCTGTGTCCTCTCTTGAGAGACCACCAAGTTTCTCTTACTTAAGAGTATGTTTTCATCAAGTTGTACATCCGCTATCTTTCCCAAGAGCTTCTGTCCTCCTGCAGGGCTGCAGGGTGGAAACAGAGCAGGTGGCTCCTGCATTGTTCCGGGAGCCAACAGGGTTACGGTCAGGGGGGTTGTGCAAAGGCTTGTAGGGGTGCACCCTAACAGAGGTAAACCGTAATAACAGCATAGTAGTAATGATGTTGTGAATGTTTGCTGGCTTGCCCTGCACCAAGCCTGTGGTAAGTATTTTGCATAACAAATCTCTGGCTGAGCCAGCACTAATGCCACCTGTCTCTGACCTTTTCACAGAGCTCTGGAGCTGAGCAATGGCAAAGATGAGATCTCCTTGTTGGTGGAGCAGGAGTTCCTGAGCCTCACCAAAGAGCACCTCATCCCTGTCCAAGAGAGCTCGGGAGAACTAGAGGCACCTGCTGGCACTCCCCAGGGTGCCCGAGAGCCAGCTGCTTCTCTTCTTGCACCTCCTCTGGGGGCAGGCAGCAGCGAGCACCCAGGAGCCTCCATCGTTGCTGGTGGCAAGTTTCGGGAGCAGAACGTGGCCATGTCTGTCATTGGCAGCCGGCAGGACTGTGATTCTGCCATGTCTACAGTCACGGGCATCTTGCGTGCTGCCAAGGTCAAAAGTGCCAAGGGGACCAAGGGGGAGGGCCACGGCCTAGGTGCCTCCACCTCGGAGATCAGCAAGCTCCTGGCTCAGTTCCCGCTGAAGTCCACCGACATGTCCAAGGCCCCTGGCAACAAGATGGTGCTGGAAGAGACAAGGGTCATCAAGGACTTCCTGCAGAACAGTATGTTCAGTAGCTCTGGCCCCGGGGAACCCGGAGGCCTGGGCCCGTTCCTGCTGCTGCCGCCCCCACCTCCTCTTGCATCCCCCGACAAGCTTTCTGAACTGCCTGCTCGGAAGAGGCAGCTCCCCGTGTTTGCCAAGATCTGCTCCAAAACTGAGGCTGATTCTGCCATGGATGGCCACCACTCAGGAGGTGAGTGGGGCTGGGAACAGGGGAGGAGAGGGCCTCTGCAAGGAAGGCATCCTCCCGGGAGGCTGATCAAGGCCACAGAGCATCTTTGTGCAAAGCAAGAGAAAGCAGGCTCTCCGTGGGGCACGGGCTCCCCCGTGCTGGCTGTGATCAGCACCCCCAGGCCTCCTCTGCAGGGCACAGCTTGTGTGAGCAAATGCAGATCCCAGTCCACTTTGAGAAGAGATTTAGGCCTCATGTCATAACTGGCTAAGTTTTTGACTCCACCAGGTGTCTAGAGCTAGGTGCTTCACCTAGCAGGGTCCAGGGTGAGACCACAGATGGCTATGAGAGGAATTTGATTGGCACCTGGGGTCATTTAGCTTCCGGTGGAGGCCCCTACTCTGACCACCGGCCCTGGTCCCCTCTCTCTGGGACATAGGTGATTAAGCCTGCGGGACCTGGGATTTGTACTCTGGGACTCCAGAGATGTATTGCATTCCCATCCCCTAAGTGAGTGGGCTACATTCTTCCCAGGAAATTTAGTCACCTCCCAGGTCTTCCCTAGTCCTTTCCCCCAGATTCTGCATATTGTTCTGATCTAGCCACTTGGACTGGTGGCTCCAAGCAGGGCAACTGATGGCCTTTGCCCATGAGCAGCCGGAGTCACCAGGAGAGTAGATCAGACTCATGCCAACTAAAAGAAGGATCAGCCGCAGCCTGTGCACACCGATGGGTAACCGAAAGATGCCTGTATTGGAAGGGCCCAAACCCATCTCCCTGAAAAAACAAGGACAAGGTCATCCTGGAGGACATTCTCCATTCTGAAGCATAGTAGGGAGTCCAGGGAAACAGCATGGGGGACAGGCAGCAAGCTGGCCTCAGTACTGGGCAGGCCTGGAGGCCAAAGGGCTCTGGGATGCTGAACTGTGGGTGGGGGAGGATTGAGCCCTTCCCCAGGGAGAGGGGATTTTCCTCCCCTTCCTTCTCCAAAGGGACCAAGGATGTTCCTTGCTGACAGGGCTGCTGAGTTGCAGCATCCTCATCATGTGTGAGTGTCTTTGTGCAAATGTGTGGACAAAGGTGTGTCAAAGGGAGCTTTAGCAGCGAAAGTGTATTTGTTAGAGAAGATGTTTGAGAGGGGTTCGTTTGTGGGGGGTGGGTCTGTGCCTGTGTGGGTGCATATGTCTGCCATGTGTTGCCATGTGTGTAGGGCAGGTGTGAGTGAAGTAGAGAAAAGGGGGAGAGAGAGAGAGAGAGAGAGAGAGATTGGGAGAGAGAGAGAGACCCAGCCCCTGGCGGTGGAGCCTCATAGATGTTTGAGGGACCGTAGGTGTGTGTGAGAAGCTGCAGCTGTGCTGGTCTCTGGGGAAAGGGCTATTATTAGTGGGTATATTATTTCAGCACACTAGCTGGAGGCCAAACTCAGCAACCAGGGAAACTCTTAGAAGAGACTCTCGGGAGGTATTTTGCTAAAAATGTCGTTGTCTCCTAAATTGGCCCAGGTTGGAGCAACTCTTTCCTTTGCTGGGGTGGTGCTTGGAGGACACGTCCAATTCTCTGCAGACAGCCCCCAAGGTTTCTTGGCCGGGGATCTGAGAGCTGGTGAAATCAGGCTTACTCCCAACAGGTCACACTGAGGCATGGGGCTCTTGATCCAGCAGTTACCAGAGTTCCCAGGTGCCTGCAGTGTGGCCAGAGCAGTGCATAGCCGTTCAGAGGCAGGGGGGCTTCCCAGCCAAGCTCCAGGGAGACCGTCAGAGACTGTCTCCCTGGCTAAGGAAGGAGTGAAGAGGGCTGGGAGGACAAGGCCCACTTCCCTGCTTTAACCAGAGCCATGGCTTAAAAAAACAAAAACAAAAACAAAAACTTATATATGTGTGTTTGTGCACATATGTACTATATATAGTTTATATAATTTAGAGAGACATATACAGTATATATGTACACATATTATAGAAGATATACAACTTAACAACAGCATATATGTACATATATGTTGTTGTTTTTGTTGTTAGGTGCTGTCGAGTTGTTATCTGACTCATAGAGACCCTGCATACAACAGGGGAAACATTATTGTCAGTGTTTCTCTGTTCATAGGGTTTTCAATGGCCAATTGGTTTTTTGGGAGTGGGTTTCCGGGTCCTTCTCCCAAGCCTACAGCACCTGGTATTCCCAGGCAGTCTCCCATCCAAGTACTAGCCAGGTCCAACCCTGCTTAGCTTCCAAGATCTGACGGGATCAGATGCCACAGGGCTATGGCTGCAGGCGTACATATATGTAGTATATATATAATCTGTATAATTGCGTCTCCATATCTTGGTTCTAGGATCCCCCTCAGATACCCAAATCCAGATGCTCAAACCTCTTATATAAAACAGCATATAACCTATGCACATCCTTCTACATACATTAAATCATCTCTGATACCTAATGCAATGTCAATGCTACATAAGTGGTTATTACAATGCATTGCTGAGGGAATAACGACAACAAAAAGGTCCATCCATGTTCAGTAGAGATGCCATTTTTTAAGAATATTTTCCACAGCTGGGAGCAGTGGCGCATGCCTGTAATCCCAGCAACTCAGGAGACTGAGGCAGTAGGATCACAAGTTTATAAGATTACAGATTACAAAATTACAAGATTACAGTGTAAATTTAGCAAGACCCTGTCTCAAAAAGTAAGAAAACAGGCTGGGTGTGCAGCTCAGTGGTACAGCACTTGCAAAGCATGCAAGCGCAAGGCCCTGGGTTTAACCCCCAGTACCACAAACAAACAAACAAACAAAAAGAATATTTTCCATCCATTGTTCCATGCACACACACTTAATTTTGGTTGAAGGAAGAGTTCCAGCACCAGGAGGAAATGTGGGTGAATGCCTGGTGAGGAGCCCCCACCTATGGTGCAGACAGCATCCTTGGATGGGGTGATGGGCAAGTCATCTATGGAGTCTGACACCCACTGTGTCACTCTCGTATGCTCCAGTCATTGGCAGTGACTGCTTTGCCTCTTTGATGCTTCCTGGGTCTTTGTCTGCAGTTGCCCAGGCCTCCTGCATCCTCCTCCCTAACCCCCTGGCATGCAAAGCCTTGCTGAACCCCTACTGCCTCCTTGTAGGAAGGACGCTGTCAGACAGAAGTGGTCTCAGCCAGCCTCTTCTCCCATTTTGTCCCTCTGTCACCCCACGGTGCCCATCTGCTTGTCCTAGAGCTATTTCTGGGCATGTCTCTCTCTTCTGCCTTGTTGTGAGCTCCTGCAGGGAAGAGTCTGGCTCTGACTCATTGCTGTGTCCCCAGCACAGGGCAGGGCCTGGCACTAATGAGGGCTGAATGGCCCAGGAACACCACCACAGAGGTAGAGTTCATGATGAGGGACCAAACCACATGGATCAGACTGTGTGTTCTTTAAGGACGTGTGTCCCCACTAAGCTATATGCTCCCTGATGGCAAGGACTGTGACCATGTCATCCTTATGTGGCCAGCCTCGCACTGTGGATGGCTGGAAGGAAGAAAGGAAGATGGGAGGGAGAGATGGAAGAAAGAAAAATGAAGGGAGGGAAAGATAGGGGAAAAAGGAAGGAAAGAAGGAAGGTAAAGAAAGGCGGATACATAGATAGATGGGTGACTGTGTGGATGGCCAGACGGATGGATGGACAGATAGATGGGTGGATAGATGGATACATGGAACAGAAGGCCAGAATGGGCAGTGGTCAGGGAAGATGCCCTGGAGAGACTAAGGTTGCATTTGGTTTAGGAAGGGCCCCTGCACTAGTCTTAGCTTCAGGTGTGTGGTAGACAAGAGCCACCATTTAGTCTGTAAAAAGGTATCCAGTGCTTGGCTTTCCAGAGATATTGACTCATTTTCTCTCCAGCTGTAGAATGGAACCTTGGCACTAAGGAGCCAACCAAGAGCCGAGAGAGCCTCTTTCTCAGCCAGTGGCCCCAGAGTCGAAAGGAGACCTGCGGCGAGGAGGGCCCCAGTGACACAGTGGGGACCATGTCCATGGTCCTGCCGGTGAAGAAGCCCGAGTGGCCAGCTGAGAAGAACCTGCTTTATGAGTTCCTTGGGGCCACCAAGAACCCAAGTGGGCAGCTGAGGCTTCGCAGCAAAGTGGAGGTGGATGGGCTGGAGGTGAAATGTAAGCAGACCCTACCCAGGGTGGGACTGCAGAGGACAGGGTCCTGGAAAGCCTTGTGCCCCAGAGGTGCCTTTGTCCTCTCTATGGGCAAGTCACTGCCTTTCCTTGTGTGTCAAGATTTTCAAATCCATAAAATGGGGGAGATGACTTTCTCCTCGTGCTCCTTATTGGGGGTACAATTGGTAGAGATAGTTGATTTTCAGGGGTCACATGGGTATTAACAGTGGTTGATACTGAAATCTTACAAGATTCTCTGAGGGTCCATGAATATATGGTCCTATTGTGGGCTGCCTTAATCATTTGATAAGAATGAATTTCAAGCCAAACGTGGTGGCACATATGTGTAATCCCAGCACTTGGGAGGCTGAGGCAAGAGGCTCAGGACTTGGAGGCCAGCCTGGACTACATAGTGAGACCCTGTCTCAAAAAAGGTCTCAAACAAACAAAAAGAATGAATTCCAGTGGTAGAGCACTTGCTTGTATAAAGCTGGATTTTTCTAACGTGCGTTTTTGTATGTTGGTGAAATACAGCCCTAGAAATCTGGTTCACTGTATTCCTTATTAAATGGCTTCATTTACCAGTGAGGGATAGCTCTGAGTACACTGGGATTTCTAGCCCTTCCAAACTGGCAAGGTGTGACCCAATGATGTTTTTCTGCAAATTGGAAATTCACTAGGATGTTTTATTGATTGATTGATACATTGATTGATTGATTGACTTTTTTGTGGTACTTGGGGGTCGAACCTCAGGCTTCCCACATACTTTGCAAGTGCTCTGCAACTGGGCTGCTCCCCCAGCTCAGTTTTTATTTTTTATCTTGTCACAGGGTCTCACTAAGTTACACAGGCTACCTTTGGCCTCAAACTTGTGGTCCTCTTGCCCCTCCCTCGTGAGTCACTGGGAGTACAGGAGTGCGCCTCAGGATGCACAGATTCTCCAGGACTTTGAAAGACCCCTTTGGAGATCAAAGGACCTAAGTTCTGAGACGATGAGTCCCTGGGCAGTTGTGGCACTCAAGGTGTCCTGGCCTCTCCTGACCACCTCAGTCACTGACCTGCTTTCCCTCTCCTGTGACTTGCAGTTAACCCACCTGTAATGATGGCCGACAAGAACAGCCTTAAGTATGCAGGGAATGTTTTCACCCCATGTTTTGCCACAGCCTTGACCTCAACAACCCTCAACCAGCCACTCTGGCTCAACCTGAACTGTCCACCTGCGCCAGTCTTCACAAACCATTCCACCTTCCCACAGTATCAGGTGAGCTCTGGCTCCAGCTCTCCCTACAGCCGTGCTGGCCATTGGCGGGATTCTGGCCAGGGAGGTGTGGCTGGCAGGGAGCCTATTTCACAAGGAACCTGCCACCCCTTGAAAGCTATCCCTATGCTCCAGAGGTTGCAGGAATGGCAGTATGGCACTATCAACTCGTCAGCTTGTCCATTGTTGTTTTCGTCGTGACTGTGACAGACCAACCATTTGGTATACATGTGCT
Source organism: Pedetes capensis (assembly GCA_007922755.1). Lineage (NCBI taxonomy): Eukaryota > Metazoa > Chordata > Mammalia > Rodentia > Pedetidae > Pedetes > Pedetes capensis. Next base: position 42,083 of record VMDO01000996.1, read on the forward strand.
CACAGACACAGACACGTACATGCATGCACACGGGCACGCGCCCACACGTCCTCACAGGTGTAGTTCTCATTGCCCATTGTCTGAACTCCAGTTCATCCTGTGCCCTTCTCTCCACAGCTTTTTGCTAGCAAGATTGGTTGAGTGTTTGAACTCCCAAAACAGGCGGATCGGGGCAATCCTTATTGTCCACTTGCTTCCAGTGATTCCCTTCACAGTTGGATGGCATACATTCTACGTTATTTGAGACAGCCCCCAAATAATTACCAACATTACCCTCTTTCATTTAAACTACACCTAGACAGTTTTATCTCTTACCCGCGCAGGTGACTTGGCCCGCATTCTTGGTCTTGGGCTCCTAGTTAAAAGGGAGTTATTGGTCACAAACAAAGGGATAGTGAAGCACCTGCGGCGGCGTTTGAAATTTTACTCACAGAACTTATTTATGCTGAGAAAATGTAGTCTCTTTATTTTGTCTACTTAACTTAATATCCCTGAAGAGCTGCAGTCCACTCAGTAGAATGAGGGAAGAATCAAATAAATGTCTACTCTAGTTTAAGCCTTTGTCCAATCTCATAACTTAACCAGTCCCTTTAGGTAGTGCTTAGTTTTTTCAGGGAAGATACCCAACATCTAAGATTTCCCCATCTTTTGTTCCCCTTCCTGGCTCTTCTCCAGAATGGGATGTCGTTGTGTGGAGAAGTACAGGAATGATACAGACCTGTGTGCCCAGGACTGTGGCCATCTGTGGACCCAGCCTGGCATAGAAAAGCCTAGGAAGATGAAACAGAAGGAAATAAGTTCTACACTTGAGTTTTCTTCCTCCATGTTCCTTCCCCTTCACTACCCCTTGGTGCCCTGTGTCATGTCCTCTTGTTATAACAGGACAATAACCTTATGGTGTAACTATCCTGAATAGAAGAGGGGTTGTGTTAGTCAGCTTGTGCATCTCCATGGCAAAAATCCTAACAGAACAAACAGATGGGAGGAAAGATTTACTGGGGCTCACAATTTAGAGGATTTCAGTCCACAGAGACAGGGCAGGGGTGGTGGCAGGGCAGGCATGGTGGCAGGGCAGGTGGTGGGGACCTGTGCCAGAGGGCCTCATGTCACAGCAGATCAGGAGCAGAGAGCTTACTGGAGCAAAGGGTCCAGCAAAGTAGGTCCCCAGTGACCTACTTCCCTAAAGTTGGGTTCCATGTCCCAAAGTTCCATAGCCTCCATAAACAACGCCATAAGCTAGGAACCATACATCACAACACATGACCTTTGGGGACATTTTAGATTCAAACCATAACACAGGTCCTCTGCATTCTATATAAAGACTCTCTGAGCTGGTCCAACAGGCTTCACTCCTAAATCTTAAAGGAATTTAGCAAAGTCTCTGTTTCTGTTTTGTTTTTTAGCGTATTTGTTTGCTGAAGAAAACAAGTAAGTGCCTGCTCTCTCCCTAGGTCCAAACAGTCTCACGCCCCACTAATGAGGTGAGAGATTGTAATGAAAGGTGATATAAGGGGAAATGAAAATGGATCAGTTTCATATTAGTAGTAGTATCCTTACACAGATTCTGAGAGAAATATTCATTGATTCACAGACTTCAATATTCTACCCTTGCATCTTTGGGCTTGCTTCCTGACTGCCCATTCATTCACCTACTCACTGATTTACTCATTTCTGTTTACTTATTGCCACTGAAACCCTATGAACAGCAGAGAAGCACTGACAGTAGTGTTTCGCCTGTTGTACACAGGGTCGCTATGAGTTGGATACCAACTTTACAGGACCTAACAACAACAACAATTTATTTATTCAGGGGATGGGTTTTAGCTCAGTTGATGGGTGCTGCTCTGCACTGTCTGAGGCCTTTTGTTCAATCCCCAGCACCCCCAAAATGGGAGAAGGACATGGCAATCAACTCCTGAATCTATCCCAAAACAATCAGCCATTGAAAACCCTATGAATAGCAGAGCACTGACATAGTGCCGGGCATGGCAGAGTCAGTCAGTGTTTCATTCTGTTGTACATAGGGTCGCTATGAGTCAGACCCAACTCAGCAGCACCTAACAGCAACAACTCATTCATTTAAGTAATTTTATAAACTTCTGCTCCATGCTTCCTAGAGGCTGACTGTTGTGCTAGGTGAGGGGAATTCAAAGATGATAAAGAAGCTTGGAGTTCAATGCAAGTTTAGAAGTAAATCAAATATCAGCAGGATACGCTTCCGCCTCTAAAAGAGAAATAATTGCATAACTTTATGTAGCAGAAATGCATTCATTCTACAATGGATGTGTAGAGATCACCATGTAAAGCTAATTGGCAATGGTGTACTCTATTAAGGGAAGATGGTATCTCTCTGCTATGTTATTTCTTCCAGCTTGACTTTTTGGAGTGAGTGAGATTTGGACATATTTTCTAAGCATGAAATCCCCCTGTCATCAGAGATACTAGTATTTGCATTGTGGGGCTGACTACGATGAGGTTCCCCAGCTTCTTGGGCAGAAGTGGTGCAAGGGCTGTGGCTACAAGGACCAGCTGGTCCTTGTGGGGCACTTTGGGTATTGCATGGGCCCAGCTGACATTGGCTGTAAGAGGAGATGACCCTTCCTGGTAGTAAAAAATACAAACAATATAATTTACCTTCTTGCAACTTCTCATGATCTCACAGTGCTACCAAGTTTCAAGACAGCAGATAAAGGGGCCTGAGATAATAGAGCAGAGGCAGATTTGGAAATCAGTGGACTGGCATGTAAAGGTTCTGCTGCCTCTAAGCTGTGTGGCCTTGGGCAAGTTAATTAACTGCTCTGAGTCCCCGTTTCCTTGTGGTGAGATGAGTTTATCATCATTACAGCAGCAGTAGCAAGGGTTGATTTAGTTGTGAGGATTAATTGAGTCAATGCATGGCAGAGGACTCTGTAAAATCTAAAATGTGATACAGATGTTGGTTTTTCTTAATATTCAGCTTTGGTCTTCCAAAAAAACAGGGTCAGGGACCTCTGCAGACCTAAAGGCAGCAGAAAGGAGAAACAAGAACTAGTCTATCCTAGTCTCTTCCCCGCTTGGCATTAGGCATAAAGACGAGGTCCCAAATCCAATTTCCTCGGAGTCCATGTTGGAGGGACTCAGAGGCAGGGAAGTCAAAGTCCCAATCACCTAGGTGCCCAGGCAGCTTCTGGGCCACTTGACATAGAGGCAGCTCCTGATTAAGATGGGAGCTATATGGGGAAAGGCCATGGCCTCAAGCAAAGAAGAGTGAATGTTTATTTACTGGCTTGTGATTTTACAAAACTGCAATTCTGATGACTGGAAGTGTCCCTAAAGTCAGGCGGGGTTGTTCATGCCGATGTACGTGGCACCATCTCCTGCAAAGATGGAGGTGGGCTGGCCAGCTGTTTCTCCTCCACAGGCTCCAGAGTGGCCTTGCACAGGAGGGGTGGGGTGAGGGAGGCCCGAGGAAGGTGGCTATGGAAGGCAGAGTTAAATGCTAATGGGGTTGAAGGGGGCAGAACAGGGGGGCACCTGTAGCAACCTGTCCAGTGGCCTTGCAGCTCACTGCAAATGGGCAAGGTCACCCTGTCTGTGTGACGTCTCTGCTCAGGTTCAGGCCAAGGCAGGGCCACAGGGACCAGGCTGAGTCATGATGGTGAATGAGGCTCCCCAGGCTGCAGGGATTGGGGTAAAGGGGAGCAGGGGGACTGACGGAAGTGGGAGGGGCTAAACACAGGAAGGGCTCAAGTATCACTGCTGAGGGGCAGAGAAGCCTGGGGCTCTGAGAGGTTGTGCCACCTTGAGGACCTGGAAGGTGGGGCACGAGGAGGGTCAGGGAGAGGGGCTTCCCTGGGAATCCACATCAATCAGTGACTTCCGAGCCCTTCAGGAGGAGCCCCCACGGGCTGAGCAGGTCAGTAAGAGCTTAGTGTTAGCCCCCACCCCTTTGGGAGCTGGCCCAAACTGAGGCCAGAACAGAGGCAGCACCTTGGGGTGCAGAGCTCCCTGGGAAGAGGGCCTGGGTTGAGAGGTGCTTTGGGCTTTGAGCCTCATCCTGGGGCTAAGTTGGCAAGTGGAGGAAGAGTCTGAGACTGGAGGGTTCCGGGGCTGGCCACCCCCGCCACCATTCTGCTGTGTGCGTGAGCGCGCATGCACGCGCATGGGTGTCTTGCGTCTGTGTGCGGACACATGGACACGTCAGGGTCATCCCCAGCCCCACCCCAAAGTTTAGAATAAAATTTCCATTTTCCTTTTGGCTTAACCGCCAGAGAGGCTTTTGGAGGGAGGGAACAATGAGAGATGAGGGAAGGAAGAAACAGTTACAGTGTCCTCACTTTGTGCAGGGTACTGTTCTCAGCTCTTTCTTTTTCTTTTTAAAAAATTTCCACTAGTACTGTAGGTGTTGAACCCAGGGCCTTGCGCATGTTAGGCAAGTGCTCCACTGCTGTGCTGTACCCCAAGCCTCTTTTTTATAAAAAGTTTTTATCTGGAGACAGGGTCTCACTAAGTTACGCAGGCTGCCTCTGGCCTTGAGCCTGCGATCCTCTTGCCTCTGCCTCCCGAGTTGCTAGGATTATAGGTGCATGCCACGGAGGCCATCTGTTCCGAGGCCTTTAGATGCATTGACTTGAGTATCCTCCCCCTCCCCAGCATATGTGTGGGCACAGGCATGTGTGTGGGCACACAGGCCCAGAGCAGCTGAAACTCAAATGAGCACATGTGGGGGCCAGAGCTGCACATTTGTATGTTGAAACACATGGCATAACGACACAGATGCAAACACACATGCAGATGTACTTAAACAGGGATGCAAACCAGCACACACACATATTCAGAGATGGATGTGGATGCCTTGTGTTGTAAGGCAGGAATGAGCTCTGCAAGAGGCATTTAGAAAAAGTGTACTGACAGCAACAGAGATCATGTGGCTCCCTTCACAGGCTTTGCAAGCCTGAACATGCGTAATTCTACAGATAAGGAAAAAGAGGTTCAGATAGGTGAGGTTGCTTGACCAAGGTCACAGAGCAGCTACTAACGGGCAGATCGGAGGCAGTCAGGTACCTGAAGCTCCTTCCCTAAATGCTCACTGAAAGGGCGGTGGAGCCTGCTGCCGAGGGACTTCTTGGGGGCATGAGTTGAGCTTGAAGGGCCTGATCCATCGTAAGGCAGCTGATGGGTCTTGGCGGCTGGAGGACGGGACGAAGTCAACCCAATCTGCTGATCCAGGCGCACTCGAGCACTGGAGTCCAAGTGTCACAGCTGCCGCTTTCTGGGCGGGACTCCTCAGCCAGCAGTGCCAAACCTCTGTCCCTTTCTCTCCAGGGCCTGTACCCACAGCGGTCAGCGAGGATGCCCTATCAGCAGGCCGTCCACCCGCCACTGGGCTGCTACTCCCGACAGGTGAGTAGCTGACCTCTCCTTGGTCTCAGCTCCACGACAGACTTTGGGGCAGAAGCCCATCTGCTCCCGAGTCTCTGTGCACCTGGTCACCAGCTACACTTTCTGGCCCAGCACTGGACACACCACCAACATGGGTGTAGAAATACAAGCCAGTGTTCCTAGGTGATGATAACAGCTGGCACTAAATGCAGCCTTCGCCCTGTGCCAGGCCCTTCTCTAAAGGTTTTACCTCTCTCACTAATTCAACCTATGCAGCCGCCATACCAGGTGGGCTACAGACTGGAAACTGAGGCACAGGGACGTGAACTTGCCCAGGTCATCAAGTTAACATGCAAGTTTCAGTTTGCTGTGGTCTCAATGTCACCGGACGTTCAACAATCTCTCTGCAGGCCTAGTTCACGGGGCGAGGGGTCGGCTGAGCTGGGCTGCGCACCAGGTTCAGGCCTCTTCCCCGTGCTTCTTCTTTAGCCCCCGTGCTGAAGATGCAGGAGGTTGTGCTCCTCTCCCGGTGGGTGGCAGGAGCACAGGAGGCCATGAGGAAACTCAGGCTGCATTTGGAAACCTCAGCACTGGTGCACAGGGACGTCCACCCACTTCCCACTGGCCCAGGCAAACCCCACAGCTCTGCTTAGTATAGGTGGGGATGGGGCGTCACCCTCCCTCCATGTAGGCTTGCTGGGGAAAATCACAGATACCTCGATAAATCTGAATTTCAGATAAACTGTGAAGAAATCTTTAGTGTATGCATGTCCCAAAAGTTGCACGAGACCTGCTTGTGTTAAAAAGTGTGTTCACTGTTTATCTAAAAAAAAAAATTCAAATTTAACTGAGGGCCCTGTAGTTTTATTTGCAAAGTCTTGCAACCCTACCTCCACGGGTGGGTCAGGAATGAATACCTGCTGGACAGTAATGGCAGCAGAACTGGGCTCTGACCTTGGCAGCCTGGCTCCCCCAAATGCCAGGATTTACTGGCTTTTGTACACAGATGCACAAAAGCACAGGATTAGAATAAAGTAGCAGAAACCACACACCCAGAAAGGGCAGCAGATAGAAATACAGAGTGGCATGCCTGCCCCAGGCTGCCTGGATACCAACAGGCAAAGAAACATGGTCAGGGGTATTGTTCTTGGGGCACGGATGGGGTGTGGGGAAAGGTGCTGAAAATGGGGGTATAGGAGGGCACCAAAGACCAGCCTGTCACATTCTCAAACTGGCCTAGCATCTCACACATAGGCAGATGGACACCCCCACACCCTAATACCAGATCCTTCTGCCTGTCCTCTCTCCTCAGGGAGCCCCACCCTTTCCTTGTAAACCACACCTGTGAGCTGAAACGTGCTAGAATGCTCGGAGGGTAGAAAAGGGCCCACAGGTGCAGGCCACTTTATTACCTAGGCCAGGACTGCTTTGTCAGCAGTAGGAGCCCTCAGCATCCTAACAGAAGCTGGGATAAGAAAGCCTGTCCCTAGGAATCCCAGCCACATCACCTCCACCCACATACAGTGACACCTCCCGCTTGGCTCATAGAAAGCCTTTCTAGGCAATTAGGCATGCGTGTGTGGGTATGTGCATATATTTGAAAAAAGTAATATAAAATATGGTAAACATTTTAAGAATTAGAGGCCACCACTGTTTAGTGATTTCTTACATATTCTTCCAGGGATAGCTATTTCTTTAAATGTTTCTGTACAAACTCAAAATTCCAGGCATACTGCTTTGTTGCTTTTGTCAGTAAAGAGTATATTTGGAGATGGTTCCAGAGCAGCGTACAAAGCTCTGTCTGATGGCTTTCATCAGCTTCATGGAATTATGGCACATCCTGAGCAAAGCTGGTATGAGCGCTGGGTCCCACCTCTTCTGTCCCAGTCTCTGGCAGGGCTAGGTGCTTCCTCCTACCATGAAGACAATGGGTATTTTCTGCAATGGGCCCCTGCCAGGGCCTGTCCTGGGAGGTGCCTCCCTTGTCCTCTCTGTGAGCTGCTGGCGTGCTCATCCCTCTTGGGCTTTTGGTGCCCATGTCCAGTCACATTAGGCCCTGCCTGTCCTCTGCAGGAGCAGGGGCAGAGACCAGGGGAGGAGCTCAGCTACCAGAGAGGACACAGTGGAACCATGCTGGAATATGGCACAGGGGCTGGGCTCCCTCGCTGGGGTTCTGACCGCAGCTCAAAACTGGACATGCTCCCTGAGCAAGTCACTGAACTTCTCTGAACCTCAGTTTCCTCATCTCCAAAATGGGAATAATAAGGGCTTTACCTCGCGGGGCTGTTTGGAGGTTTCATGAAAGAGCGCCTGGCACACCCTGAGCACTCAATGCATGCCAGCTGAATGGGATTTTATTCAATGGGAGTTTGCAGAGCATGGGGGCTCAGCTGGTGCTGGATCCCCAAGCTCTGGGACTCCAGGCTCTTGCCGTGGGAGTGGAAATCCAGAAGCTTCCCGAGTTTTGATGGAAACTCCCCTCAGCACATAGGAGGGTGGATGTCAGCTCCATGTGAGAAAAAGTTTCCTGGTATTTGGAGCTGTGGGTAGTGGAGCACAGTGCTCATGACGTAATGAGCTCCCCATCACTTCAGGTATTTCAGGAGGTGCTTAGAGCTCTCCTCTTTTCTACCACCTTCCTCCTGCCTTCCTCCTCCTCTTTCTTATGCTCATCCACTTAACATGTGGTAATTAGCCACTACTGTGTGCGAGGCACTGTTTCACAGCTGGGGAAATGGCAGGTGAGGCCTTGTTGGAGGCAAGAGGGTGGGAACCTGGGTTCTCAGTGGGCGTTTGTTCCAGGTGGTTTCATCAGCCTTGCTGAATTTCTATCTTTCCCTTTGGTTTCAGATAGGCCCCATTGCCCTTCTTTAGCCTTTCTCCTATCCTGCCTAATATGGTAGCCACTCATCATGTGTGGCTTTTTAAATCTAAATGAATTACAATTAAGTAAAATTCAAAATTCAAATGCTCAATAGTCATTTGCGGCTGGTGGTTACCAGCCCTATTAGGCAGCACAGATAGGGAACATTTCCACCACTGCAGGAATTTCTACTGGGCAGGGCTGTCTTGAACTTGGAATCAGTTGAGATTATGAGACAGAAGCCAGAGTTGTGTGAATCACAGGAGCTTTTTTTCTTTGGATATTATTAAAAATGAGCAAGAAGCTTTAGGGATGGTTATTAACAGAAGGAAAGATGAGAAGACAGGGAAGAAAATGGAAATAATATTTAATTGCCTTTTATTATGCACCTGTCTATTTGGGTCAACAGATTGAATCCCATGCAATGGAGATAGTGTTTGCTCACTGCACAGACAAGGAACCTAAGGCTCAGATAAATTAGGTGACTCGCCAGGCTCACTACAGAAGTTGAGCCCTAGCTGGGCCTCATGGTATACATGTTCCAGTGCCTGGGAGGCTGAGGTAGGCAGATTACAAGTTAGAGGACACTGGCTCAAAAGTAAATAAATAAAAAGGGGGCTGAGGGGGCAGCTCAGTGGTGGAACAGTTGCCTGGCTTATGCAAAGACCTGGGTTCAACTCCAAGTACCACACCCCCCCCCCCAAAAAAAAAAAAAAAAACTTAAGCCCTGGGCTTTTCCCAGCCCAATAGATTATCTTGTATGTGCCCTAGAGTGACTAGGGCACAGAGGCTGAGGAGTGGTGGCTGGGGTTAGGGTCAAGGCTGAGGAATGGTGACTTTGCCCCTCTCTCATCTCCAACCTACAGGTGACACCGTACAACCCACAGCAGATGGGACAGCAGATCTTCCACCCTTCCTACACCCCCCTGCTGAGCTACATCCCCTTCATCCAGCCCAACTGTCCGTACCCTCAGAGGACACCTCAGAAGCTGCCCGCAAATCCCCGAGACCCTTCCCCCATGGCAGGAGATGGGCCACAGTACCTAACCCCCCAGGGATATGGGTGAGTCCTCGCACACACTGGGGGCCTAACTGGCATCCAGGGAGGTGCCAGAGAGGGTAGGCGAGTGGGGTGGACTTCTCAGAGCCTTTCTTGGTACATGCGTCCCATGACTGTGGGGAGGGAGGGTCTCCTACCTGCGGCCCGTGGCTGCGTGAGTCCTGGTGAGGTCTGGTGTGGAGGTGAGCAGGGTCTGGTGTCTGGGAAACCCCTTTTGTGGGTCCATTTCAGGCTGCATCCCTACAGTCAAGTTGCAGAACTGTAACTACCTAGTCAGAAGCAAAGGGGCGCCCTGTTCTGCAGGTGGGGGCAGCTGGTGGAGCGTGATGAATTGCCCTTACTCATGTGCATGGTTTTCAATGGGATGTAGCCAGGTAATCTTTTTATGGCTCCCACTCCCACCTGGCTGCACCCTGGGTCCTTGCCAGGCAAATCCCCCAAATATCCCCTTGACTTCCTGAGGGCCCCTCCTGAAGAGCCTTCAACTGCTTCTCAGAGCTGTTCACACTTGTTCACCAAAGCCCTCCAAACAGCGGAGGAGAGAGACGCCTATTTCCAGGGATGGTCTGAGAGTTTAGCAGAAAATAGCCAACACAAACTCAGTGTTTAAGCTGAACATTCCACTCAAATTTTGCATGCTGTCAAGTCATAAATTCATGTTTGTTTTTCTATAATAATAAGCAGCCACTCATTCCCACCTGCCAAATCTTCAGCTAATATTGATGATCCATGGGGCAGGTGGTGCCCTGTCGTTCCTGTGGATCCAAGGCTTCCAGAGGCACTGTGGGGCATGTGTGTCCCAGTTTCAGAAACTCAGTTTCTGGGATTAGGACTCAACTCCCTAACCTGACATCGATTCCCGTCGTCCCACCTGCCCATCACAGCTCCTTCACTGTAGTGCCCACCCCATGTCCCCAGGAGGGCTCATCCTTCCAATCAGCATTCTCTGAGTATCTTGTTAAAAGGATAAATGCTAGAAAGAGTTTTCTGTAGTCAGATCTGTTTGTGAAAAGCTGTGAGAAACAAAGATAAACAGAGTTCTTAGCTGTCGGAATTCTCAGATCATTTAATTTCCTAGTGTGCATGGGGAATGTTGAAGAAGGTGGTCGATAGTGGTATTTCAACATGATATCCACAACCCCTTTTATGTCTTTTTTTCCTCCTCTTCCTTCTTCCCTCCTTCCCTCCTTCCATTTCTTCCTTCTTTTTATAGAACACAGCATGGGATGTTGCACCCAAAAACACACCCTAGAAAGCACCGTGATAATTCATGAAGTTAATTTGAATTTAGCCTGCACTGTACCCATAGATGAACAGGACTTACTTCCTCCCTTCAGAGAACTGAGAACAGATGACATTGTGGCACAACAGTGTTAAGTGTCCTGGCAAAGTGAAGCCTATTATGGTGGCCTGAAGCCAGAGACAGGACCCTTGCAGGCTGGGGAGGTTCCGATGAGCAAGGGCAGAGGAAGGCATTCCAGGCACATGGGTGAGAAGATGCAGGCAAGCTGGAGGCTTTGGGGCAAGGGCACCTGGTTGAAGTATTAGATTTGTTCCTGGAAAAGGTAGAAAATAGGATTGGAAAGGGCAGGTTGGGATTGGATTATTATAGGTTTTTGGCTGCTAGCCCTGGGGATCCAATGAAAGTTTGCACACATCAACATGAATTGATGGGCAGAGGGAGAAAACAGGAGGTTAGAGGGTATAGGCCACAGGTGACTAGGGAGTGCTAGGCAAGAAGTTATCACTTTCCTGGAGGTGAGAATGGATGAGGCTACAGAGGGAGCTAGGCAAACTACCCCTAGGTGGCAACTGCTCCTCATTCCATGTGGTGATTCTGGATCCGGGAAGAGAGAATAACTGCAGAAGTGAACAAGTTGATCTAGGGAAGGAGGGGGCCCCCAGCTCTTATCAGTCAGGCATTGGAACCACTGTAAGAGTGAAGGTTTGAAGCTAGAACTGCACATCTTCAGAGGGACTGGGAGAAGAGAAGGAAGGAGCAAGCAAGAGACTGAGGAAAGAGCAGACTGAGAAGTGGGAGGAAGCCTGGGGAGAGCCGGGGAGACAGAGCAGGGTCATGAGTGAGGGTTGTAGTCAGTCAGGGCATTGGTGTCCGGAGAGGTTTGAATGCTCAAGACAACTGAGTCGGAAAATTAGTGCAAAAGGTTCTGGCCTGCATCACGAAAGGGGGTGATATGTTCATTCAATAACTACAAATTGACCACCAGGCACAGTGGCACACACCTGTAATCCCAGGACTCAGGAGGCTGAGGCAGCAGGACAGCAAGTTTGAGGCCAGCCTGGGCTACATGGTGAGACCCTATCTAAAATTTAAAAAATACCCAAAGCAAATAAACCAACAACAATAACAAAAACTGATGGAACATTTTCTGGCCTGACACTGTTGTAGGAATTGGGGATCTGGAGTGAACACAACAAAGTCTTTCTCTCAAGGAGCTTGCATTCTGTGGGGGAGGGGGAGGAGAAGAAAATGAGATAAACAGGCAAACATACCAAGTCAGGTGCATATACAACATGAGATGCTTGGGAGAAGGGGATGGAGAATCAAGGGAGGTGTTATGGTTTAGGTCTAAAATGTCCCCCAAATGGTTATATCATTTGGTCCCTGGCTGGTGGTGCTCTCCTGGGTTTTTGTGGGGTTTTGGGAGGAAGGTCTAGCTTGGCAGAAGCAAATCTCTAGGGACAGGCCTATTATTTATCCTGAACATCTCTCTCTGCCTGCCTCCTGCTCATGAACATGTAAGGCCATCTGCCATGGGCCTTGCCTCCTGTGCCTTCCCATCCACCATTATGGACTTGTCTACTAACTGTGAGCCCTGAATGAATTTCTTTCCTCCATAAGTTTGTTTTGGTTGGCTTTTCTGCTACAGTTATGACAGCCGACTCATACAGAAAATTGATAATGGAGAGTGGGGTTGTTGCTATGTAGAAGCCTAACCATGAAGTTGCTAGGCCTTTGGAATTAGTTTGCAGGAGGAGTCTGGAAGTGTTTGGAGATGCGAGTGAGAAAAGTCCTAGAGGGCTTGAGGGACAACTCTGATGACAGTAAGGAAGACCAAAACACCACAGCTAATAGAAATGCAAATGGGACTCACAGGGTTTTAGAGAAAATGAGGACTCTGTTGGGCACTGGACTAGAGACCATTCATGTTGCATTTTGGCAAAAAGCTTGTGTTCTGCTCTTGTCCTAAGAACCTGAGTGAGGTTGAATTTAAAAGTAATGAACTAATGAGCTTTGTGGATGAAATATTACAAAGGTGATGAGATATAGGGAATGTGGCTTGTTGCTTGCTGCTTTTAGCCAGATTTGTGAGGAAAACGCGGAGCAAAAGGCACAGAAAAGAAATATCTGAAAAATGTTCAGTTTAAAGAGTGGATAAGCAGAGAGCTATCCAAGGTAACTAGACTAGACCAGGGCTGGTTTGGGCCAGGAGGCCTTAATTGTTAAAGAGAGAAGGCAGAGGGAAGAAAAACCTTGACCTTTTCACTGGAAGAAAAGAAATTCCCTTGGGGCACAGGAATCAGCCAGACTCCTCCAAACTAAAGTCCCAGGGCATGGAAAGGGAGTATCTGAAAAGCTGTGTTCTGGATACACTCCTGAAAAGAGGCCATCTAGGGAAATGATTTCTCAGCTTGGGCATACAGAGGCCACCACTGCAGCTATGGTTTGAAAGGGTAAAGCTACCTGTCAAGCCAGCAACAAAACCTGGCAACATCCTTGTGGTGCTGATTTTGCAGGCATGCAGAATGTAAGAGGTAAGGGGCTGTGGAGGCTGCCACCAAGGTTCCAAAAGATAGCCTGAGAGGTCAGGCAGTGTATGCCAGGGTCAAAGTGCCCTATGTAAAGGCCCTGAAGGACTGATGCATGAAGATTTTAGGGTGGGATCTAAGCAGCAATGTGGACCCCAGGATGTTGGAGATGCCAGCAACATAAAGCATCTACCAAGGGAAACTACCAACAAGAAGTGCAGCCAGCCCAAGAGGGACATTTGCAACAAGGCCAGAGGATCAGAGCCACCCAAGCCGGTTTGAGCACAGATGATGCCAGATGCTAGATGATGTCATGTGTGCCAGATGCCAGACTAAAACCTACAGAGTTTGTTTGCTATAGATCAATCTTTCTTTTCTGTGCACCCATTCCTCCCTTTTGAAATAGGAATGCTTACTCTGTGCCATTATATGCTGGAAGTATGTAACCTATTTTTTATTTTTCAGGGGCCCGTAGCTAAGTTTGCCTTGAATCTCAGGGGAGACTTGGATTTGAATTGTTAAACACAGTTGAGACTCATAAGACTCTGGGGACTATCGAAATTGGACTGAATGCATTTTGCATTATGAGATGGCCATGACCTTTGGGGGCCAGTCATGGAGTCTTATGGTTCAAATCTAAAATGTTGCCCACAGGTCATGTTGTTGGGTCCCAGGCTGGTGGTGCTGTCCTGGGAGGTTGTAGAACTTTGGGAGGCAGATCTAGCTTGGCAGGAGGGAGTCATTGATGGTGGGGGTGAGGGGAATGGTGAAGATTTTTATCCCAGACCTATGGCTTTGCTTGTTGTTCATAAAAATACAAGGTTATCTGCCATGGGTTCTGCCTCCTGCTGCTGCCACACCTACACCACTGTCATTATGGACTGATCTACTAACTGTGAGCCTTCAATAAATCTCTTCCCTCAGTTGTTTTTTCTGCTACAGCAAAGACAGCTGACTAATACAGGAGGTTTTCTGAGCCAAGTAAAATAAAAGAATAAAGCACACATATATATGGAGGATAAGCTCTCTGGACAGAAAAAATAGGAAGTCCAAATACTTCCAGCTGGGAGCATGAGGCTAGAACACAATGAGAGAGAGAGAGAGTAGGTGGAATTGAAATCAGAGATGAAACCAAGGCCAGATAGATAGGGCCTGGTAGGCATGGTAAGTTTTCTTTTAAGAGCTTTGGGAAGCTGTGAAGGCTTTTGAACTGGTGAGGACATGTTCTAATTTTCTATATGAAACAGATCACATTGGCCAATGTATGAAGAGAAGACTATACAGCTAAATGCTGATGCAGGGGAGCATGTCAGGAGCCTTTAATGCCTTCCATAAGAGAGATGCTGGTAATGTAGATGACAGCAGTGACTGTGGGAAAGGGGAAAAATGAAATGATCTGGGATGTTCATTTTCTTGGTAGAACTGATGAGACTTAATGACAGATGTGGAATGAGGAAAAGAGAAGAATCCAGCACGATTCCTAGGTTTTTGACTTGTGCAGTTGTATGAGTGGCAGTGCCAAAATGCTAAGGTCCATATCACTAGAGCAAGGATCTGTTTATCAAGAGTTCAGTTTTGGACATTTGAACTTGGAGATGCTTTTTAGACAGATGAGCGGAACTATTGCTAGGCAGGTATATATAAGGTCTGCATCTCAGGGAAGAATTGGAGCTGGCAATAAATTTGGGAGTCATTAGCACATAGACGATGTATAAAGGCATGAGATGGGATGGGATAGAACAAGATTGCATGAGTGTGCATGTACAGAGAAAAGAGTAGGCACAAGGATTGAGCTGTGGGGCATGTAGCAGGTAGAGAGGCTGGGAGAGGTGGAACAACCAGCAAAAGACACAAGGATGATCCTCTACTGGGGTGGGAGAAACAATGAGAGATCAGGAAGGGGGCTGGAAGTCAAGGGCAGGAAGCATTTCATGCGGGAGAGGGCTACGGATCAGAGTGGTGAAAAGAGCCTGGCACTGCTGGAAGCTGAGTCAGCCCTGAGCGCAGTGGTGGTGGTGGGGCATACACATAGTACTGGCTGGCACAAGACCTGGGCAAGGCTGGACCAGGCAGGGGAGGATGCATGAGCTTAAGAGCAGAGTCTAGTCCAGGAGACAGGGAGGGTCTACTAGAAAGGAGGAACCAAGAGGCAAAAGGGTATGAAGTGGGAGAAGAAGGAACAAGGGTTCTCCTATCCCTCTGCCAAGTCAATTTGCCTACTTCCATCAGGGAGGTACAACCATGCAATATATTTCCCAAGTCATAACAATGTTGAGAGTTTACAGAGGCATAAGTAACAGTTACACTAGAAACAACATTGTCTCAGCTGTCCCAGGCAAACCAAGGCACACACTTTCCTCCTCCTCCAGGCAGAACCCTTAGGAGACCTAGTCCACAAATGTGTCTCCTCCTCTTGACCCTCTAGTATACATCGTGTCTGGACAATGACCTTGGCTGCTGATCTCATTATAAGCTGTCAGCCTGGAGGAACTTGATGCGTGGGGCTGTGGCAATCAGATATAAGGTGTATCATGAGTGATTTGTCACTGATTATTGTTATGAGTTATGGCCTTTATTTTATAAACTAGAGTGGACTCCAGGGTATCCTTATAATAACATCCTTTTTACTCATCTATATACCAGTATGATTTTTGAAAGAGGGAAAAGAGGTGTGGTTTCCAGTGGCATTCATTGCCTATCAAGCACCTACCATGTGCCAGGTCCTGGGCTGGGTGCTGAGTGTAGATTCCTGAATAGTCCAGATACTGTCCCTGCTCTCCTGGAGCTTATTTTAGTGAGACAGGAGTAAAACCCAAAGCCTAGCTGGCCTACGGATGCTCTCAGTGAGTGACAGATACTGTTAGCAGCTGAGGCTTTACAAATGACTGCAGTGGTCTTTTTCTCTTGCTGCTGCCCTCCTCTGCCCCACTCCCTTTGCGATTTCATTAATTCTCTGGAAGGTACCTTGAACAAGAATTTCTTCTGCAATATGCATCTACCTGGCTGAAAAGTGGTTGAGAATCCCTGGATTAGAATAAATCCAGCCATTTGTACTGCTGCAGTTTGTATTGAGCTCTGCTCCCGTTCAACCTATGCTAGCAGAGTGGTAAAGAAATTGTAATCAGATCCCAGAAGTGTGAGTAAATCTTTCCACCTGGAAAGGTCAGGGGAGGCGTCATGGAGGAGATGGTTTTTGAATGCTATTTTGAGGTATGAACAGGGGTGGGCCATAAGTAAAAGCAGAGAGATGTGTACACTTCTGTTCTTCGAAGCAGAGGCTCACATCTTCTCAGGTCTTCCCAGAGTGTCTAGCAAAGCCCCCGGCACTTGGTAATGTCTCAAGGTTACTTCTCAGACTGGTGTTGAGATAAAGGGTCTGATTTAGCCAGGTGCTGGTGAGTGAGAAAGTTGCCCTGGGGTTGCCCGGACTCTAAGATCTAATGCTGGGCACTGTCCCTGTGTTCTCTGATGTTGTAGACGTTCCTGAGAACACACCTGGTCCTCTAAGGCAGGTAGGATGGTCACAGGCTTACAGGTAAGGTGCTCAGACCCAGAAGCTTCTTGTTCTGTGGTCCTGGTATGGAGAGAGTGTAGGCCCAAATAAATCATTCTTGCAGGCTTCCAGACACTTCCTGATCCAAGTCAGTGTCAGAAAAAGCTCTTTATTGTTCTTTAATTGTGTCACATTAATATTTTATTTTCCCAGGGCCAGAGATTTTTTTTATTATGCTAAAGCTTTCAGCCTCCAAACCTGTCATGATCTTCACAGTCTTTGACAGCCACAAAATTAATATATTATTTTTTTTCTAATCTCTCCAATAACATCAGGAATTTCATCATGGCATCCATCTTCCCTTTCTTCCAGGTTCAACTCAACGTCTGGTGGGCCCCTGATGAACAGTCACTATTTTCCCTCCAGTGGGAACGGCATAAATTTTTAGACTTCCTTCTTTTTACCTTCCTCCTCTGTTGGCCCTTGGATCAGAGCTAAGGGTTCTGGAATTCTGGATTCTGCAACAGCTTGGTATGAAGTTTGGAAAGCCAAGGTTCTGACCAGGTCACTGACAGAAAACAGCAAGACCAGATTCATCTATTGACTAACACTCACACACACAGCCCCCTCACACATAGCATAAACCACAGACACACCCTTTGTTCATACTTGCTCAAACACACATGCACCTGTATTTAGCTAACATGAGTGATTTTTGTTTTTGTTGTTGTTAGTATAATAGAAGTAAGACCCTTAATTTTAGGAAGTTTGTATTTTATCATAAAACTATGAGCTGCTTGAAATGATGTGTGCCTGTCTATTTTTGTTATGATCTATTTATTCTTTACCTCTCATTTTTCCCATCGGACTCCACATTTCCTCTGGGTAGGAGAAGAGACCATGGTCTGCAGTCTTCAGAGTCCTGCCCTTTAAACGTGGGACCCCAGGAGTCATAAGCTGGAGGACTTATCTCTTTTCTCCTGTTGTCCACTCTCTTCCCAACATCCCAGTTTATACATCTCAGGAATGGACATCATAAAAAATGTCACCCCCACTGGAAGTTTTGCAGAAAATCCCTGTTGGCCACAAGATGGAAAAATGTGACCTGGAATGCAGTTTCAAAATGAATCTGAAATATGGTAGACTCTATTCAGTGAGTGTACATCAATGCTCTCCTGGCGATCAACTTCAACATTGCACCTAATGCCACTGTCCTTGGATCTGTCTTGTCTAATTCTGATCATAGACTTGAATGGCAACATTGAAAGCATCTTGATGACATTTATGGAAGACACCCCTCTGGAAAAGGGAGACTGTATGAATCCGTTGATAGCATATGTTCTTTAACTCTCTAGTTTATACCCATGGCAGGCATGGCTGATCAACTGCGGCATTCCAGACCCCTAAGGCTGGGCATAGCTGCAGAATCCCTCTCCTTGTGGGGCTCCAGGTAGTCATCACTGACCAGATTGTGAAATGAAATACATGTGCTATCCTTTAACAAACTCCAACAAGATGAAATTTAACAAGTTATTAATGTAAAGGTATACTCTTTGATCTAAAATTTGGACTATGCACATACAGGATGGACCAATGTCATTTCTAACTTGTGCTCTTACCAACCCCTTTGGTCACCTGGAAGCTGAATCCTGCAGGGAGAGCCAGACCTGGAAAACATTAACGGCTCTAGTTCTGATAGCAATGAGAAGCTGTGGTCTAGGGGACACAGATGTCTTGGGATGGGCTTAAGCCTGGTGCCCATAAGAGCACTTCACTTTATCTTGTGGTGTGACAACATTGGCCTCACTGGATTTTATTTCTGGATTCTTGGAAATCAATTTATCTTCCCAAGTTCCCCTAAGACTAAAATCTTTGCCCTTTCTACATGGTCTAATTTTGGGGTTTCCTGTGAGTCAGTCCTTCAGCCTCTGCTTAAAGTATTTCTTGTTTATTCTTTATATCCTTGATTAACAGTCCACCCCCTAACAGTCTCCTCAAATTGTACTTCCATGTAATGATCCAGTTTAGACTATAGTTTGCTACTCTCCCTTGATCCCAGCATGTTGGGAAGCAAAGAGAGATTAAGAGAAAGAATATGGGATTGCCCTTGGCCAGATTGGGTTTCTCATTTACTTTCCAACCTTGATCTTGGCAGAGAACTTAACTTCTCTGAACCTGAGTTCTATTAATGGCAATGTTAAGAATTATGAGCATTGAAGGACATACATTTAATATAGACTTAATGTTTACTTAATGTATGCTTGTGGTTTCAAGGTGGTGAAATAAAGATGTCTCTGTCCCTCTTCTCTTGAAACTTACTCCCAAATAACAAGGAGAACGAGAAAACCTACACAAACTCCATCCTCAGTGAAACTAGAGGAAGTCACTGATTCCATCCCCTATACAAAGGCAGCAATGTGATGGATGAGTGGTAAAGGTCTGAGGAGAGCAGATCATGTTGAAATGCCTGCCAGTTGATGAGGAACAAGCCAGGCTGCCCTGCAGAGCGCTGAAGGTCTCAGGAAGCGGAGGTGCCAGATGCTAAACGCTATGGAAGGGGGGACTGAAGACAGATGCGAGTAAGGGCTTGATGGGATCAGTGGCTTCCTTCCTAGACCCACAAAGTCAAGGGCCATGGACAGTTCTATAGGAAACAGGAGCCATTTTCCCTGGAAAAACTTATGGGCCATGCGTAGAGATTGCAGAGATGAGACCCAGATGGAAAATGGGGATCAAGCGAAATACACATGCACACCCTTATGGCAGCAGCTAAGCTCGAACCAAGAAGCAGGAATTTGGAGGTGTCACCTGAATTGCTCAGAGGCCCGTGGAGGCACCAGTGGAAATTAAGCTACAATTAATGTCTTTTCACAAAGAGCACCCAATCAACTTTTTCAACCTAATGCTCCACCAGGAAAGATGCAGGTCCTTTTACAATGGTAAATAGGAATTAAGAAAAGAGAGACATCATGATATTCTAAGGGAGACAGGAGAAGATTGAACATTTAAAAATAAGGGCAATATTCTATATGTGTATTTTTTAATAACAAGAAAAGTATTTTTGGAAATTAAAACAGTTATAAGCAGGGCTTCAAACCTGCAAAAAATGGGGTTCAAATTTGGAGAAAAAAAATCATTGAAGAAATCTTATTCATCTATCTACACATAGGATTAAAATTTTAAACCAGAACATGAACTGAACCTGAACTCTCTACATTTTAGCACACTGAACCCACACCTAAAACTGAACCCTGAAGCTCTGGCTAGAACTAATTCTTCAGTGAAAAGATTGGAAGTTAACATCAGAGAGATCTCATGGAAAAGAGAATAAAAAATCCATGAGGCATTGTAGGAGAACAAAGATAAGAAAAAGTGAGGATAAGCCCGGGAGACCCAGTATCTGGCTGACAGGAGTTTTCAGCTGCATAGTGAAAATACAGAGGGAGGATACTAATGAGAAACAGGCAGGACAGTTTCTCAGGGTGAATGATCCAAACCAGTGCATAGCAAAATGAACAGAGAAGACCTATATCAAGGAATATCCTTATGAATTTTAAGAATATCAGGAATAAAGACAAGATTATAAAGTGTTCTGAAAGATCTCAAGCATACAAATGTTCAAGGATCAGGATGGCATCAGATTTTTCAACAGTAACATTGGAACCTAGAAGGTACTGGAACATAGGTGTGAGAACTTGGAGTGGAAAGTATTTTCAACTTAGAATTCTAAACTCAAACTCCAATTGGTAAAGGTAGAATGAAGATGTTTTCAGATATGCAGGGACAGCAGAACTCACATAATCATCTAGAAGTCTGGGGGTAAACACCAGAATAAAGAGCCAAGGGAGGTGAAGGGGTTGCCTGTGAAAAGCAGGATGGGTTTGTTGGGGATAATAATACCAGCATAGCTCCCTCATTGGTAAGCCCTTTCACACTATTTGGCTTTTAAACCATGTGCATATAATATTACTTTAATAAAATAAGTGTTTATTTTAAAGAGAGAGAAATTGCATGTGGAACACCATCTCTTAGGATGCTTGGCACATGGTGAGTATAAAAAATGCTTGATGAGTTG
>VMDO01000996.1:62805-227706 GCA_007922755.1 Pedetes capensis
GTCGTCGTCGTCCTCCTCCTCCTCCTCCTCCTCCTCCTCCTCCTCCTCCTTCTTCTTCTTCTGCCTTCTTCTCCTCCTTCACCCTCTTCTTCTCCTTCTCCTTCTCCTCCTTCTCTTTCTCCTTCTTTTCCTTCTCCTCCTTTTCCTCCTTCTCCTCCCCTCCCCTCTCCTTCCCCTTCTTCTACTTTTGGTATTGGAGGATTGAACCCAGGGTGTTCCACCACTAAGCTGCCCTCAGCAGCCTCTTGTAAATTTTTTTTTTTTAATTTTGAGGCAGAGTCTTGCTAAATTGAGCAGGTAGCCTCTGGCTCTGAGCTTATACTCCTCCTGTCTCTGGGATTACAGGCATGTGCCATGGTGCTCAGCTTCTTAAAAAATTCTTGAGAGGAAACTTACCTAATGGAAGCCCTGATACCACTGCCCAAGGCCTTTCCAGCATATTGCACTCCTTGTTTATAGTCCCTGCTCAGGGAATCCCAGAAACAGTTGAAGATTCATGAAAAGACATCCTGGGTGCCTTTCCTAATTCAGGATCATGAACTCTGCATGGGATTACAAACTACAGGCTCTTATCTGTGTTCCTTCCAATCAACCCCCATTCTCACCTCACTAGTTCTGCACATATTCACTGCGAGCTTATTCTTGGGGGTTCAGCAGTGGGCAAGACAGATACAGTGCCCATCCCCATGAATTTTTAAGCACAGACATTAAGTCTGGGAATGACAAGAGCATGTATCTGGGATACCCAACCACAGTTCAGAGCGTCAGACAAGTGACATCTGCTCTTTTAACATTCCTGGTCCCTGCATCTAATTCTCATATCATCTGTTTTTAAGTCATAATCTCCATCTCCATCTCCTCCCTCAGGATAACTCTGCAAATCTTAAAACTAACAATAGCCCATATGTTGTTAATGCAACAATATTGAGGAATAGCATATTTTGGTGAGTTCCAGACACCTTTCACAAGGAAATAGCAGCTACTAATCATCAGTCCTGGGCTGGGATTTAGCTCATTTGGTAGAGTGATGCCCTGCAGTCTCTGAGGTCCCAAGTTCGATTCCCAGCACTGCAAAATGGGAGAAGGATGTGGCAACCCACTCCCAAGGCAATCCCAAAACAGTCAGCCATTGAAAACCCTATGAAGGTTGCTATGCACCTAACAACAACAACAACCATCAGTCCCTTCCAATGGAGTAGGTACAGTGCTATATACACCACATTTGCTACCTAATATTCATGATAGCCCTGTGACATACACATTTATAGCAGCTTCAGAGTGATTAAGTATAAATTTGAGAGACTCAAATTTAATACTGTCACCTGCTTTTCCTCTTGCTTCCATTTCTAGAAACATCCTTGAGTGAATGAACTCTGTTGGAACTTACTTGCATCATGTGGTTAATGGTTATTAAGATCTTAGACAAGCTTAGAAGTTTGAGACTTCTAAGTCATTTTCTAGTACTAAACCATTGTCATAGAAGTGGAGGGCAGGGGCTGAGGGCTGGAGAGAATTGGTGGTGGGCTCCTTCATACTGAAAGAACAGGTTGCCTGAAGCAAAGAAGTTGACTCTCAGCCTCTGAGTTCCTCCTCCTAGACTTCCAATCCTAAGTCTTACGTTTTTGGGAGGGCATCCTCAGCTCTGTGTGATTTGGTCCTTGGTATGGCAGGGTTTGCCAGTTGGTACCCAAAATTCATTTTCCAATTTCTCCTTAGCCACAGAGCTCCACGTTCAGAATGACACATGACCATCCAGAATATATGGCTTTGTTCTGGCCAAATGGAATGCTGTGTGTGATTTAGGGAGGTGGAAGATGCACTATGAGATTGGCAGGACAACAAGGTGGAAAGAGCTGAGACCTTTTGATGGTGGAAGCTATGAGCAAGCCCTTGCATGCTAGGGTTTTGTTTATATGAGAGGAAAGTAAACTCTTACGGCCACTGTTTCTTTGGATTTCTTCCACACACAGCCAGTCACAATCCTACTTGACATATTAAAAGTTAAAGTGACGCCACTTTTCAAGGAGGCTTTCTGATTCCCACTGCAAGATGTTTTTGAGATCAGGAAATATCCATCCATCCATCCATCCATCCATCCATCAATCCACCTGTCTATTCATTCAGTTACTTAGTAGACATTTATTGAATTCCTCCTCTGCACCAGGCATGGTGCTAGGTGCTGAGTTACACAGATGGACAATCATACTTTTTGCCTTTACAGATCTAAAGCTGAAAGAAGAAAGACTGTTCAATAAAGAAGGTTTTCTTTCTCACAGCCACACTGCCCAGCCACTACCAAAAGTGAGAAGTAGAACACTGACTTAGTGGAGTTGGTCTCATAAATGAAACATGTTTACCATTCATTTCACTTTACAAAGAAAGAAACAGTCCCAGAGAATGCAAAGGTAGTATTTTCCAAGATTGCATCTTACTCTCAAATGAATGGAACTGATAGTTCCCACTATCAGTCAGGGCCAAGGCAGGAGACAGAAGTGAATTCAGTTATTTTAGCAGAAAGAATTCCATATAAATAATTGTTAACTCTATATCAAAAAACTAAAAAGGCATAGAAAGAATTCCAAGGGTAACCCAAGAGGCAGCCACTGCAGGAAGCAGCCACCACTCAAAGGAAGGGGGCAGAACTAATAAAACTTTGAAGGCTGGAGGAGGAGACTTGGGGAGCTGGAACTCACCTACCTGAATCTGGAAGGACTGATTGGCTGGTGTTAGTCTCTGGGCTCAAGGGGGCAGGGTTCCATGAGGTGGTGCTCCATGCTTCTAAGGAGGAGGCACCAGCTTCCTGGTGTTGGTATTCAAAGGAGGCACAGTGAGGCTGGTTTTGCAAGTGCTTGGGAAAAGGCAAACTGGATCTGAAAACTGCTATTGGAAAAAAATTGCCATTGCCAGAATGATGCTGACCAAAATAGGAGCCAAGCAGTAATGAACAAGCTCTCTTCATCCTCCAGCCTTGGGTCTCTATCTAGTGCCCCTTATTGGCAGAGCCTAATGGGGAACCAGTAGGCAAAGCAGAAGTGGTTTATAGAGTTTCAGAATCATTGGGAATGGGTTGGAAGCCAAGGAACAAGTCTAGTAACTGGGGGATCCTCTGTTATGGACTGAATATTTGTGCTTTCCTGGAATGCATAAGTGGAAGTCCTAACCCCAGTGTGATAGTATTTAGAGATGATGCCTTTGGGAGGTGAATAGGGTTGGATAAGGTCATAAGAGTGGGGCATTTCATGAAACACATGAAAAAGTGCTCAACATCCCTAGCCATTAGGGAAATGCAAATCAAAACAATGCTGAGATTTCACCTTACACCAGTAAGAATGGCCAAGATCAATAAAACAAACAACAACAAATGCTGGCAAGGTTGCTGGGAAAAGGGAACACTTTTACATTGTTGGTGGAGCTGTAAATTGGTGCAACCACTATGGAAATCAATATGGAGGTACCTCAAAAAACTAAAAATAGATCTACCATATGGCCCAGCTATAACACTATTGGGAATTTACCCAAAGGGAGATGGGTCATCATACCACAGAGATACCTGCATCTCCATGTTCAATGCAGCGCTTTTCACAATAGCAAAGATACGGAATCAACCAAAGTGCTCTTCAACAGAAGAATGGATAAAAAGACTATGGAATATATACACAATGGAATACTATTCAGCAATCAAGAAAAATGAAATAGGGTCATTCACAGCAAAATGGATGGAATTAGAGAAAATTATTTTAAGTGAAAGAACACGAGCTCAGAAAGAGAACACATGTTCTCACTCATATGAGGGAGCTGATTCAAAATTACAAGAAGGAAAAATCCTACTCAAAGGTCGGATCATAATAAAGGGGGGGGAGGGAAGATAAGAATGAGGTCAATATAAATGGACTAGAAATCACATGTAATTGTTCTAACAAGATAAAAACAACACTACAGGAAAAGTTTCTATCTTAAACAGAAATGGAACCCAAGGACATATAGAAAAATACTACATAATAAAAGAAAGAGAAGACTTGGATGGGAAACTTAGAGGGGAAGGGGGGAGGGGGAAACATAAGGGAGGGTAAGGGGTAACCTATATGAATAATGCTTATCAAATTGCATATATGAAAATTGTCACAATGAAAAGCATGTCAAAATGAATCACATTATGATGTACATTAAAATTTTCTAATAAAAAAAAGAGTGGGGCATTTATAAGAAGAGACATTGGAAAGCTTGCTCTCTTTCCCAAAGAAGAGGTCATGTGAGCAAAGAGCAAGATGGTGGCCACCTACAAGCCAAGGGAAGAGGTCTTATAATGAAAGTTACTTGTTGGCACCTTTGTCTTGGTCTTCCCAGTCTCCAGAACTATAAGAAATACATTTTTGTTTGAGCCACTCAGTCTATAGACTTTTGTTATGGCAGCCTGAACAGAGTAAGGTGTCCCTCAATGACTTTGATGTGGACCCTCTCTACTGTTGCTGAAATGCTCCAAAGCTGTCAAATAAAACAACCATAACCCTAGTAGTTATCTTTGGAGATTCACCTCAACCTGCTCACTAGCACTGCAAACCTTAGAGAGCACTGTGTGTGTTCCTGGATATTAAAATCCCATGGACAAGACATTTTTGCACAACGTTTCTCTAAATTTTCTTCATTCTTCAGAAATGGCATGTTGTCCTTCAAGAATCACTCCAGGAAGGAGGGGGGTTGGGTGAGGGATGATCAGAAACTATTAATCAACAGACAAGTCTTCTTGCTGCATCATAAAGTCTTAAGGCTTAGTTTCAGCAGTTTATTAAATTACCAGAATGCCAAGAAAAATAGCTTTAATAACACATTTCTGCCTATCTATTATTTTTTTATAACCCAGAGTGGAGAATTAAAAGGCTCCCTACCATTTAAAATAGCATTTTTTAAATTAAAATGAACATGTTAGAGGGAATTTTTTTTTAACTCAAAAAAGAAGCCATTGATTCAGGATGTGATTACTCTAAGCCCAAATTTTATGGCTAAATCTTCGTGTGGTTTAAAGGAAGGAGAAGAAATGGTTTTCCTTGAAAGGTTTAAAAGTATATTAATTAGAACATGTGGATGGGCAGGTCACTTTGTCCTCTCATGTGGTTTCGTGTTACAAATGCTGCGATAGAGATATTGTCTAGAGGATGAGCTATCCACCCAGAGGGGACCTCAAAGGAAGTGGAGCCATGGTGAAGTGTTCACAGTTTAGGTTGTGCTTCTGGGCTTTGCAAACTCAAAACTTTATCAGGTGCTTAGAACTGACCAAATACATAGGTTAATGCCTAAACCCAACTATAACTTATTTCTAATGAGAGATTTCTCAATAACTTTAAGCAAGCATTCTTTGAGCTTCATTTATGAGACAGGCACTGTACTATGATAAAATGGTAAGTAAATCATAGTCTGTACCCACAGAATTTATAGTGAGGGTTATGGAGAAGGTGAAAGACACAGATAAATATATATACAAAGTGTTTCTAATGTTGTAGGGAAACACAGGTGCCATGGAGATGCACAGGGTTGTAGTATTAGTTATCCATTGTTGCATAAAAATTACTACAAGATGTAGTGGTCTGAAAAAACACTTATTATCACAGTTTCTGTGGGTCAGGAATTTTGTCATGACTTAGCTGGGTCTTCTGCCTTGGAATCTCTCAGAGGCTATAACCTAAATTTCTGCTGGGGTTGTGGTTTTGTCGGAAGGCTTGATTGGGGAAGATTTGCTTCCAAAATGAGCATTCATGTTTGTTGGCAGGATTCAATTCATTGCATGTCTTTGGCTAGAGGCCTCCCTCAGCTCCTTGCCACATGGGCCTCTCTATGGAACATCTTGCATATGGCAGCAAGCAAGCAAGAAGGCATGAAAAAGTACCAGCAAAAGCCTACTTGTTGTTAGGTGCTATCAAGTTGGTGTCCGACTCATTGCGACCCTACATACAACAGGTGAAACACTATTGTTAGTGCTTCTCTGCTATTCATAGGGTTTTCAGTGGCAGATTGATTTTTGGGAGTGGGTTGCCAGGTCCTTCTCCCAAGCCTACAGTATCTGGTGTTCCCAGGTGGTCTACCATCCAAGTACTAACCAGGACAACCCTGCTTAGCTTCCGAGATCTGACAGGATCAGCTGCCACAGTGCTACAGCTGCAGGCAAGAGCCTACTAGCAGGATGAAAATCGTAGTCTCCATAACTAACATAATCATGGAAGTGGCACCCTATCACTTTTGCCATATTCTGTTTGTTAGAAGTGAGTTATGAGGTTTAGCTCCTATTCAAGGGGAGGGGAGCACTGAAAGGCATAAATCCCAGAGGTGGAGGTTATTGACAATCATGTTGGAGGTGTCTACCACAGTTGTCTGGTTATGAATGGGGCAAGCTAGGAAGCTTCCTACGAAAGCTGTGCCAATATAGCATAATAGTTAGTGTGGTTCTAGATTCTTTTTGCCTACTTGCAAAGCCTGATTCTACCATGTAAAATTTTTTCTAAGTCTCCTCTATGAAGTGGAGATGTTTCATACAACACCTATTTATCAAGCATCTACTATTTGCCAGGTACTGTGGACTATGCTGAGGAATCAGCAGGGAACAAATTTTCTGTTCTCATGGAATTTTCAGGCTAGTCAAGGAAGAAATTAACATTGCTGCTATTACCAATGGTATTTGAGTGGAGATCAGAAAGATGTGAGGGAATGACATGCAGATCTCTAGATGTAGAGAGTGTTCCAGGTAGAAGGAACCATAAAAGCAAGGAATAGTAACACTACCTACTTTCTTAGGTCAATTGGTAGAGCGTTGGTCTGTGATAGTGCTGCTCTGAGGCCCTGGATTTTGTCCCTAGCAATGCAAAAACTGGGAGAAGGACCTGGCAGCCCACTCCAGAAAAATAATTCACAAATAATCAGCCACTGAAAATCCTATGAATAGCAGAGAAGCACTGATGTAGTGCCAGGCATGGCACAGTGCCAGGGAGTATTTTGTTCTATTGTACATAGGGTCACTATGAGTTGGACCCAACTCAACGGCATCTAACAACAACTGCTACTTTCTATGGAAGTCATGGAAGTTAAATAAAATATGTGCTATAACTATTAGTGAAAAGACCACACAGAAAGTTAAAGCAGAGTAAGAGATGAAGAATGGAGTGGTAGCCAGGTGTTATGGCACATGCCTATAATCCCAGTAACTCAGGAGGCTGAGGTAGGAGGATCATGAATTTCAGGCCAGAGGCAGCCTGCACAATTTACTTAGACACTGTCTCAAAATAAAAAATATAAAAGCGGCCAGGTTTGCAGTTTTGTGGTAGAGTATTTGCTTGCCATGTGTGAGGCCCAGGGTTTGATGCCCTGCTACAGAAAAAAATAAAAAAGAAAGAAAAGAATAGAAAAGGAAAGAAAAGAAAAGAATGGAGCAGTAAGCTATTCTTACTATATTTTCTTTTCTTTTGGTATACTTTATTTTGAAATAATTTCAAATATACAGAAAAGCTGCAAGAAAGCTCTCCCACATACCTTTCATTCAGATTCCCTAACTTATCATTTTGCTGTGTTTGCATTATCATTATCATTCCTTCTTTTATATTATTATTTCCTGAACCATTTGACAGTAAGTTGCTGACAGGAGACCCTTTACCTCTAAATTTATTAATATTTATTTCCTAAGAGCAAGGAGTCTCTGAGGTCCCGAGTTCGATTCCCAGCACCGCAAAATGGGAGAAGGACATGGCAACCCACTCCCAAGGCAATCCCGAAACAGTCAGTCATTGAAAACCCTATGAGGGTCGCTATGAGTCAGACTCGACTTGACAGCACCTAACAACAACAACAACATTTGGGCTGGGATTTAGCTCAGTTGGTAGAGCGCCGCTCTGCAGTCTCTGAGGTCCCGAGTTCAATACCCAGCACCACAAAAACGGGAGGACGTGGCAACCCACTCCCGAGGCAATCCCGAAACAATCAGCCATTGAAAACCCTATAAGGGTCGCTATGAATTGGACACAACTTGATGGCACCTAACAACAACAAGAGCAAGGATGTTTTCTTCACATAGTTGCAGTGCAATTATAAAACTCAGGAAATTGACACTGATATTGTTATCCAACCTACAAACCTTATTAAAATTTTAGCAGTTATAACCAATAAAGTCCTTTATTTTTAAAAATAAAGAACACAAGAAAAGGAAAGGGAAGGGAAGGTCAGGTCAGGTCAAGGCCCCTTCTCCCCCTGTTCAGGATCATCATTTCAGGATCACACATTGCATTCTGTTGTTGTATCTCTTTCATCTACTTTAATCTAGAACAGTTGCTCAGTTTTTCTTTGCCATTCATAACCTTGAGATTTTTGAAAAGCACAGACTAGTTATTTTGTAGAGTGACCTCTCAATTTGGGCATATCTGACGTGACAGGAAAACTACAAAAAATGTCATGTCCTTCTCAGTGCATCATATTAGGAGGTGCATGAGGGGCTTTATCCCATCACTGGTGATATTAACCTTGATGATTTAGCTAAGGCAGTGTTTGCTGTGTTTCCCAGCATAAAGGCACTATATTTTCACTTATTGTTAATAAGTATTTCTGTGGAGATACTTTGAGCCTACATAAATAGCCTATTACTCATCCAACTTTCACCTGCTAGTTTTAGCATCCATTGATGATTCTTGCCTGAATCAATTACTAATACAATGGTTGTCAAGTGGTAATTTTTAAAATTCCATCATTGTCCCTTCTGAATTTATTAGTTGTCATTCCACTACGAGCTATTTTTGGACAGGGTCGTCAAGGGAGGCTTCTTTGAGAAGATGACATTTGAGTGGAGACCAAAAAAGAGTGAGGGAATTAGTATGAAGATTATTTGAGGGAAGTGTGCTAGGCAGAGAAAACTCTAGGTACCAAGAATAACAATAATACCTCCTTCCTATGGCTGTTACAGAAAGTAAACACACAACTATATGTTTCAGAAATAATAAAAGTAAACCACCTTGTTATTCACCTGCAGCCATAGCACTGTGGCATCCTATCCTGTCAGATCTCGGAAGTTAAGCAGGGTCAGGCCTGGGTAGTAGTTGGATAGGAGACCGCCTGGGAATACCAGGCGCTATAGGCTTGGGAGACGGACCCGACAACCCACTCTCAAAAATCAATCAGCCATTGAAAACCCTATGAACAGCAGAGAAGCACTGTTTCGCCTGTTATACACAGGGTCCCTATGAGTTGGATACCAACTCAACAGTACCTAATAACAACAACAAGCATTGTTATTTAATTGAGACACCTAAGTGGAAATGGAGAAGGTCAGAAGGAAAGTAGGGATAGTGAAGTCGAAGGTGATGGGGGAGTCCATGTATGGTAGGCAAAACTTTAATATGATCCCCAAGAGCCCACACTCTTGGGTAGTTCCCCTCATTTTGAGGGGGACGGACCAGTGGATATGATGGGATATCACTCCTAAGATTAGCTTATATGGCATATAATTTGGACAAATCCCAGGAATCCTTAAAAGGAAACAAGTCCCTTCCTGGAGAAAGAGATTCAAAGTCAGAGAAATTGGGAGCATGAGGGGGATTAGATGGTGGAGAAGTCCTCCATTGCTGGCTTCGAACATGGAGTAGCCCATGTGACAATGGCAGGAGAGTGGCCTCTTGGAGCTGAGCACGATCCCCACTGGACAGTCAGCAAGAAGCTGAATTCTGTCAATGACCTGAATGAGCTTGGAAGAGGACTGTGCGCTCCAGATGAGCACAGACTCAGCTGACTCCTTGATTTCAGACTTGTGAGGACCTAAGCAGAGAACCTGCCACATGGTGTATGGATTTCTAACCTGCAGAAATCATGCTATACCAAACGGGGGTTGTTTTAGGTTACTAAGTTTGTAGTACCCTATTGTACATCAAGTGTGCTGGGATTTAGCTCAGTTGGTAGAGCGCTGCGCTGCAGTCTCTGAGGTCCCGAGTTCAATTCCCAGCACCGCAAAAATGGGAGAAGGGCCTGGCAATCCACTCCAAAGGCAATCCCGAAACAGTCATTGAAAACCCTATGAAGGTTGCTATGGTTCGGATACCGACTCGACGGCACCTAACAACAACAACAACGTTGTACATCAATAGAAAACAAACACTGCCAGGGAACAACATGAAGAAAGGTCTCAAAGTAACAGAGGGCATAAGATTCAGTGTAGCCGAGGCCCAGCGGCCCAGGGTGGGGAGGATGGGAAACAGGGCCACAGAGGCAGGCAGGGTGCTCAACCTGTGTGTGGCACACTAAGATCCTCAGTGTGGCACATTTACTGAGGGTCTTGGTGCCAGGCTTTGTGCCCAGATGGCCTGAAGTCCCAGAGATAAATAAAACCCAAGCTCTGCTCTTACAGGGTGGAGGAAGCCAACTCAGTGGATAGTTAAAGGCATATAGACAGGCAGCTCTGCAAGGGCGGGAATCTCTAGCAGTTTTCTTGACTTAGGTGTCCCTTGTTCCTGGAACAGTGTCTGCATGCTCAGGTGATTGTTTTGTTGAGTTGAGTGGAATTGATGTGAAGTGTCCTCTGGGCAGTGATTTTTAACCAGGGGCAATTTTGCCCCATACCCCCTGCCTGAGGGCAATGTCTTCAGACATTTTTAGTTGCTACAGTTGGGAGGGCCAGCCATAGCCCTGTGGCATCTAATCCCATCAGATCCCAGAAGCTGAGAAGGGTTGGGCCTGGTTAGTACTTGGATGGGAGACCTCCTGGGAACACCAGTTGCTACAGGCTTGGGAGACGGACCCGGCAACCCACTCCCAAAAATCAATCCACCATTGAAAACCCTATGAACAGCAGAGAAGCACTGACAATAGTGTTTTGCCTGTTATACTCAGTGTCACTATGAGTCGGATACTGACTCAACAGCACCTAACAACAACAACAACAGCAATTGGGAGGTGCTATGAGCATCACCAGGTAGAGACCAGGGATGCTGCACACCATCCTGTAATGCACAGCACAATGCTTCATAGCACAGGATTATCTGGACCAAAACAGTGCTAAGCGGAGAAACCAGGATCTAGAAAACAATGAGGCCCAATAAAACTTTTGTTCTCCCTATGAAAAACCAATCCTTTAATGTTTGTTACTTGTAGGCTCAGTATGTTTCTCATCTGGCCAGGGCTGGATCAACAGGGAAATTCTCCTCTCTTGGATCCTCTTAAGGCTTCGTGAAGTAGAGCTCCCTTTCATTGACTTTGCTGTGTGTGTGCTATACCATCGATATCTATGGTTAGAGCCCAGTGGCCTCTTATGCTCACTCCCCAGTTCTGGTACATTGTTGTTGTTGTTGTTGGGTGCCATCAAGTCAGATCTGACTCATAGTGACCCTAAGTACAACAGAATGAAACACTGCCCAACACTGTACCATGCACATGATCTTTTTATATTTGAGCCCATTGTTGCAGCCATTATGTTTCTTCTCATTTTGATTTATGCCACATCAGTAAGTAGAGGTCCCAGGGGTTTTGCTCTATTCCTGCCACTACTTTGAAGAGGCAATTCTTCCCTAGTCATTTTATGTCTTCCAGCCTGGGAGGCTCATTTTCCAGCCCTATATTTGACAGCGCCTTTCTGCTATTCATAGGGTTTTCAATAGCTAATTGTTTCAGGAGTGGGCTCCCTAGTCTGTCATAGTCTGGAAGCTCAGCTGGAACCTCTCCACCATGGGTGGCCCTGCTAATATCTAAAATACCAGTGGTATGACTGTCAACATCAGAGCAACATGCAAGCCCCCACAACACAACAAGCTGATAGATATGTGGGGATTGTTTCTGTATGGCTGGTACCAAGTAGCATACTAGTCAATGTTTAAAAGGTAGCTCTCAAAAAAGATTTGCCTGTGTTGTACATATGTATCCAATTTTGTTAAATGTCACTGAGAGAAAGGATATTTAGCATACAAATTGCAAGTCATAAAATATACATCACTGTTCATGGTCAATTCCATGCAGCCTGTTGTTTCTGTCAGAACAGTTGTCATTGGTTTTTGCTGAACCCCATATCTACAACCAACCTGGTAGAAGCAACCAGGGAGTAAGGATAGTTCTAGTATGATAGTTGGCTGATGTTTTCTTTTACATTAACCAGTAAGGTAGAAGTGAAGCACTGAAGGCTGCTCAGAACTCCATTAGTCCATCAATGATGTTGAGTAATTGCTTTTACTAAACTAGACAATTCTTCCCAAAAACTGGAAGAATATTTTCTCAATTTTTGTGTCATTTACTATGTAACATTTATAGACATGACAGGCTGCTAAATTTAATCTGCATTATTAACATATATGCCATTAGTTTCTTGAGTCCAGACAATCAAAAAAAATAAACAAATCAAGCCCTGATTTGTAGTGTTTTCTGATTTTCATGGTAAAAACACTTCCACCATTGCTGATTGCAAGCTACCAAGGTGATGTCACTGAACACTGAATTGGGAAGAGAGATGCAGTTGCATGTCATGACAACAGATGCAAATAACTTCAGTCAGGATGTAATGAGTTCTGAGTACTTATTACTTTTTTTTAATAAAATTTACTTAATTGTAAGTTTAAAGAATTTAAATTTTAATAATGTGTGTGCTTACTTAGCAGTTCACAGAATTCTGGGAAATTTAACAATTGACTTTTGCAAGCCATTTTAAACCAGCTCTAGCATACCACTGGTTTACTCGATTGGAGCCTTATGCTGATGATCAAACTTACTCTCTAGACAACATGTTTAATAGAGCCAATGTCAAAGCGTTATCTTACCTGGAAGTTCTGGTGTCTGTGTACTGACTACACACACAGAGTGTGTATGTACTAATCACAGGATAGCTTCTCCTGTCTACCTGCCAAGTCTCTGGCCTCTATTGGCCTTATCAATATAATGGGAAGATTATACTTAATTTTTTTGAGGTACTAGGGGGATGAACCCAGGGCCTTGTGCATACTTTGCAAGTGTTCTACTACCAAGCTGCATCCCCACCCTATTTTTATTTTTTTTCTTGAAACAGAGACTTGCTAAGTTACACAGGCTGACTCTGGCCTCAAACTTATGATCCTCCTGCCTCTGCCTCCACCTCTTGATTCACTGGGATTACAGGTGTGCACCACAATGCCCAGTTTATACCTGACTAAGCAGGTGGAGACTGGGGGCATCTGCTTACCCTGTTCCCCTTGAGGTTCTCCTCCATGCATGGTGAGCAGGGCAGGGGAGGAAATATGGATTCACAAATTTGTAACTGATCAACACTGGCTGCCACACGCTTACAGGAGAAACATGCAGGAGGGTAACTTGTTCAAGTTTAAGATTTTTTTAAAATAAGGTACACCTCAGTGTCATCCCTATATGATGTCTTCCCAAGCCCTCCCTCTTTCAACACAATCCTTCTCTGAGTTGGAGCCAATGTTAGTCTGTTTCTGCCCCATTCCTAGAGGTTTCTCCATTTCTGGCATAAACAGCAGGAGGAACAGGGTAAGTGGAGTGGTCATCACATGGGCCAGCCTTCTCCATTCTACATATTTGGAATCCAGCCATGTCCACTGCTTAGGCTACTCTTGGGGTCTCAGAAAGATGAACACTTAGTGTTCCTTGAGTTACATTACCTGTTTCTTCCAATGTCTTCATGAATTCCTCATATTTTCTTGAATTTCTCAATTTAAAAAATGTTTATTTACACAAACGAGGCATAAAACACCAATCATCCCTGAATATATTTAAGCCACACAATTAAACTCTATCTATCTGCTACCAAACCTCTTACCAAATACACTTAGTGTTTAACCCTCAATTTTTCTTTTTCTAAGGCAATGCATTTTCCTCTTAGCCAACTGAGACATTAAGGACATTAGTTGCTTTATGGAAAGTATTTAGACTTTTAAACAAACATCAATGAGGACCAATTCTGGAATAATGGTTGAGGATGTGTCAGTGAATAAGAAAGACATTTTTTTATTCTCCCAAGGAGCTTTTAGTCTGATTTGGAAGAATGATATTAAGCAAACACACACACACACACACACACGTGTGTGTGTGCACAAATACACACACACACATATATATGAAATATATATGTAGATCTTATAATAAGTGGATATGCTTTGTATGGGGGGTCGGAGAAGGAGTAGTTGGAGGAGTGACATTTGAACCAAGGATGAGAAGGAATGAATGAGATGAGGAAGAGAATCCGAGTGTAGGGAGAGGACTCCAGGGACAGGTGATGCCCCTCTCCAGGCCAGAGATGGAGGAGGTCAGGGGCAGTTAGGGGTGAGACTAAGGCAGTTACAGATGACACAAACAGGTAGGCCTTGCTGAAGCTCTTTTTCTAGAACCACTGAAGCCTTAATGCAGGGGAAGGAGTGTTCCTAGGCACTTCCTAAAAAGACCACTCTAGGTGATAGGCAGAAAGTGAATCAGGGAAATGAAGGCAGAAGGGGAAGCAGAGTGACAGGAGGCGATTATAGTATCCCAGAAGGGAGATCATGGTGGTGTGAGCTACGTTGATTGCAGTTCGAAGGGACAGAAATGAAGAGATTAGAGAAAGCATTTAGGAGGTGGAAATGGCCAAATCTGCCAGGGAAATGGTCCTGGTGAAGGAGATGAATGAAAAGGAGGTGTCAAGGACACAGCTCAGGTTTCTGGTTGGGCAGAAGGAGGGGTCATTCTTTAGGAAGACTATGTAGGTGTCCACTGAGAAGAACAGTATCTAACGCAGAGGAGGATGGTCCCACAGGAAGGCAGGGAGAGAAACTCGATGACTTCAAATATGTCCTTTCACTTGAAAGGGGAATTACACAGAGGGAAATTCCCATTGATAAAATGGACTGGCCATTTGGCGCTTATCCTCTCTGATAACTGACTGGTCCTCAGTCTCCCTGTCTTTGGCCACACATTCAACAACTTTGACCAAGTTCAAACAGTCCATGACACTGTTCTTTAAAAGTGTTGAGCAGGTAGCCCCCGCAGTATACATCAGATGATTGCGCGTGGGGTGGCAAATGACTTCCTGATGTTATATGGATATGGCACATCACATTGAATCACAAAGTGAGAAAGTAATTTCCTTTTCAATTCTTTCTTAGGCCTTCTGATTACATCAGGGAGAAAGGCTCAGTTTGGTGTTAGTGTGTCTTTACACCTCTCTAACACTTGATAATCTCTCTTTTTAACAAAGAGAGAACAAGGCCATCGTCTCAGGGTGTTTTTAGCAGGCCACTGTCTCTAACACGAATTTAATAACATGGTTTTGTTTTCACCGTAAAAACAAATTAATATTACCTTCTATTTATGGCAAGTAATATTGGTGTTTCATTTACAGCAGCATTAGATATAAATGTATTTAAGAATGAAGCTCTAAGTACAAAAAGAGAGCCTTGAAAAAGGCTAATTAAATCATAGCACACTTGGTACATGGACAAGGTGAGTATCATGGAGGAGGAACAGGTGATCAAAGTCTGGGGAACAAAGAGTGACAGTCACTTGCTATTGCTGCATGCATGTTCCCTTCTTGGGCAACATCACCTGATTTCCTCTTCCTTCAGGGGTGCTGCAAAAGAAGTCAATTTCCTTTCTGAACTCTAGGGGGCAGAATTGGGAACCTGGTTAAGCCAATCAGCACATTCCATCACCTTGCCCAGTGATTGGCTTTTGCATAGGCACCTGATCCAAATGGGGACAATTGGGTCTAGAGCTGGGATTTGAACATAGCTTGGCCATAGAGGCCATGCAGGAAACCCATCCTACCTCCAGGATACTCTGGGTTTTGAGTTGCGATCTGAATGATGAATATCAGAAATTAGGTTAGAAGAAGGCAAGAGGATGGTATAGTGAGGCTGCAGATACAGTCAAGGACCAGAGTTCTTGCGAACTCCATCGCAAGAGCAATAGGGAATTCTGGACTGGTTTCTACCAGGGCATGCCTAAATTGTTGTTGTTGTTAGGTGCCATCGAGTCGGTATCCGACTCATAGCGACCCTACGCACAACAGGCTAAACACTTTGTCAGTGCTTCTCTGCTTTTCATAGGGTTTTCAACGGCGGATTGATTTTTGGGAGTGGGTTGCTGGTCCTTCTTCCAAGCCTACAGCACCTGGTGTTCCCAGGCCGTCTCCCATCCAAGTACTAACCACGCCTGGCCCTGCTTAGCTTCTGAGATCTGATGGGATCAGATGCCACAGTGCTACAGCTGCAGGCTATGCCTAAATTAGTATTGTTTTCAAGGCCACCTTGGTATGCAATGCACTTGGATCAAGTTTGTTACCTGAAAAATGTAAGTATTAAACTGAAGAATGTCCAGTATTTGCAGGGTATAGAATTGGGCCTCAGTAAATGTGCATTCCCCATCCGCTTCCCTTCTACTTCTTCTGAAGCTGCTTCTACCAGAAAAGCCTCTCAGAGCCTCAGGGGAAAGGAGGCTTAAGTAGGACGGAGCCTCGCCCAAGGGCACTGAAGTTTACGTGGCACCTAATAGCTGAGGGCAAAGGCAGGAAGCAAGGGTGAGTGCTCTTGGAACTCTTAAAAAAACTCTGGTATCACTTTCTACAGTTAAAAAGAAAAAAAAGTCAGGACTTTGGAGTAAAGAGTTGATGAGGCAAATGAAAATTTAAAAAAAAAAAAAAAAGTAAAACCAGGTCTGACTGGTTAAGGGAGAAGGTCTGGGTTAACGTGGGTTATGGGAGTCAGAAGAGTGTTCTTTTTCTGGGTCGTGGCCAACCTTGAGACAGCGTATTTAGCCTACAGGAAACAAGGCTTGTCTGTTTGCAGTCCCTGTTTGCAAGTGGGAATGGATGCGCAGCTCCGGGAGGAAGATGAGAGTGTAATTTGAAGATAGAAGTAGTCAAAGGAACTCAACTGAGAAATAACATCCTGGCACAAACTTAAGACATGAGAATAAAATCAATTTCACAAGACCCAGAAAGCCTGACGCTTCTTGTAAAGTGCCCCCAGAGAATCCCGACAAGCTTGCACCCCCATCTCCTAGCCTCGTCCCTCCCACAGCTGGACCTTTGCTCCAACCCTGATGGTGTTCTGCAGTCCCTCAGCCCCTCACCTGCCTCTGTCCACAGCAGGCTGGAGCTGTCAATGCTGGTGCTACCCCTCCTGCCCAGGCCTCCTGGACCCAGAGGCCCACCCAGGCCAACCTTGCTGAGCAAAAACACTCCCTGTGTTTCCACCTGCTCCCCCTGGCCTCACACTGCCCTGGCTTGGACCTGCTTGACCATCTCCCTTTACATCTGGGCTCTCTCCTGTGTCAGGGTGTGTGGCTCAGTGTAGGCACAGTCTCTGGAGTGGGATGGATAGGCCTGGGGTGCGAGTCATGGCTTTGGTTCAAGCTTGCTGGGATCTAATTCCTGGTTTCCCCACTTCACAACATGAGCTTTCTTGGATAAGGATTCAACTCGGTAGGCCTCAGTTTTCTCATCTGTAAAATGAGGTTGATAATATCACTTTGTGGAGCTGGGAGGTCCATAATGAATTCATGCATGTTATAAATTGAGAACAGTTTCTGACACCTAGCAAGTGCTCTATAAGTGCTAGAGATTATTATTATTATTATTATTATTATTATTATTATTATTATTATAATCCTTCCCTACAACTTACAGCTGTGAAACCTTGTACAAATGATTTCAATCTAAGCCCTGGATTCAAACTTACTCTCCTTGTGACCCTGTAGCAGCCCATCATTGCCATGAACAAATGGGAGCAAATAAGAGACAAGTCTGTGATCCTCAGGCTCAGAATGATCCAGATGATGAGGGCTTACCCGT
Source organism: Pedetes capensis (assembly GCA_007922755.1). Taxonomy (NCBI): domain Eukaryota; kingdom Metazoa; phylum Chordata; class Mammalia; order Rodentia; family Pedetidae; genus Pedetes; species Pedetes capensis. The sequence goes on from VMDO01000996.1 coordinate 80,561, forward strand.
ACTGAGTCACCAATGCCATTCCGTCTCTGCTCCCCTGAGGGATTCATCAACAGCTACACCTTTTGCCTTTATTCCTTTTGCTCCATTTGCCTCACCTGGTTGAGGTTTCCTGAATTTCCCATGCATAGCTTAGTGATTTCCCAATGCAAAGGACCCGGCCAGATCTAGAACAGGGTTGATCACAGGACCCACCATTCAGGTGGCCATGAGGATGACAGGAGGTGATGCAGACAGCCTTGCTATCAGAGCAAGAGACCCAGAGTCATCCTGGACACCTTTGCCTCCTTCATCTCTTGCATCTACTTGGCCACTAAGTTCCATTAACTCTACTTTTTTAATCCCTCCTGAATATGACTCTTTCCCCCATCTGCACCACTGCCTACTGACTCAGCCTACCTTTCTCTTTCCTGTTCATCATACCAGGTGTCCCCAGACTGGTAGCTTTTTCTCCAGTGGGGCTTTTCTTCTGTAATCAATCATCTCCCCACCTTGTACCCAATATAACATTTCCAAAGACAGAAGCATTACTATGTCCTGACCCTACTTAATTTAAATTTTGCCTAATTTTCCTCATTGCCTCAGAGAATGTCCAGACTTCAATTAGGAAGACTTTCGCTTCCCACCTTTAACATCACACATATTTTGAGACACTTTCCTGAAACCATACCCATGACAGCAGCCACGTGTTTAGTGACTATCAGTTGGGAAAATGCATGATGCTAAAAAATGCTATGAGTTTCAATGCTGAATTTTAAAAATCATTGCATTATTCATTCACATTTTAGATACTAGGATGTATGTTGTTGTTAGGTGCCATCGAATTGGTGTCCAACTCATAGCGACCCTATGTACAACAGATGAAACACTATTGTCATACTTCTCTACTATTCATAGGGTTTTCAATGGCAGATTTTTTTTCAGTGGGGGAGTGGGTTGCCGGGTCCTTCTCCCAAGTCTACAGTACCTGGTGTTCCCCGGCAGTCTCCCATCCAAGTACTAACCAGGCCTGACCCTGCTTAGCTTCTGAGATCTGATGAGATTGGATGCGGCTACAGGCCCTAGAATGTTTATGCAACATTTATTCATTCAGTAGGAAATACTCCATGCATATAAGAATTTAAAGACTCCTTTCAAATGACTTCATGGCCCTTGGAAGGTCTTTGGGAACTCAAAGGCTAGGAATAAGCAGCCTAGAACATGAACTCCAAGCTTCTTGCGCCCCTTCCATGCCAGCTCTCCTGTAGAGCCTCTCTAAATATTACCTTCCCACAAAGATCCAAGCTCCAGCCAGGGGGACCTCTTTGTTTCACCCAAGAACACCAGAACCTTCTACACCTTTTGAGAACATCTGTCTCTGTCCCTTTTTCTAGCCCCATCACAGATGTCATTTTCCCTGATGAGCCCAGCCGTTTGCTACTTGCTCCTTTGTACAAAACTCAATTAGCACCAAAGTTAATGGGTTGCAATTATATGTCAAAATATTTTTTTTCTCTCCTTTAAAAGCTTCTTAGGCAAAAATACATTGACTACTCTAGCATCTTTGTATGGCATCCACGAAGACAGCACCTGCAATTAGTAGGTAGATAATAAATGTCGGGGCTAATGAGTGGATAAAGGAATAGTCTCTAAAAAAGATTCGATCTCATCAGTGTAGATGTGCTGATGGGAGGGGGTCTGCAGGCTGTCAAAGGTGAAGGATGTGCATTTTAACGGAGTCATGGGGGAGGAACAAATGATAAGCCCCTTATGCCAATTAGTAGGGTAAGTGGGATAGACAATCTTTTCTGGGGAACCTATATGGGATGGTTTGAACATGAAATGTCCCCCACAGGGTTGTGTTTTGGATGCTTGGACCCCAACTGATGGTGCTATTCTGGGAGGACCTGGAGACTTTGGGAGGTGGGGCCTAGCTGGGGAAGTAGGTCACTCGGGGGTGGAGAGTGACTTTGAAGGTTATACCAGGTCGCTAGCCTGGTCATCTCTCACTCTACTTCCTGTCAAATGTGAGGCGATGAATTCTCTTCACCACCTGCTCCCACCACCATGATGTTCTGCCCAAGTGCATGGGGCCAGGCAACCATGGACTGAACCCTCTGAAACAGTGAGCCAAAATAAATAGTTCCTCCTTTAAGTTGTTTATATCGGGTATTTGGTCAGAGTGTCATAAAAGTAACTAAGAGGCTATGAGCCTTCCCTTAGTATCAGGGGAAGTTTTCTACTTTGCTTATGGTTAGAGAAGGGAGCCCAAAGTCTTCTCCTCCTCTAGCGATGTACCCACAATGGAATGGACATGTGCTGGCCATCAGCACTCAATGTCTGCTGCTGGCCCTAGGAAAGAAAAAACCCTTCCCAGTGACCTAACCTGACCCATGTAGGATCTCATCTGATGCCCACCATCCTAGTATGGAGAGGAGCTCTTTGATGGAGAGAAGAGGCAGATGGTGTCAACTATGTCCATGGATGATGGAGATAGCGGGGTGTGTTAGCTGGTCATTGCTGTAGCAGAGAAAACAACTAAAGCAGACTTATGGAAGGAATTGTTTATCAGGGGCCCATGGGTAAAGGATCTATCCATCATAGCAATGGGGCAGGAGTGGCAGTGGCAGGAGGCAGTGGTGGTGGCATAATCAGGCAGCAGAGAGTCCTTACCAGAACTCGGGGTAAAAACAACAAAAACAAAAAAACCTCCAAAGGCCTGACTTAGTGACCTATTTCCATCAAGCTAGCTTCCACCTCCCAAGGTTCCATAACCTCCCAGGACAGCATGGCCAGCTGGGGTCTCAATGTTCAAACCCATGGCATTTGAGGGTCTTTTAGATCCAAATCATAATCCAGGGTGAAGGCTGTCTCCCAGCCAGCTGCTGTACTACCTGTGTCCCCAAACATTCAGCTTCAATCTGAAGCCAGGATGATAAATCTATTTCTCTTCTCTAGGTTCAATGTCAATAAACTCTGGGAGCCGCATGGGTCAAGAGGATTAGGTTTAAATTTCAGTTCTGCCATTGAAATACTGTGTGATTTGAAACATTTAAATGTGAATATTATATTCATGGGCTGGGATTTAGCTCAGTTGGTAGAGCGCTGCGCTTCAGTCTCTGAGGTCCCGAGTTCAATTCCCAGCACCACAAAAAATGGGAGAAGGACGTGGCAATCCATTCCCAAGGCAATCCCAAAACAGTCAGCCATTGAAAACCCTATGAGGGTCGCTATGAGTCAGATACCGACTCGACGGCACCTAACAACAACAATTATATTCACACAGACATAATTAGGATGGAAGTTCATCTAGAAGAACAAAAACTTATACCAGCCTGATTCAGCATAAGAGATACAGTATTGCCAACATCTTTGACTCCTCCTGTGTGCCCCACAGGGACACCATGATACTTCATGTTATGTTTGCCATTCTCTTGTTTTCTTTATAATTTCCTCACATACACAAACACATAAATGATATATATGCTTGTAAATTTTATATATGAGCACCAATCTGTGCGTATTCTTCTGTGATTAATTTTTAATCAATGTTATGTTTATGAGATTCATTCATGTAGATATGTTTAATAGTCATTTTCACTACTATATAATATTCCATTATACAAATATATGACAATTTTTCTGAAGTTAGATACTTGGGTTGTTTCTGGATAATGGCTAATCTGGATAAAGCTGCTATGAACATTTCTATTTCAGCCTTTTTATGGACAAATTTGTTCAATGTATTCATGACTCTTAGATAAATACCTGGAAATAGATTTTCTGGGTTTTAAGGTAAGTGAGGTTTAACATTATAAGAAACTTTCAAAGTTTCTTCTAAAGTAGTTGTGAGATTTTATATTCTCACCAGGAATCAGTGAAAGCTCCAGTTGTTCCATGTCCTTGTCAACACTGGTTATCATCAGTCTTGTTCATTTTAACCATTCAAATGAATGTATAGGGGTACCCCATTGTTATTTTTATTTTCCTGATGATTAATGATGTGAAGCATCTTTTCATGTATTTATTTTCCATTCATATATCATTTTAAGGAAATGTCTGTTCATCTTTTTGCCCCCTTTTTACTAAATGTTTTTTGTCTTCCTGTTATTGAGTTATAACAATTACTTATGTATTCTTAATTCAAACTCTTTGTCAGCTATACAAATTGAATATTTTCTCATAGTCTGAGATTTGTCTTTCCATTTTTTAAAGCAGCATTTTTCAAAGATGAAACATTTTCACATTGGTGGAGACCAACTTACTATGTTTTTCTTTTATAGTTGTTGCTTTTTGTGTAATGAAACATCTTTGTCTTCCTTCAGGTTATATAGATTTTCTAGAAATTATATAGCTTCAGTTCTTAAATTTATCTATATTTTTTCTCTTCAAGATAATTTTTGTGAGTGTGGTAATATAATGGCCATGGTTCATTTCTCCATATTGATATCCAGTTGTACCAGGATCATTTGTTGGAAAGACTGTCATTTCCTCATGGAATTACATTGGCACTACCACATATGGGATATGACAGATGACATAGCAAAGGTTTAAGGTTATAGATGGAATTTTGGATTCTAATATCTTGACCTTAAAGTAAGAGATTATCTTGGATTGTCTAGGTCAGATCAATGCAATCACATGGTTCTAAAAATGGAAGAAGGAAGAGTAGAGGTCAAGGTGATGCAATGTGAAAAGGACTTGATGTACTATTGCTAAGTTGGAAAGTGGAAATAGAGGCCACAAACCAAGAATTTGGGGAAACCTCAAGCAACTGGAAAGGCAAGGAAGCAAATTCTCCCTTATAAACTATAGAAGGAACACAGATCCCCCCCGCCCCACCGTTTTGCAGTACTGGAGGATGGAACCCAGGGCCTTGAGCTTGCATGCTTTGCAAGTGCTGTGCCTCTGAGCTGTACCCCCGGCCCATATTTTTACTTTTAATTTTGAGGCAGATTCTCACTAAACTACACAGACTTCCTCTGGTCTCAAACTTGCAATCTTCCTGCCTCCACTTCCTGTGTCACTGTGATTACAAGTGTGAGACACTGTGCCTGGCTTGGAACACAGCCTTTTTGATACCTTGAGGTTATCTCAGTGAGACTTGTGTTGGACCATTAACTTACAGAAATAAGAAAAGAAAATAATAAATTTGTTTTATTTTAAGCCACTAAATCATCAATAATTTATTATAGCAGCAATAAAAAATGAATACAGGTATACCAGAGAGATAGTGCCAGTTCAGGTCCAGACCACTACAATATAAGTAAATATTGCAATAAAATGATTGGCATGTTTCTTGTAGTTCCCTAGTGCTTATAAAAATTATGTCTTTACAATATCATAGTCTATGAAGTGTGCACTAGCATTCTGTCTATAAACAATGTACACATCTTAATTAAAAATACTTCAGTGCTAAGAAATGCTATCATCTGAGCCATCAGTGAGTCATGCCTTTTGCTTTGGAGGATCTTGCCTCAACGTTGATGGCTGTTGAAGGATCCCAGTTGGGGTGGCTGTGAAAACTTCATGTATAAGACAGTAATGAAATTTGCCACATGGATTATCTCTTCCTTTCATGAAAGCTGTCTCTGTAGCATGTGATGCTGTTTGATAGCATTATATCCATGGTAGAACTTCTTTCAAAATTGAAGTTAATCCTCTCAAACCTTGCCACTGATTTATTGATTAAGTTTGTGTCATATTCTAATTCCTTTGTTGTCATTTCAACAATGTTCATGCATCTGCACAAGGAGTGGATTCCATATCAGGAAACTGCTTTTGCTGCTCATCCGTAAGAAACAACTCCTCATCTGTTTAAGTTTTATCACAAAATCGCAGCAATTCATTCTCATCTCTCGGTTCTACTTCTAATTCTAGTTCTCTTGATATTTCCACCACACTTGCAGTTACTTCTCCCACTGAAGTCTTGAACCCTTCAAAGTCATCCATGAGGATTGGAAGCACCTTCTTCCAAACTACTGTTAATGTTGATATTTTGACTTCTATTAATGATACCCCATTTATAATGGAATCTAGAATGATGAGTCCTTTCTGGAAGGCTTTTAATTTATGTTACTTGGATCTGTCAGAGAAATCACTATCTATGGCAGCTATAGCCTTATAAAATGTATTTCTCAAATAACAAGACTTGAAAATCAATATTACTCCTTGATCCATGATGTATACAATGGATCTTGGGGTACACAATCTATACTGTGCTACCAGCCCTAAAAACAAAATGACATTAATCTCATTGTACTTCTCCATCAGAGCTCTTGGGTGACCAGATGCACTGTCAATGAGCAGTGATACTTTGAAATGAACCTTTCTTTTCCTGATCAATAAGTCTCAACCATGCACTTAAAATATTCAGTAATCATGCTGTACACAAATGTGCTATCACCCAAGCTTTTTTATTCAATTTATAAAGCACAGGCAGAGCAAATTTAGTATAATTCTTAAGGGCCCTAGGATTTTCAGAATGTTAAATGAGTATTGGATTCAACTTTAAGCCACCAGCTGCATTAGCCCCTGACAAGACAGTCAGCTTGGTTTCTGAAGTCTTAAAGCCAGGCAATGGCTTCCCTTCTCTAGCTACGAAAGCCCTAGACGGCTTCTTCTTCCAATATGAGGCTGTTTCACCTATGTTGAGCATCTGTTGTTTAGTGTGACCACCTTCATCAATTATTTTAGCTACATCCCCTGCATAACTTGCTGCAGCTTCTATAATTGCATTTGCTGCTTCCCCTTGCACTTTTGCATTATGGAGACAGCTTCTTTCCTTAAACCTCAGGGCCCAACCTTTGCTAGCTTCAGATTTGTCTTCTGCAGTTTCCCCACCCCTCTCAGGCTTCACAGACTAGAGAGTTAGGGCCTTGATCTGGATTAGGCTTGGCTTAAGGGAATTTTATGGGGCTGGGATTTAGCTCAGTTGGTAGACAGCTGCTCTGCAGTCTCTGAGGTCCCAAGTTCAATTCTCAGCACTGCAAAAAGGGGAGAAAGACGTGGCAACCCACTCCCAAGGCAATCCCAAAACAATCTGCCATTGAAAACTCTGTGATGGTTGCTATGAGTTGGACATGACTCGACAGCACCTAACAACAACGAGGGAATGTTACAGCTGATTTGGTCTTCTATCCAGACTGCTAAAACTTTTACCCTATCAGCAATAAAGTTGTTTTGCTTTCTTGTAATTTCTGCCTTCAGTGGAGAAGCACTTATAATTTCCTTTGAGAACTTTCCCTTTGCATTCAGAGCTTGACCATGTGTTTGCCAAAAGAGGCCTGGCTTTCAGCCTACCTTGGCTTTGACACACCTTCCTTACTAAGATTAATCATTTCTAGATTTTGGTTTAAAGTTCTTCCTTTCACTTGAACACTGAGAACCATTATAGGGTTATTAATTGTTCTAATTTCAGTGTTGTTGTGTTCCAGGGAATAGGGAGGCCTGAGAGAAGGGTGAGGAAGCAGGAAATAGGTGGTCAATGGAGCAGTCAGAACACACATTTATCCAGTAAGTTTGGTGTCATATATGAGCATGGTGTATGGTGCCCCAAAGCAATTACAACAGCAGCATCAAGGATCATTGATCACAGGTCATTGTAATGAAAAGTTTGAAAGATTGGGAGAATTACCAAATGTGACACAGAGACATGAGCACAAGTCCTGGGAAAAATGGTGACCGTGGATTTGCTCCATACAGGATTGCAACAACCTTCAATTTATAAAAAATGTAATATTTGTGAAGTACAATAAAATAATGCATTCCTGTATAGTATCTTTGTTGAAAATATACTAGTCATATATGTATATGAATTTATTTCCATACATTTCCATTGCTCTATATTTCTACCCTTATGCGAAGGCTACATTGTCTTGCTACTTTTATATTTAGTTTTGCAGTATAACTTCAAATCAGATGGTATAAAATCCTCCATTTTCTTTTTAAACATAGTCTTTGTTACTCCAGTTTCTTTGCATTTCCGTGCAAATTTTAGAATCACCTTCTCAGTGTCTATATAAAACTATAAGGGTTTTGATTAGGATTGCATTGAATCTATAGATCCATTTGAGAAGAATTGACAGATGCCATAACAATATTGTGTCCTGATTCGTAAATATGATCTAGTTCATCATTTTTTAGTTCTTCTATTCATGTAGTTTTTGTTGTACAGGTCTGGAACATATTTCATCAAATTGATCCCTAAGTGTTTCATGTTCTGTGATGCTATTGTAAATGGCATGGTTTCCTTATTCCTATTAAATATAGGCTGTGTGTAGAAGTGCAATCTATTTTGTATATTGACTTTACCAAACTCGCTTATTAGTTTTAGTGGCTCTTTTTTGTACATTGCTTAGAATTTTCAACATAGAGATCATGTCAACTTATGCTTTTTATGTCTTTGTCTTGTCGTTTTGTACTGTCTAGGACATCGAGTACAATGTTGAATAGAAGTGTTGTGAGCAGACATCTTTGTCTTGTTCTGAATTTAGGGGGCAAAGCATTTAGTCTTTCACCACTAAGTATAATGCTAGCTTTCATTATTTTTAGATGTCCATTATCAGGTTGAGAAAGTTCCTTTTTATTCCTAGTTTGCTGAGAGATTATATCATGAATAGGTTTCAAATGATTTTTCTGCTTCTATTGAAGTGATCATAGGCTTTTTCTCTTTCATTCTGTTATTATGCTGAGCTACATTGATTGATTGTTGAAAGTTAAACTAATATAGCCTTCCCAATTAGTCAAGATATGTTATCATTTTGTATATTGCCAAATTCAATTTGCTAATATTTTGTTAAGGATTTTTTGCCTATGTCCACAAAGGATACTAGCCTATAGATTGTTTTTTTTGTAATGTCTGTCTAGTTTTGGTATCATAGTAGCTCTGTTCTCATAATGTTATTTGGAAAGCGTTCCTCCTATTATGTTTTCTGAAAGGTTTTATATGAAACTGATGTTATTCTTATTTTTCCCTAAATGTTCTATAGAATTCACCAGCAAAGCTATCTGGATGATGTCTTTTCTTTATGAGGAAGTCTTAAATTAAGAATTCAATTTCACTAATAGATTTAGAATCAGGATGTACATATATAGGTAAATATACTCACAAAAAGACATGCAAGTAGAAAGGAGACTATTGGTGGGGAGGGAGGGGATGGGAGAAGAGGACCATGACAGGTAAAGGGGAAGTAAATGTGAGTAAGGTACAATGAAATGCATGTTTGGAAATGTCATAATGAGACCCATTAAGCTGTACATTAAAAATTACTATTGAAAATTTAAAAAATAAATATAGCACTATTCAGATTCCTTGTTTCTTTTAGGAGAACTATAGTAGGTTTTCTTTCAAGGAACCTACCCATTTTATCTAAGCTGTTAAACTTATTGTATAAAGTTATTTATAATATACTCTAAAACATAATATGTGGTGATAGTTTCTGTTTCTTTCTTAACACTGGTTATTTGTGTTTTTCTATTTCATGATCAAGTTCATTCACTATGGGTTTAAGTTGTGTTTGTTTTTACAAAAATGATATTTTTATCTTAGTAATTTTCTCAATCTTATGTCTGTTTCCTATTTTGTTAACTTCTTTTGTTATCTTCATAATTCTACTTTGGTATTAAATGTTTTCCTTTTTATGTCTTCTGAAAGTAGAAACTTAGATAAATGACTTTAGACCTTTCTCCCTTTTTAATACAAAAAATAAAGCTCTAAATCTTCCTCAAAGCTCTCTCTTAGTGTCATCTCACAGTCTTCAATATGTTTTGTTTTTGTTTTCATTTAATTCCAAATATTTTCTAATTTCCCTTGTGAAATCTCTTTGGTATAAGGTGGAAATGTTTGGTTCAGTTTCCAAATATCTAGGGATATTCCAGGCATATTTTTGTTGCTAATTTCTAATTTAATTCCTCTGTGTCTAGAGAACAACTCTCTGATTTAAAATTCTTTTAAATTTGTAAACATTTGTTTTATGACCCAGCATATGGTTTGTCTTAGTGAATGTTAAAAAGGATGTGTGTGGTTTGCTGTTGTTGGACTTGTATCCTAGAAATGTCAATTATTTCCAGTGCTTTGATAGTTCAAGCACTCTAAAGTCTTACTTTTATTTGTTGTATCAAATGCAAATATCTCCAACTCTAATTGTGAGTTTGTCTTTTTACCCTCTTTTCTGTCAGCCTTTGTTTCTGTATTTTGAAATTCTGTTGTGGTGTGTCTACGCACTTAAGATTTCCATATGTCTGTGATTAATGGAATTTTCATCGTTATGAAATGATCCTCTTTATTCCTGGTGATTTTTTGTATTAAGGCTTCATCCGATATCACTTTAATTGCACCAGGTTTCCTATGGTTAGTGTTTGCATGATGTTATCTTTTTCTGTCATTTTACTTTAACCTACCTATGTAACTGTATTTCAAACGTGTTTCTTATAGAGAACATACAGTTTGGCCCTGCTTTATAAATACAGTCTGACAATCTCTGTCTTAATTGGAGTACTTGTTGTTAGGTGCTGTTGAATTGAGTCCAACTTATAGTGACCCCATGTACAACAGAATGAAACACTCCCCAACACTGTGCCATGCCCAGCACTATGGTCAGTATTTCTCTGCTATTCATAGGGTTTTTTGATGGCAGGTTGGTTCAGGAGTGGAATGCCAGGTCTTTCTCCCTATCCTGCAGCACCTGGTATTCTCATGTGGTCTCCCATGCAAGGACTAACTGGGCTGACTCTGCTTAGTTTCCGGGATCAGGCAGGATCATATGCCAGGGTGCTATGGCTGCAGACAATTAGAGTGCTTAGACGATACATAATGTAATTATCAGTATGGTGGAGTATAAATTTACAACTCTGCAATTTGCTTTCTAATTATCCTAATTCTTTATTCTCTTTTCTCCTCCCTCTCCTCCTTCTTCTTGTCTTCATAATCCATTTTATTTCCTTCATTACCTTATTAACTCTAATTCTATTTTTATTTACTTTTTAGTGTTTGCCTTGGAATTTACAATCTGTTCCTCTAACTTATTAAGAATATTTTAAATAATTCATAGTGTATGACCCTTCCAGCAGTGTTATAGTTTGAACTGGAGTCTAGATTACTTTGAATCGGCTGTTGGTAGAAATATGCACATTAAAAGAGATTCTGGGAAGGGCTTAGGAATGAAAGATGAGAGTTGTAGAGAAGGATTCTGTTGTCTTAGAGCAGTGATCCCTAACCTTTTTGACTCCAGGGACAAGTTTTGTGGAAAAAAATTTTTCCATGGATTGAGGTGAGGGGATGGTTTTGGGAGCACTCAAATGATGGGGAGCTCCTATAAATACAGATGAAGCTTCACTCACTCGCCTTCCACTCATCTCCTACTGGGCAGCCTGCTTTCTGCTGTGGGCCCAGGGGTTGGGGATCCCTATCTTAGAGAATACACATATCTTCATGAACAGAATGTTGATAGAAATATGAATGCCAAAGATGATTCTGGTGAATTTTTAAAAGAAATGAAAGATATGTTATTGGAAACTGGAGAAAAATAGTCCTTGTTGCAAAGTAGCAAAGGATTTGGCTAAATTGTTTTCTGTTGGATGGAAAGTAGAACTTGTAAGCTATGGATGTGGATATTTCACTGAAGAGATCTGTAAACAGTGTGTTAAAAGTATGACCTGATGTCTCCTCTTTGGGAAAGGATAGAAATGAATTAAAGCTAAGCAAAGAGAGGAGCACTTAATGAATTGGAAGGTTCTCAGCCTCTCCAGATATGCTTTGGAAATATGCCATTGGGTTGGCCAAATGTTTGGTAAGGAGACCAGGTATGTGACTCATGGATCCAATTAACCATCTCTGTAGTAGCCAGGAGTAGAGATGCTGTTATCTGGGAAAGGTATGTGGAAGACCCTCTTGTATGATGGCATGGACCCCTATGAATTACACAGGAGGCCAAGAAGGTCTTTAAAACCTTTATACAAACAGAAATACTTCCTCCCTGGAAAGAATGTGGAAGAGATGGGATGAAATGAAGGAAGAGTGACATTGAGAGCAGAGCCCCAAGGGCAGACACAGTAGGGCTATCATTGCCACAGCCCCAGGAGGTGCACACCGAAGGGGAAGAATTCCTGCCCAGAACCAAGGTGACAAGACCTTTATCTCAGTGGTCCTTGAGGAAAGAACATTAAACCAGGGAACACTATTCTCGAGGCATAAAACCTAATGCAACTTTCCCTGCTAAGTTTTGGGCTTGCTAGTGACCTGTGGCCCCTTTTCCCTTCCAGTTGCTCCCTTTTGGAACAGAATGTCTAGGCTGTGCTTTTGCTGCCACTGTAATTTAGAAGCAGGTAACAGGTTCACAGGTGGAGAGGAAATTTTACCTAGGATAAATCATACCCCAGTCACACCTATATCTGATTTAGGTGATATTTAGATGAGATTTTAGATTTACAGTTAGTGCCATACTGGGTCAAGACTTTCAAAGACGTTGGAATTGGAGGTAATATATTTTGCATATGAGAAAGATATGAATTTTAGGGAGCTGGAGGATAAAATGCTATGGGCTGAATTGTGCTACCCACCCCACTACCAAATTTATATGTTGAATTCCTAGAGTTTAGTACCTCAACATGTGATTTTTTTTGGAAATAGGGTTGTTGTAGATATAATTAGTAAATTAGGATGAGGTTGTACTAGATTAGAATGGGCTACTAATTCAATATAACTGATGTCCTTATAAGAAGGGGAAATTCGACATAGGCATGCATAGAGGGAAAGCACAATGTGAAGATGAAGGCAAAAATTAGGTGATGTTTCTATAAGCCAAGAAATGCCAAAGACTGGCAGCAAATCACCAGAAGCAAGGGAAGCAGCATGGGGACAGATTCTACCTCCCAGTCCGCAGAAATAACCAAACCATGAGCCAGGCATGGTGGTGCCTTCACACCTGTAATCCCAGCACTTAGGAGGCCAAGGCAAGAGGATGGTGAGTTCAAGGCCAGCCTGTGCTACATAGAAGTAACCAAACTTGCTGACACTTTGATCTTGGACTTCCAGCCTCCTAACCTGTGAGACAGTACGATTCTAATACCCACACCCCTCCCATTTGTGATACTTTGCTACAGCAGCCCTAGAAAGGGAGAATAGGGTGCTTTTCTTTCTGTTTGCCCATCATTGTGCTACTTTTGTTGTATATTTCATATTTTTATACATCTTAAAACCTTTGTGGTACATTGCTACTCATTTTTATTTAGTAAATTATCTTTTAAAGAAATTAACTTCTATTTTGACAGTGTTGTATGTTATGGGATTTTGCATATATTAATGTACAAATAAATAATGGGCTTCATTATGACATCTTCATATATGCAAATAATGTACATTGATCATATTTACGCCCTTATTGTCCTCTCTCCTCCCCCTCTCCATGCCTGCTTGTCCCTTTGATAGTTACTCTTCTACTTTAACTTCAATTAAAGCAGAAGATTTAGATTACACATATGAGAGGAAACATATGATACTTGCTTTTCTGAGTCTGGCTTATTTCACTTAACATGCTGATCACTAGTTCCATCCATTTTCCTGCAAATGACATGATTTCTTTATTCTTTATGGCTAAATAACCCCTATTATGCATTTTCTTTACCCATTCATCTGTTGATGGCCACCTGGAGCAATTCTATGACTTAGTTATTGCAAATTTTTGTTATTGTTAGGTGCCACCAAGTTGATGGCCAACTCATAGTGACCCTATGTACAACAGTGAAACACTATTATCAGTGCTTCTCTGCTACTCATAAGGTTTCAGTGGGAGATTGTTTGAGGGGATTAAGTTGCTGGGTCCTTCTCCCAAGCCTACACCACCTAGTGTTCCCAGGTGGTCTCCCGTCCAAGTACTAACCAGGCCTGACCCTGCTTAGCTTCCGAGATCTGCAGGATGGGACACCACAGTGGTATGGCTGCAGGCAGTTATTGTGAATAGTGCCGTGATAAACTTGGGAATGTAAGTATCTTTATTGTATGCTGACTTTGATTCATATAGATATATTCCAAGGAGTAGGATAGGTGGATCATATGTTTTTTGAAAAACCTCCATACTGATTTCCATGGTGGCTGCACTAATTTACATTCCCACCAATGAGGGTTCCTTTCCTGTTCATCTTTGCCAGCATTTATTGCTGTTGGTTTTCTTAATGACAGCCATTCTGACTGGGCTAAGATGGAATCTTAATGTACTTTTGATTTGCATGTCCATGAAGGCTAAAGAGGTTGAACATTTCTTTTGTATTTATTGGTCATTTGTATTTCTTCTTTTGAGAAATGTCTATAAATTGCCCATTTATTGAGTAGATTATTTGTTCTTTTGGTATTTATTTTTTTTAGCTCTTTATATATTCTGGATATTAATCCCCTGTTGGATGAATAGCTGGGAAAGATTTTCTCCTATTCTGTAGGCTATTTCTTCATTGTGGTAAATGCTTCCTCTGCTGTACAAGAGCTTTTTAATTTGATGCATTCCCATTTGTCAATTCTTGTTATTATTTCCTGAGCTATTACAGCTCAATTCAGAAAGTCATTGCCTATGCTTCTATCTTGAAGTGTTTCCTCTATGTTTTCCTCTAATAGTTTCTAAGTTTTAGGTCATATATTAAGGTCTTTGATCTATTTTGAGTTGGTTTTTGTACAGAGTAACAGGTAGGGATCTGGTTTCAGGCTTCCACATGTGGATATTCAGTTTGGCCAGACCACTAGTTAAAAGAGACTATCTATTCTTCAATGTATGTTTTTGACATTTTTCTCCAGAATCAGATGGTTGTAGTTCTAGGGGTTTATTTCTGGGTCTTCTATTCTATTTTATTGGTCTATGTGTCATATTCCAGAACCTGTGGGATACGGTGAAAGCAGTTTTAAGAGGGAAGTTTATAGCTATAAATAGCCTATATTAAAAAATCAGAAATCTCAAATTACCTAATGATGCACATTTTGTGGTTTTAATTAGCCCTTTTTTTCTGATTTCTTTTGAAACTGAGAATCTATTTCTCATTGGTCACTTTATTTCCACATCTATCTAGTAACTGACTTCTCAAAACTTTTGTCTATTTTTCCTATTGGATTTTTCTTACTGATTTATAGGAATATTGTGTATTTGGTGAATACAAATCCTTTGAGAGTTTCCTTTTTCATGGTTGTTTTCTCTTTCCTTGCAGACTCTCAAAATGAACAAAAAGTCCTCATTTCAATGAAATTTAATTTATCTATATTTTTCTTCATGATGTACTTTTGCAGACTTAAATTCTTTCCTACTCTTTAAAATATTGCTTTTATTGATTTTCCGAAAGTTCTCATTTCTCCTTTCCATGAAATATTTCATATATCTAGAATTGATTTTTATGTATATGAGATAAAATTATGATTTTATTATTTTCTGTTAGATTGCTAATTTTCCAAGGAACATTTAAGGAAACTATCATTTTTTTTTCATATATATCTGCAGTAGTAGCTCCTATATATCACATGTCCAAATACTTGTGGATCTGTTTCTGGGCCTCCCAGTTGTTCCGTTAAACTGTCCCAGGTATTTGTTTCTATAACAAAAAAATACTGTCATAATTATTATAATTTTATAATACATTTTAAAATTTGGCACACGTTACTCATGCTAACATTCTTCCTTAGGGGTAACCTTTGATTTTTCACATGAATTTTATAGCCTATATGTCAAGTTCCACAACAAACCCCACTGGAATTGCATTGGGATTGCAATAGGGATTGCATTGCATTGTCAGCCTTTTTTGATTTAGTATGTAACTGACATATTTTTTTCATCCTTATGCTTTAATCTTTCTGTTTGCTTCTGATTACTTTCTGTCTTATATATGATATGTTGTTGTTGTTGTGTGCCATCGAGTCGGTATCCGACTCATAGCGACCCTCATAGGGTTTTCAATGGCTGACTGTTTTGGGATTGCCTTGGGAGTGGATTGCCAGGTCCTTCTCCCATTTTTGTGGTGCTGGGAATTGAACTCGGGACCTCAGAGACTGCAGCATAGTGCTCTACCAACTGAGCTAAATCCCAGCCCATATATGATATAGAAGCAAACTGTTTTCAGTTTGGCAATCTTTTCATTTCAACTGGAAATTTATTCACTTTATATTTTTTGGAATCACTGGTAGAATTGGATTTTATTTTACCATTTTATTTTGTGCTTTCCATTAGTGTTGCGCTTTCATTTTTTCTCTCACTTTATTCTACTTTTTTTTGCCTTCTCTTGGATTGATTGATTTTTCCCAAAAAATTATTCATTATCTCTTAAATAGAATGAAAATTACACATCATATTTTAGTTATTTTAATGTTATCTCAGAAATTTTATTATGTATATTCATCAGAATAAGTAAAATGTATATGCTTTTTATCTAAGCAATTCAAGGAATTTAGAACTCTAACTACAATTATTCTTTTCTTGACCAAAGGCCATTATTTTTCAATGTTTTTTATATTCCAAATTAGACATTATTATTTGTGCCATATTTATTTGGATTTACCCATGTTAATATATCCCTTTTTCAATTCTGGAAAATTGCAACTTACCATCTCTTTGGATATTTTTTCGCCTCCATTCTAGCTATTTTGAAGAATAGTCAGAGGGTAAGAGAACCTTATAAAAACACATTGAGTGTCTAAGTAGGGTCTTTCATCTGTGGTCATATTCACAGCAGTAGAACAACCACCTTAGATTTCAAGACAAAATCTTAACCTTGGGCTATGCAATACTGATAGTTTATGATCACCTCTAAGTTCAAACAACACTGGGATTGAGTCAGGCTCCTGGTCATAGTAGGCCAATTGCAAGCTGAGTAATCATAGAGAAGAATAGATGAGACAGACTGTGAGCTGTTGCAACAAAAAGCAACCTAGATCCTCTACCTGCCATTTTCTGTCTCTTTGGAACTCAACTGAGCTCCGTGCCAGGCCTCACATGTTCTTTAGATTGCCCAGAGACAGTGGAGTGGTTTTCAGCTTTTGCAAGTGAGAGTGCTGAGTAGAATGCCCAAGTCCTACTTTCTGCATCTGTGAGGTGGGACATCCAACAAATGAAACTCATAAAGCAAAGTGCACTGGTAAGAAAAAAAATGCAGACAGACAAAAATGAGAAAACACTTTCCCAGCCCCTAATAGAGCTACCCTGTCCATAGGAAGCCATGTCATAGGGTGCAGTGTTTGTGGTCAACAGCATATTTTTTCCCTAAAACAGGGGGAGCTCTGATCCTACTTTTCCATTATCCCTTTGAGAGACTATTCACCTCCTCTCCCACTCATATCTGTGAGCTAGCTTTCTTGCTCTATAATTATTGCATGAATCGAGTATTCATATTTTGTGAGGCTGTAAGTGGATGGGATTTTTAAAGGGAGCTGACATTTATTGAATATTTTACAATGTGCAGTCTGCTTTTTACACACATGACCTCATTTGTTCTATCTATATAACAACACAGCAATATTGAATTAATATGCTAGTTTTACAAATGAAGAAACTGAGATTCAGAGAATTGATATAACTTGGAGCTGGAATGTGAGTTCAGGACAATTTATCAGAAATCCATATTCTTTCAACCTTTTCACTATCTTAGATGTGAACACTGAGGGCCAACATGGCCAAGTCATTATGGAATGCTCCACCCGTGTATGATATCAAAGACCTACATAAGACCTTTTACCAGGCCTTCGGGATACCAGTCACCCTGTCTTCAAAGTTATTGGGTAGGAAGTTTGGAAAGGAAGGGAAGGCCTTTTTTTCTGATGTGAATGTGAAATGTCCCCCCAAAGTGCTCATGTATTGAAAGATTGGTCTCCATTTGGTGGCACTTTATTTTTTGGGGGGTGGGGGGTGGAATTTTGGAAAATTTGGGAGATGGGTCCTGGCTAGAGAAAGTAGGTCATGGGGTGGTTGGTCATTGGGAGTATATTATCCTTTACCTCCTCCTCTTGCACTCTCTGCTTCCTGGCCATGATGGGGCAAAGAAGCTCTTCCACTACATGCTTCTGCCACCATGATGTTCTACCCATGAGCATGGGGCCACGTAACCATCGGCCGAACCCTCTGAAACTGAGCCAAAATAAACTCTTCCTCATTTTAAGTTGTTCTCTCAGGTATTTTGGTCACAGCAATAACAAAAGAAACTAAGACAGTGTTCTACATCAGTGTTTCCCAACCTTTTAGGCATCAGAGACTGGTTTCATGGAAGACAATTTTTCCACAGATCTGAGGCAGAGCTCAAGCAGTAATGCAAGTGATGGGGAGTAGCTATAAATACAGATGAAGCTTTGCTTACTTACCAGCCACTCACCTCCTGCTGTGCAGTGTGGTTCCTAACAGTCATACCTGTCTACAGCCCTCAGGGTTGGGGACTCCTGTTCTACATTGTTCTTGAGAAAGTCACTGAATGAGGAGAATAATTAGCTCCTAGGGCACAGTGGGCACTTCATAAATGAGTTTGAAAATGGAAGTACCCACAGAGGCAAGATGGCACCACTAATGAGTGATCAGCCTAGATATTGGTATACATTCAGACACTGGGTGTCCATCTAGAGAACAGAGCCCATTTCCCAGTTATCTGGCACAGCCATCACTCTGCTGCACATGCTCAGCTATGGCCACTATTGTCATGTGGGAAATGAAACTAACCTTGCTTCACTTTCCATTTCTCTAAGGTCCAGAAATCTGGATATTTTTTAATGACACCCCCAGCTTTTTTTCCATGTTGCCTGTTAGAATGTAGTTTGCAAATAGTCATTGACCCCACTCTGATTTTCTTATCCTGTTTTCAGCTCCTTGAAGACTCAGAACGATGCCTCTGTGCCACACGGGCCATAGGCTGGCAGGGCATGGAGGGAGGAAGGAAATCCAGGCTCATGTTCTAGAGGAGACATGGCATCCCAGGGCCACAATCTTGGCTTGCACCATAGGTTCCAGCCTAGTACAGTGCTTTCTTACAATGCCTAATGTTTTGGGACTCACAAATGTAGACTCAGGAAAAGAGCTGAGCTTATATTTTTTGAGTTTCCTGGGATTATATCTATAAGCACTGTATTTTGAGCACATAGTTCTCAGAGGAGAAAGAAAATTTATGATTCCTTGAAACATGATAAGACTGCCCCAAATGCCATGAAATCAGTTATAGAAGTTGTGGGACTTAACGTCATGGCTCTGCTGGTGCTGTGATGTAAACACTGCAAAAATCTTCAGAAAGATGGAAAATAAACATAGCTTTTTCAGGAAGGTGGCTCAATGATTCTTTCCCATCAGCCATCCTCTCTAAATCTGGCTCCTTCTCTCTTTTTTATCTTCTAAGTTTCAGGCCCAACAGAGGAAGTTTCTAAGCTAGAGCATGGGTGCGAAGGAAAGATGGGCCAGACAGTCTTCCTGTGATAGACTATTTCATTCTTCATTATTCCCCAAAGGAGGAGTGAATATCCTCACCCTGATGACTTGGGGCTTTGCCACATGCCTTGCTTTGGCCACTAGAAGGTGAGATTACCTGACATATACTGAGAAAACCTTTAAATGTGTGGTGCTTTGTGCCCATCTCTGGTTCTTCCCTTCAACTCAGGGGATGGATACATTTCACACAGGTGCTGCTCCTCCCACCTAGAAGCAGGAGTTACATGGACTATAGAGGCCTGCCACATGAGTACAAACTGAATGGATGCTACCATAACCCTTGAGAGCTGGGAGTCATTTGTTATATTTCAAAGCTGACTGATACACCTGGCTTTGCCTCTTCTGGGTTCTGTGATCCTCAGAAAATTGCTTCATTGATGCAATCTCAACATTCACTGATGCTTACTATGGGATCGGTCCTGTCTAGAAATGGGTGACCGAAGAGGAGCAAGGTAAGTTCCTACCATGGAGCAGCTGTCAGTATAGTGGAGGAGATGGTGAGTCAGTGGCCATGTTAGGGGTCAGCACAAAGATCAGGGAGAGAACCCCTGGCTTAGGGAGATCAGGAAGAGGTTCTGGAAATCCTCAGCATAAATGCTTCCAGGAAGTACCCATGCTAAGTCTTGAGGAAAAAATAAGCCAGGGAAAAAAGGCGAGAGGGGGTTTTCTTTCTTACAGAGGAAATAGCTCAGGTGACATTGCAACTGAGGGTTGCTTAGGATGGATGAGGCTGGAACCAGATGACCTCTGAGATCCTGGTGTCTCCTTCCCCAATTAACTTGCATGTACTGCCTCAACCAACAAAGCTCAGACTCATAAGCAGCCACAAGTAGCCACTTGTTTGTGCCTTAGACTGTGTCCAGACACTCAAATAACTACTGTGCATTGCTTTGCTTTGGGAACTGACCTAGCAGAAGTTGGCAGCTTTCAGGGCTGACCTAGTTTGGAAGGGCCTCTTTCCTGTCTGTCCCAGGCACTAGGACCAGGAGATGGAGAAGCTGGAGCTCAGGCTGCTATACCTTCATCACAGTAGGCAGAGGGTGACTGACTCTGAGTGAGTAATTTACTTGTGTTTCCACGTTCATCAGAGCAAATGAAGAGCTCCCTCATCTGAACAGAATGGATCGCCCAAGTTAATCCCAGAGTCTGTCTGGGGTAAGTGAAGCATGGTAGAAAAGTAATACAGAAGACTTGCTTCTGGGAAATATATTGAGCCCAAACAGGAAAGAGATAAGAAAGGGGGTGAAATAACAGCTCAGAACAAGGTTTCCCAGGTGCTAAATCCTGTAGTTAACTTCCAAATAGGTTCAAGATCCTGCATCATAGTCCTTACCATACCCACTCACATCTTTATTTTTCTGGTTCTTTTGTTTGTTTAATTATAACTTTTTTTTTTGCTTTTTTGTTTATTTGTTTAATTATAAGCCAAAGGATTTCAGCTGTGTTAACCCAGACAAATTTGCCCAATTACTGTCTCTGTCCTACTTGACTAATAATGTCAGAACACAGTTTTTACTCGTTAATTCCCCTTGAGTCTTGAGAGCCTGCAGTGTACCAGGCACTGTTCTGGGCTCTGGAGACCTTGCTTGCAAAGCGTCTGCATCATGGAGCTTCTATTCTTCTAGAGTGATTTCAGTTATTTTCCTTTGAAGTGGCATCAGTCAACATGCCCAACAAGGCAGTACCCCAAAATCCCACTTTGAGCCAGGTTTCTGGGGTTCCTCTATGCCAAGTTACCTTCATGTGTGTCCTTTCATTAGATTTTGACACTAACTCTGTGAGGTAGCTGTTGTAGACTCCTTCTCAGAGCAAGGACCCTGAAACCCTGAGTCAAGAGATTTCCTTGGAATAAAGGGACTAGAAGGCCAGTGGGGACCACTGTGGCCCTGGGTCCTTGTGTCTTACACATTTTCACTTGTCTATCTCCTTTCACTTGTCTATCTCCTATTCTTGGCTGGGAGGCACAGTCTATGTGGGCTTTCCAGCACACTTCAAAAAGAGTCCTTCCTTAAATGTTGCTCCATGAGATGACATGGATGAACTCTGAGAACATTGTGCTAAGTGAAATAAGTCAGTTATAACAGGACAAATATTGTTTGGTTCTACTTACATGTTGTTGTTGTTAGGTGCCTTCAAGTTGGGTCCAACTCATAGAGACCTTCATAGGGTTTTCAATGGCTGATTTTTTTCGGGATTGGTTCAGGAGTGGATTGCCACATCCTTCTCCTGTTTTTGTGGTGCTGGGGATCAAACCTGGGTCCTCAGAGAACATGGAGCAGTGCTCTATCAACTGATCTAAACCCCAGTCCTGCTTACATGAGGTACCTGAAAATAGTCAAAATCATAGAAACAGAAAGTAGAATAGTGGTTTCTAGGAGCTGGAGGAGGAGGAAAGGGGAGCTGCTGTTCTAGGGGTATAAAGTTTCAGTTATGGGAGATGAAGAAGTTCTAGAGATTTGCTCTACAACACTGTGCTTATAGTTAACAACACTGTACTGCAGGGTGAGTACACATTATGGTTTGAATATAAAATATCCCCTGTAAGCTCATGTGTTTGAATGTTTGGTCCCCAACTGGTGGCATAATTTTGAGAAATTGTGGAAACTTTAGGAGGAATTGGTCACTGGGGTTGGGTATGTGCATGTATATTATGCCTGGCCACTTCCTGTCATCCTCTCTCTCTCTCTCTCTCTCTCTTCTCTCCCTCTCTCTCTCTCTCTCTCTCTTTCCTGCTTGGCCATGAAATGAACAGCTGGCCTCTGCCACATACTCCTACAACTATGATGTTCTACCCAAGCACATGAGGCCAAACAATCATGGACCAAACCCTCTGAAACCATGAGCCAAAATAAATCTTCCTTTAGATTATGTCAAGTAATTTGGTCACAGCAGCAGAACAGTAATACTGTATGCAAAGATTTGTCAAGAGAGCAGATCACATGTTACAACAACAATAATAGTAAAAATAAAAGGAATTACGTCTTTTTTTCCTGTGGAGCCAAGTGTCCTGGGTGGGAAGGAGAAAGAGAGAAGGACCTCTGGATGTTGTAGGAGGAAGTTGCTCATTCAATCAACAAGTATTTATGGAGCACAGACTGTGCCAGGTATTCTTTTAGGCACTGAGGAAGCAGCAGCAGATCAAATAGATAAGATTTTTGTCTTCCTGGGAATTAGATGCCAGTGGGGGAGGCAACAATGAATAAGTAAACAAATATCCAAAAATCATGTCAGACTAAGACAATGCTCTGGAGGATATAGGTGGAGTGGTGTGATAGGACCTTGGGGCTGAGTTTTAGGTATGGTGCCTCTAGGAGACAGTTGCATTTGAGTTGAGACCTAGGGCATGAGGATAAGCCAATCATACAAACAGAGATGACCATGAGTGCAAAGAGGGAGGTTAGCGAGGTCTAGTTGTAGTCAAAGACTAGGAAGGAGGCCAGTCTGGAAGGGCATATGAGCAAGAAGAGCATTATAAGATGGGCTTAGAGAAGTGACCAGGGGTCACCTTTTTCCAGGCTTCGTGTGAGCTACATAGCACTTTGGCTGTACTCTGAGTGCTGGGAACATAGAGTTGAGGAATAAAATCTGAAACCACCCATCTTTTTCTGTTTTAAAAATGACTACTCCAGTTGATGATTGGAGAACAGACTGTAGGGAAAGGAGAAGAAGCAGAGAAGGCCCATTGGAAGCTGCTGAGAGGGCTGAGGATGAGTAGGCTTGTACTCTGGACATGAAAACAGAGGTGAAGGCAGGAAAAGAGATCTGAAGTCAGTTTTAGAGATGAGACTGATCAGACTTGGTGATGGATGGAATGTGCAAAGTAAGAGGGAGAAGGATTTCTCACCTTAGGCTTGAGCAATCCAGTACTTGAAGGTGACGTTTTAATAATATGGAAATGCCAAGTGAATGGGTCTTGGTCCCCCAGGGAGTAGAAATCGAGAAATGTTGCCCTCTGGGTGTCCACCTGTACCTGGAGCTTAGCAAAGAGGCTTCAAAACAACATGGTGTGGTACATTTGGGAGAAACATTAAGTACAGAAGTGGGGGGGGGCATTGCAAAAAAATCCACTTTTCCTCAAGCAAGAGGATTTGTTTAAGGATGGATGGAGTTGAAAAATAAGTTCTTGTTTTTGCAGATGGTGTTTTCTTTTCTTGAAATAGTCGCTGTCTTCCCACACCTTAGGAAGCTGTTTCTCCTCAGTAGGCAGAGAAGTTATGAGGGCAGGCAGAGATATGGAGCCTCATGCTCCACCATCCCCATATCTCCACATTAGCAGGCTCTCCCTGGAATCCAGGAGTTGTAAGACTTCCAGGGCATGAAGTAGGAGAAAGTGACATCAGCTGGAGATGAAAGCCATTGCTGTCAAGGCTGATCCCTTCATTATAATGGTTTGCTGCTTATGTGTAGGAAGAGCGTTCAATAAACTGCAGCCTGCCCTCCTTGAGATGCATGTGGGCACATTATTGTCAGCTTGAGAAACTTGATGGGCCAACCTAGAAGCCAGCAAACCACAGCCTGATGGCCAAATCCACCTGCCTCCTGTTTGTGTAAGTAAAGTTTTATTGCAAACAGTCATACCAATTCATGTATACATTGTCTATGGCTCCTTTCAAGCTACAACAACAGGTTTGAGTCACTGTGACAGAGAACATTTCACCCTCAAAGCTGATAGGAGTTATGTGGTCCTTTACAGAATAAGCTTATCAACTCTTGATCTAATCATTAAGTCCTGGAAGTGAGCCTAAAGAACTTTGTGGTATCCACTCTCCTGTGTGGCTTGGGCATTCCAGAACAGCTACCTGAGCAGAATTTCTTGTACTTCCCATCAGACCCAAGGTTATAGGAATGATCCTAAGGAGTCAACCTCAAATAAGGTATCCCAGGAATAGCCCCATAGGTAGGTGACCTTGAGACTGGAAGGTAGCTTTGGATATGGAAAATTCTACTTAACCCTTGAGTCATTTTAGTAATACTCAGCCACACCTAGAATCAAGAAAATGTCCAGTACTCTGCCATGATAATTACCAGGGCATGTTCTTTTCTCCCTCTGTGTCTTTGTTCTCCCATTTTGACTTATGCATTATCTCATGTTAATACTCCCAATAGAGAGTTTGGTTGGTCTTATGAGATAACACTATCAGTTGGAGTAGAATTTTCTGGCTAGACCAAGTCAGCCTGTAGCTTGCTTACTCATTAGCTTAGCAGCTCTCTCCGGGTCTTAGTGGCAGAGAGGTCCCATCATACCAGTACAATAACTCCTGGGGAAGAACTCCATTATAGGAGAGGAGTGGGAATGCCAGGTTTCTGGCTGAGTCTGCTCTGCATTTTGATGACTATTGATGCAGTCATTCTTTCCTTCAGGTTGGCTGAAATAGACCTCAGTGCTTCCCATATTCAGAGAAGAGGCCAGCTAGTTCTGACTAGAGGTACCTGCCCCCCAAGTCCCAATATCTGTCATAATCTAAATGTTCCTTCCTCAGTGATCATGTTTCTTACCAGGCCCTGAGGTAGAGGTGGCTGATCAGTGTCTTGCATCTACATTGTTGGGAGACTGTGTACTCTGTCCACTCCTTTTTCACAGTAGGGCATTGCTCTCTACAGCATTTCTACCAAACTTCACTTTTCCATGAAGCTCGCAAGCTATTCGGAGAGATCTGTCTTCCTTAATCCTCAGTGAAGCATGAAAAATTCAGTCATTTCACTCATTTAGATTTTCCAGATGTTGGATGTTGGGCAAGAGATGCATCGTGCTGACGGATGGTGCATTTTTACCTTCCACCCATGTGTTTGACATTGTGCAGATGTAGGCATTTGAAAAAGAAGATTGATTTGTTTTATTAATGAGAGAGTCCCAAAATAACACTCAAGAAATTTGACAAGTCCCATGTGATTCCGGTATTATTTTATACAACAACACTCATTTCCACTTTTGCATATTTCCTTCCTGGTATTATACATTTTAGGTACTGTCACTCCATTTTCTGTTGCTGTAATAGAATGCCTATGACTGAGTAATTTATAAAGAAAATAGGTTTATTGTGGCTCACAGTTATGGAGGATGGGAAGTCTAAGAGCACAGCATTGGCAACTTCTTGGCTTCTTCTGGGAGTCTTGTGCTTCATCATAACATGACAGAAAAGTGGAATGCAAGTAGATCTGTGTCAAAGAGAAAAGCCCAAGAGGCAAATTTGGTTTATAACAATCTAATCTTTTTCCAGCTAATCCAGTCCTACAAGAACTGCATTAATTCACCTTAATGACCTAATCACTTCTTCAAGGTCTGATAACTTCTCCACACTGTTACACTGGGGACCAAATTTCAGCATGAGGTTTGGCAGGGATAAATCATATCCAAACCATAGCGGACACATATAAATCTAATTGTAAACACAATGTTCCCACCACTTGATAATTTGCTTCTTTTGTCTGTTATTTTATCATATTCTCCCTCTGTTTCCATATTATCTTTAAAATTATTGATCCTAATGGCTTCCTAATGTCCTTTACAATGCATATACCATTTCCTGAGTATATTGATTAAGGATATGACCTTCAGCATTAGCTAGCCTCATTTAAAACTGAATATTTTAATTTCCCTAGGCCTCAGTTTTTGCATCTGTCTCTAAAATGGATCCATAATAATCATTCATAAAGATATTCTTGGGGTAAAAAGGACAAAATATTATATATGTATCAGTCAGGAGAAACTGTTATGTTGTGGTAACAAACAACTCTCAAGTCTCAGTGGCTTAAAAATCCAAGATTTATTTCTTTGCATGTTACATGTATGTCATGGGTTGATTGGTAGTGAAGAGGGGGTTGTGATGGTGTGATTCTGCTCATTGTAGTTGCTTAGGGACTCAAGCTGTCATAGCAAGTATGTGTCACTTCTGTTTATAACTCATTTGACAGAATTGCATGGCCCTGCCTGCCAACAAAGGAAATCTGGTACAATTTTACCTGGTATCCCAGAATGGGAGAATGAAAAACATTTGATCATTTTCATAATATAAAATTGTGAAATTCTGTTTTATAATAAGTTCCACAACATGAATAGTTGTACCTCCATATCCAGGGGGAGAACCTCAAAGATACCAGAATATATGGCTGCTTAAGCCCCCTATATAAAATGGCATAACATTCGCATATGACCAACATGAATCCTTCCTTGTCTTCTAAATCATCTCTAGATTACCTATAATACCTAATAAATGTAAATACTGTAGAAATAGATGCAGTAGTGTACTGATAGGAAATAATGATAAAAAGTCTATACATGTTCAATACAGGTGAAATTTTTTAGAAATATTTTTGACTGTGGTTGATTGTGGATGCAGAACCCACAGATACAAAGGGCAACTATAATCAAAAGGGAGTGATACATACAAAATTCTTAGTGCAGCATTCCAAGGACTTAGGGAACACACAGTAGAGGGTGGACACTATCATTGTTGCTGTTATTATTTTTGTCATTTTGTTTTTTCAACTGTTTTTGATAGGGTAGTCATGACTAATGAATATCCTTATGCAGAACACCCTAATTCCTTGCTTTTCCTGTTTCCTAATGATCAATCTTCAAGCGTAGAATCAACAACCTGAGCACTGGGGTCAGCAAAGTATCCAAATTCTCAGTGGGTAATAAGAAACTCAGTAGATTAGGAACCAAGATCAGAAGTTATAGTGGTGGAGGCAAAATTTGTAATTTATACTTTTAGGTACTATCTAGAGGTAATGAATTCTTTTATGTTTCTTAGAGTATCCCATGACCTCTATGACTATGATTTAATTCCCATCTTGTGATGGTAGTACAAAAAACAAAACAAAACAAAACAAAACAAAACTATTCTTTGTATCTGACTGGTGTGCAGTCTTGGCCTTGCTGAATTGTCATTAGTTGAATGCACTTGAGATCTGTTACCTAATGATGTCATTTGCAAGAACTGAAACAGAGTTGAAATAACTGCTTTTGCTGAGAGAGAAATACTATGCACAATTTATGTGGCATGTGGTGTCATGGTCTTGCCCCAGACCTAGGGTCTAGCCTGAAACCCTGGGTTAGAACTTGTGTAGTTTGCCTTCTGGTAGTTTTGCTCCTGACTTTGAACAAA
Source organism: Pedetes capensis (assembly GCA_007922755.1). Classification (NCBI taxonomy): domain Eukaryota; kingdom Metazoa; phylum Chordata; class Mammalia; order Rodentia; family Pedetidae; genus Pedetes; species Pedetes capensis. The sequence goes on from VMDO01000996.1 coordinate 108,063, forward strand.
CTCCTTAACAATCTCCTGCCTTTGTTTTACTCCTTGGTAAAACAGAGATAATAATAGCATGGCATCTAATAGGCACATTGGGGCTGGGGTTTAGCTTAGTGGGTAGAGCGCAGCTCTGTACTCTCTTGAGGCCCTGGATCTCTAGCACTGCAAAAATAGGAGAATGACATGGCAGCCCACTCCTGAAGCCATTTCAAAACAATTACCTATTGAAAACACTATGAGTGTTGCTATGAATTGGACGGGACTCAGCGGCACCTAACAACAACAAAATGGGTGCAGTGTAAACTCGATATCCTTTCCCTGGCACAGAGGCAAAACATCTTTTGGTTTTGCTAAGTGCAGTCATGCTGGAAAGAGGATGTTTGTGGATTTGTCTAGTAAACATTTAGATTAATGATGCACACTCCTCAATGTCTATCAAGAATCAATTAGGGAGGGGGTGAGACTTAAAAACACTGAAGTCTGGACTCTACCCTGAGGGATTCTGATTTAATTGGACTGGACTGTGAGTTGTGCCTTGGGAGTTTTTAAAGCTCCCCAGGTGATTTTAATATTCAGCAAAGTGGGGACTGTTGACTAGACCGGTGGTCCTCATGCTTGAGTGTGCTGCCCAGTTCCCTGGAGGGCTTATTAAAACTAGCTCATGGGGTCCCTCCTCCAGAGTTCCTGACTCAGTGTTTAGCAGATGTGCGGGAGCATGGGAGGTGGCAATCTAACAAGTTTCCTGGGGTAGCTGCCGCCCCAGGGTGCCCACACTGAGCCCCTGGCTCTCTGGGCACCTGTACCCCATGAAAGCTTTGCAAGGGGGAAGTTGGAGCCCTCTTTCAGAGCCAAGAGCATGAGCAGAATGCCCTCTTGGAACCTTTCCCGGCCCTGGGAACTGATACCCTTTCCTGAGCTGCTGGCGTTATAACCCAAGCCTTACAACAACAGCCTGGTCCTCAGCTATTGTGGGTTTTCATTTGGGGAGCTGGCAGCCGCTGAAGAACTCACGGGGCATCCTGGGCCCGGCTGGCTCAGCGAGCCTGTGCCATCAGCTCTCCCGCCAACTGGAGACATCAGTCTCTCTCCTTCCATTCCCTCCATTAGTGCTGTTATTTGTGGCAATTCCTCTTCCTGGCTGCCTGGGACACAAAGTGCTGATTGCTAAGCTGTACATGATATCGGAAATGTCCAGGATGGAGAGGAGGGATCGGGAGGCCTCTGATCCAGGTGGCCAGAGCAGCACAAGGTGACATGGGGTGGCGGCAGCCCAGGGTGGGGATGCAGGTGGAAGAGAAGTAGCCACTGTCACTCTGGGCCCAAATACCCTCAATGAAGCCAGCTGGCTTTCAGTTACCTGAGCAATCTGGGGACAAACCAGGGATTTTTTTTTCTAGTATTATTCAGATAAATGGAGTTATGAAGAGGTGGTGTGTGTGTGGCAGCAGGGAAGGGACAGGGAGGGAAATGTCATGTTTTTGCATATTATCAGAATGACTGGTGTGTACATTCTGTGGCATGACCAGGAGTGAGTTAATCGTCCCGAGTTTACAGAGGGAAAACATTCAGTACAATAGACCTGCTTTGGCAGACAATAGTCCTGGCTACCCCAGGGCACTGACTCTGCTGGGCACCATCCTAAACACCACACATATATTGACCCCTTTCATTCTTGCATCAAACCCACAAGGGGGGGACTTTGTTATACCCATTGGGTAGATAAGTAAACTGAGGAGCAAGAAGGTTAAGCAACTTGCTCCAGGTTACCCAGCTGTCAGATCCTACTCGAAACTCCAAGTGTTGGATCCTGTTCGCCAGGCCAAGTGTGGAATCATCCTGCCAACTATGCCAATTGTGGAACTAAAGCTGGGCTCCTTGGCCAGGCAGGGATGCTTGGGGCCCACAGAGAAACCAAAACATGCTCAAGGAGCTGAAGGCAGGCGTGACATGCTTTGCTTGGAGCTGTCCCTCTCCATTTCTTCTGTGGTGCCATTGTGCACAATTATTGTCCTCTGTATCCTGCCCCCCAGTCCTCTCCACAGCCTGTCCTTTCCCCTCATCCCATCCTCTCCCGGGTGCTCTTCTCCGTGCCACCAGAGGGGCTTTTAAGGCTTTTACTCAATAGTGGCCGATCCCCAGCATGTGGCCCAATCATGTCGCAGTCATACAGGATGTGCATCCGAAGGTTACATGAGATAACAGTATGTTCACACGCAGGCGATTACACCACCATGGGACACATGGGGGCACATGTGTAGTCAGTGTCCCATTATCCCTGCCTGTTTACATTTACATTATCATATAGGTCAGCAAGACCTGGCTCAACAACCGCTAACATGGATTGGGAGCCTGGTGCATTGGTCCCAGAGTCCATTGTCTTGGCCCTAGAGGGTTTGCTTCTGCAGAAGCTTAGCATAAGCTCAGGCTGTGGACCCTGAGTGCTATCTAAATCTGTGGGTAGATTTTGAGGGCTGAGGGCAGGCCCGGGGTGTCTTCCCAGCCCAAGCATCAACAGGTCAGGTGTGTTGACTGAATATCACTCCCCAAAGGCTTCTAGCACTGGGCTGCCTTGTCTACTTGAGGCACAGCAACAGATCATTCACATGAGGGGGTTGTTAACCTCTCACCGTGTGCCCTTTCTGTGTCCAGGTCTCTACCTCCTGGATTGCCCTGAGGATGGTAGAAGCGCCCCTCTCTTATCATGTCTACCCACCCCTTCCTGCAGCAGCCCTCTCTCATTCCTCCCACCCTGAGCCTCAAAGGCACCGCGTTGACACCCTCTACCAAACCTAATGGACATCTCACTAAGTGGAGAAAACAATGCACTTGGTTTCCACCCCCAAAAACCTCCAGGCAGTTCAAGCACAAATTCACCTTCCCTCTTTCTACCACTCTTCCTTTCTCTCTTTTCTCTCTAGTCATCACCTTTGTGGACATAGGGAATACAGGAGATAAAACAGCCCAGGGGATGGTCCAGCCAAGGTCTGGTCCAGCTCTGGCATGCGCTAACTGTGCAACTATTAGCAAAACCCACGGTACTGTCAGTGGTTATGAGCATCAGAGAGACAGACCCAGGCTCATACCTTGGCACTGCCACTTTTGGACCTGGGGCAAGTGACTGAATCTCTCGATCTCCATTCCCTGACCTGTGAAATGGGAATAATAATGCTGATCTTCTACCGCTACCAAGAGGTCCCAATGACTGTAAGCCAGTAAAGTGCTGTGCACAGTATCTGGTGCAGAGAGCGAGAATTTAACTAATGGTAATTATGATAGCTGTTATTGTGGTGACTCCCGTCCCTGGCCTCAGTTTCCCCGGAGGTTGGACTGCATGGTTTCTGAGGCCCTTCCAGCTCCAACATCCTCTGACTCATTGGCACCCTTCGTGCCTCGGGTTTTTATTAGCTTCCCACCACTGACTCATCTTCCTCCACTTCTCTCCCTCATCATCACCCTCCATGAAAAATGTACTCTCCTTCCATTTGTACTCAGACCATTGCCCCATCATCTCTGCCCTGGGGGGTCGAGTAATCCAAACCAGTCAGTCCCCGGTGCACCACCATCACTTTGAGTCAGATTCCGGTGTATTTATAAGGCACCAGAGGAGTAGGTAGTCGATATGAATAACCATTACATTAGGGAGGGCTTTTTCTTCTCTCTGACTGATGACAGCTAAATTACTGCTAAATATAGGCCCTGAATTTGCATGAATCTGCAGCTTGCCACAGCCAGGCTGGGGGTTTTATTGACAGCTGAGGCACTGCAGGCAGGCGGGCACCTGCTCCGTACACCTCTTCCCAAGGATCTGGGCAAAGCGTGCCCCTCCCTCACCTCCTCATCAAGCCCCGCACTCTTCTCTCCAGGCCTTCAACTCTGATAGCTCCGATGAGAGAGCCTTGGCTGTGGGTTTGAATCCTAGATCTGTCACCTAGGTCTGTGATCCTGAGCAAATTACCTAATCGCTCCCTCCTCCTCGCCCAGCCTCAGTTTCCTCACTGGTACAATGGAGATAATAATAGCATAGAATGGCTAACCTCACCTCACATGAGAAGTTCTGAGGTAGACAGCTTCAAGTTTTTATCTCATCACAGGAAAAAGTTTGCTTTTATCTCTTTAGATTGTTGCTTTGAAACCCCAAAGTAGCAGCCCTAGACATTGAATCATATCTCAATCCAATTCAAGACAGGAAAAGGGAGGCAGCTTCCTTTATCAGCTAGCTTCTTTTGTATTAAGTAGTATAATCTTTCACAAAATCAATAAGGAGTCTTGCTCTTTACAGCTCATGGCAATAAAAATAACAATAGTAATGTTTATTGAGCACATACTACATGGTGGGCACTTTTATCTATACTTTACATGGATTTGCTTAATACAACAATCCCAAAGAATAGGTGCTATTTCCGAGTCACAGAGAGGTTAAAAAGTTGCCCAAAGCTACTCAACACATAATTGTCAGTGCAGAAACTTGAACCCACATAACTCAGCTATAGAGCTCAGGTTCTGTAACTGGAAATTGAATGGTGGTTATGCTCACTTGTTCAGGCTTATAGCATGGCTTTTGAAAGATGAGACCATAGGGCTAGAGAAGGGACCTACCTTCCTGAGTACATGAGACTCCCCTAATACAAAAACCAGGCTGAAGTTCTATAAACTAAGGAGGAAGGGCGAATAGCGTGTTGTAGAAACCTGAAATGTTGGCACCGTTACCTCATGGGAGTGTTGGAGGGTAAAAGACAGAATGTCTTTCAGTCACTTGCTCTAGATTCAAAAGTGGCAGTGCCAAGGTATGAGCCTGGGTCTGTCTCTCTGACGCTCATTACCACTGACAGTACTGTGGGTTTTGCTAATAGTTGCATGGTTGGCACATGTCAGAACTGGACCAGACCTTGGCTGGACCACCCCCTGGGCTGTTTTATCTCCTGTATTCCCTAATGCACAAAGGTGATAACTAGACAGAAAAGAAAGAAAGGAAGAGCGGTGGAAAGAAGGGAAGATGAACTTGTGCTTGTCTCAGTCAGCCAGGCTGCATGACAAAAATACCTGAGACTGGATGATTTAGAGAGCAGGCATTTATTTCTCATGGTTCTGGAGGCTAGGAAGTCTAAGATCAAGGTGATAGCAAGGTAGGTTTCATTTAGAGCTCTTTTGGTGCACTGTGAATTGGTGACCACCAATTCAGTGTGCTCACATGACTTCTTTGGAGAGAGAGACAGAGAGAGAGAGAGACAGAGAGAGACAGAGAGACAGAGAGACAGAGAGAGAGAGAGCATAAACACCTGAGAGTGCTGTCTAGTGTTTCTCCTTGTAAGGACACTAATCTCATCATCAGGGCCCCAGCCTCATGACCTCAAATAACCCTAATTATCTCCAAAGGCCTCATGTACTAATACTATCATACTGGGGGTTAGGGCTTCAACATATGAATTGGGGTCCTCAATTCAGTCACAACAGCCCCTAAGTGCCCTTTTCAAAGTACAGGTCTGATAAATGAGAGCTCCCCTGGTTACTGACCCAACTGGTTATTTTGGATACGGAATATGAGCCTAACCTTAAGACACTATATTCTAATTGGGGAGAGAAGAGAAGAAACAGTTAAGTCACGACTCACAGTGTCATTTGTCAAAGGGCCAAATGCCTGGGCTTGTACAGGGATGTGCCAGATGGAGCAGCCGTTCCAGCTTCTCCTGTCGATCACAGTGGCCAATCTGCTGGACTTCCAGATCTATCCTGGGCTGTGATGAAGCAGAGCAGATCCCAGTTAGAGACAGATTTTTGGACATCCTGGGCTAGACCATTTGAGGATAGAAAAATCTCAGCTGGCAGAACTAGTTTTGGAGAAAGATGATTTTCTGTGGCTGGGGAAAGCTGGACTAAATGTGGATAAGGCTCAGGCTTAAAGACTGTGACATCATCAGAAGATATTTAGAGAGAGATCCCAGTAAGGAGAGATAACACACTGGGTATAGGGACTGGCTAACCTGCCTCCAGGATGTTCTTTGGCAGTGCGGAAGGTGGTCTGATGCTCAAACGAGAATTGGCCAGAGGGACAACACCATTGCAAAGCCAGGAAAAAAATATTAGCAAAGGAGGAGCACTGGCATTGCAAATCAATGGACTGGAGGTACTAGTGGCCATGTGGAGGAAGCCAGAGTGAAGATACAAGAACATTCCACCTGCCTGAAGCTCATGCTGCCATCTGAGGGAGGAGAGCCATGGAGGGGACCAACTGGAGCTGAGTCCAGGTCCTTGCCAAGAAGTGTGATTGTCATCGTTATGGAAATGCCATACAAAAGCCTATAAGACAAGATGCCCCTGGGGTGTCACTGAGGGGTGCCAATTCAAGACAAGTGACAAGGGGGCAGAGTTATCCAATGATACAATTCCCAGTTGGACCCGGGTCTGAGTCCCAGCTCTATCATTACTAACTTGTGATCTAGGACAAGGCCCAAAGCCCTCCAAATGTCATTTCTTTATCACCCTGTGGGTAGCTGGGATTTAGCTCAGTTGGTAGAACACTGCTCTGTAGTCTCTGAGGTCCCCAGTTCGATTCCCAGCACTGCAAAAATGGGAGAAGGACATGGCAATCCACTCTTGAGGCAATCCCAAAACACTCAGTTACTGAAAACCATATGAGGGTCGCTATGAGTTGGACATGACTCGACGGCAACTAACAACAACAACAACAATGAAGACAGTGATCACTGAGGATTACAGATGTGTTTTCAAAGTGCTACAAGTACCTGGCACTGGTGAGGGGAAACCCTAGGCTCTCTCTTCTCCAAGTCAATTTTATAGTACCTGGAGACAGGCTGCCCATGAGAGCAGCTACTCAAGGCTTTTGTGATGAAATCCCAGGTTTGGGAAGAGCATTACCCAGGGAGCAGCTCTTTGAACCCCTCCTTGATGGGAGATGAAGCAGTGGGCAGCTGCATTCAGAGGCCGGTCCTCTAGTCTGAATTTTTCATCTAGTTTTCTGCATTCCCCAAGGCCTCTTCAGGGAGGGCTCAGCTCTTCTGTTTTCTGGGTTTAATCCAGAGGAATGTTAGAGGCTCCTCTCACACCCCTCAGATGGTCTGCCCTGACCCTGGAGCCTGGATCCTAGTGGTATTTCTGAGGGTTCTGGGTAGCAGACACCCACTCAAGTTCTGCTCTTTGGGGAAGCCCTGGTCTGTGGCCAGTCCTTATTCCTCACAGGGCCCAAAAGCAAGAGATTTGTCCTGGAAACACCAGGAAGTTAGAAACATGCTTGACTGCTCCTTGCAGAGAGAAAGCAGAGAGATTCTTATTGGAGGTGGGGTAGCTGCTCAGCTCTTCTCTGATCAGCTTCTTTGACTATGTCCTACCCACATCCTTCGCAATCTAATCCCAAGGGGCTGAGAGTGCTGCGCTTTTTGCCTGGGTTCTCAACTCCCCTCTGGCCATGGGTCTGGTTGTGTTTTTTTCCTGGAATTCCATGAAAAACTTGGCTCTGGCTCTGGTTCCCCCTCGGCCTCTACCCTGCCTTTCAGACACATCTTTCTGTGCTCAGCCTGCCATGGCACTGATTCTGCTTGGACTGGGAACCAATGCAGTAGCTCTGTCCAGGACCTCTTAATGCTTGGATTGTCCCCATGTCTGGCATCACTTGACACCAGTTCTGTCTGCAGTTGTCCTGCATCCCTGCTCGCTCCATCTCCATGTTCCCAGATGTGTCTGTCCTCTCCCTAGAAGGGTTCTGCTCAGCTGTCTGGGCATGAGGTCTAACAGGCTGGACACACAGACTTTAGGACAGCATCTGTCATTCCCTCGAGGACTTCAAATTTGGGCATAAATTGTTACATTGGCACACATGTATATGTCCAAAGCCTTCTTTAAGTGGCTTAAAACATCACAACCCAGTGAACAAGAATTCTTTCTTGGAGGAGAGGTGCTGAGGATTGAACCCAGGGCCTCACTCATGCTAGGAAAGCACTCTACCACTGAGATACACCCCTCAGCCCTGAGAAACCTTGTTGGTCCTGATCACACACACCTTTGTGGTCAAAGGTAGGATGGGTGTCTGGCTATCTCTCTGTCAATTGTTCTTAGCCATGTCTGACACATAGTAGGAGCTCATTAAATATTCACTGGCTAAACAAATGATCGGGCTGGCATTTAGCTCAGTTGGTAGAGCATCGCTCTGCAGTCTCTGAGGTCCTGAGTTCAATTCCCAGCACCACAAAAACAGGAGAAAGTTGTGGCAATCCACTCCTGAGGCAATCCAGAAACAATCAGCCATTGAAAACCCTAAGAGGGTTGCTATGAGTTGGACATGATACGATGGCATCTAACAAAACTAACAACAACAAAACAAATGATCAGCAAATGAATGGACTAGGACGGGGTGCACCCTGAGTGTAGGGAGGAAGAAGGGAACTTGCTCCCCAAAACTCCTGGGATGATGGTGCTTCTCTGCCCTGACATTTTCAGTGCCGGGGATGTCCTCTTTCCTAAGACAACTCATACACTGATCTTCCTGTGCAGAGCTGGGTTCTGTCCTTCAGCTTCTCCTCTCTAGCTCAAGCTTTGCCCTGGGAGGCTGTGCAGGAATCTTGGGCCACTTGAGGGACCACATCAGAGGTGCAGGCATCACCCCTTCAGCATTTGCCAACGCCTGTGATTTTTGCTACACCCAGCCCAGCCCCTCCCAAGCCCCTTTTGACATGTCAGCCTCAGACAGATCAACCTGTTACGAGGTGTCTGCTCCCAAGATGGTCTGTAATTGTCCTGAGACAACTAAGAGGATGAGAACAAAGGAGGACTTCAGAGCTTATAGAAACCCATCACCTTCACTTACAGAGGAGCACAGAAAGAACTGCTGCTACCCAGGCCCTTCATGTGGAACCAGATCCCAGCCCTGCCGTCTCTCAGCCTGCTGCTCCTCTTGCTGGGCTCTGCAGCCTCCTCCCTGCAGCCCTCAGCATGCCATGCAGGGATAACTAAAGTCCTGCACCACCGGATAGCATCAAAATACATGTTCCTGTTGCATGACCAGACTTTGCAGCATCTTCCCCGGCTCAAGCTGCTCCCTGCTTTGCCGGGAGGAAGGGAGGGTCCTGGAGGTTCACCCTTAACCCTCTGTGTACATGTGCCCTGTACTGGCAACGTGCCATGCAGTGCAGGACAGTGTTTAGAACATGGCCTCTGGAGCTAGACTGGGATCCAAAGCCTGGCCCTGCCACTTCCTAGCTCTGTGATCCTGGGCAAATTACTTAACTCCTCTGTGCCTCAGCTCCATAACCTACAAAATGAGATCATAGGGTTGTCTGAAACCTAAGCGAGGAGGAAATGTTTAACTCAGTGCTAGGTCAGTGTTAGCTCTTATGACTGCTGACTCCCATTTTGGTTTCCCTACTTTTGCTGGAGCCACCCATCCTGCGAGGGTGGGGAACCAAGGGCCACCTCTGCTTGGCTCAAGTCACTTTCTGGGCACAAGAAATGGTCCTTAGCATTTCGGAAGTGGGGATGAGCAAGGCTCCCTGTTTCTGAGAAGACATGCTATTCAATGATGCATCTGGCAAACCTATCTCAGCAGGCTGCTTCCGTGCGGCAGTACAGTGCAGTGGTTGGAATCGTGACGAGCTATGGCTTAACGCCCTCCATTCATATCTCAGCTCCACCACTTTTTAGACATCAAGCTACTTTGCCTCTCTTTGACTCCGTTTCCTTTTCAGCAAAAAGGAAATGATAATACCTGCCCCTGTGGTGGGAGAATTAACCCAGACATGAAGAATGATGTCTGATGTTCACTATATCGCTAGTAGTCATGTTAGGTAACACTTATTTGGCACTTAGTGTGTGCCAGGCACTCTTTCAAGCACTTTTCAATATATTAATTCACTTAATCTTCACAACAACTCTATGAAATAGAAACAAATTTTCTGCTCTTTTGCCAGCGCAAAAAACTAGCTTGCGAATTAAGTTTTGTAGCCAGGTGCTTACGCACTTATTCACCACCTGACACCGTAGGGGTGTTGCTCATAATAATAGTGACTGCAGAAGCTTTCTGATTGTATTAGAATTTTCAGTGTGTCTGAAGCAGGCACAGACCCTCTGGGGCCATCTTTCTCCAGAAAACCTGTGCCAGTCCTGAGGATAGACATTAGCATGGCAAAGGGGGGAGAGAAAGTGACCCAGGCAGAGACTGAGTGCTAAATTTATCACACAGTGGCCTTTGACCATGTGCCCAGCCTCGCTGCCCATGGGCAAAAGAGCTGTTGGCACCCTCTCCTAGGAGCACCTGGCATAAGGACTCTCCTATCAAGCTTTGGAGTAGTTTGATGATAACTGCCGCCTAAACTGGTGTGCAGAGGGTAGTGGTGAACAGTGCAGGGCCCAAGACAGGGTGTTGGGTACCATGGCACAGCCTGGGCTCCCTCATCTAGCCTCTGGCCTATAGGATGCATGTGGGGCTCCCTGATCCCCTCTAGGATTAACTAGGTATATGTTGCTTTCCAGTCTATCAGTATTTACAAACATCCTCAGATCTCCTGGCCTCTCCTGAAATGAAGTCAACCCATCTTTCTAGCCCTCAGCTTTCCGGGAGCTTTGCCAATGACGATGTATTGTGTTGATTGCTAAGCTCACTCTGAGAAGCTCACAAAACTAGCAGACCACCTTGTACAGGTCTAAGTGAGACCTAGGGTAAGGTAGTTCCTAGCTGGGCACAGTGGTGCACGTCTGTAATCCCAGTGGCTTGGGAGGCGGAGGCAGGAGGATCACAAGTTTGAGACCAGAGGCAGTCTGCATAACTTAGCGAGACCCTGTCTCAAAAAAAAAAAAAAAAAAAAAAAAAAAAAAAAAAAAAAAAAAAAAAAAAAAAAAAAAAAAAAAAAAGGAAAAGAAAAGAAATAGTTCCTGTTTTGTTTTGTTTTGTTTTGCTTTGTTGTTATTACCACCAATCCCACCAGAATACCAGCATACCCAGAACAAAATAGTTGTCAAGGTGCTATTGTGCAATAGGTATTAAATGAATATCAAATAGGTATTAAATGAAAACATCACTGCTGTTGGAGGGTAGGGCTGTCAGGGAAGACACTGAGCAGTGCAGATGGGCAGGAAGAAAAGAACCTGGTCTGAGACAATAGTCAGCAATAGGTGGCTCATGAACAAGGGGTGCTGGTGGTAGCAGAGGGCAGGGAGCCAGGCACACGGTCACAACTGCCAACGGACAGGGCTGAAAATGCTCGGCACATTGCACCCCACCACTCTCCCTCGTGGTACTGGGCACTTGCAGTGCCAGCACGGTTCCTAGGCTGGCAGCAATGATCAGGATCAAAGTGCTCAAAGCACAGGCAGGCAGTGGTTTGTACTCCAGGCAGCCCTCTCCGCTCTCTCCAGGCAGAGCACAAAACTCCAGGAAGCTGCGCTGAAGACGCTGTGGTCAGGTCGACTTGAGGTTCTGAGGGGCTGGCCAGGGAGTACGCTAGTTCAGCTCAAGCACTGTTGAAGCAAGAATGACATCCACTAAGCATCTGGCCCCTGCTTTTCATTTGGACATTGTTGTGAAGTGCCATCACGTCGGGTCCAACTCATAGCAACCCTGTGTACAACAGAATAAAACACTACCCAATGCTGTGCCATGCACATGATCTTTCTTATGCTTAAACCCATTATTGTAGTCACTGTGTCAATCCATCTAGTAGAAGGGCTTCCTTTTTTTACTCTGACCTGCCACTCTCCCAAATATGGTGTCTTTCTCCAGGGACTGGTCCCTCCTAACAACATATTCAAAATATGTAAGACACGGTCTGGCTGGGATTTAGCTCAGTTGGTAGAGTGCTGCACTGCAGTCTCTGAGTCCCGAGTTCAATTCCCAGAACCAAAAAAATGGGAGAAGGGCCTGGCAATCCACTCCCAAAGCAATCCCGAAACAGTAAACCATTGAAAACCCTATGAGGGTCGCTATGAGTCGGATACCAACTCGACGGCACCTAACAACAACAACAAGACATGGTCTAGCCATCCTTGCTTCCAAGGAGCACTCTGGTTGCATTTCTTTAGGATGAATGTATTGGTTCTTCTGGTAGTCCGTGGTATATTCAATATTCATCTCCAGCATCATAATTCAAAAGTATCACTTCTCCTGTCTTCAGCAAATTCCCCAGTAGAGAGCCTGCACTAATGTCTTTCCACTAATAGCAGAGGAGAGTGTATATTTTCCTGCCCTGTGCTGCCACTGCGTCTTATCAAAGCTCTGAATTTTGGGAAGCTAATACATGAAAATAATTTTTTATTTAAAACGTGCATTTTTTTAGTCACAAAAGATGGCTTGCATATTTAAAAATATTAATAGCCATTTGTGAGGGTTTGGGTTTTTTTTTTTGTTTGTTTGTTTTTTGTTTTTGTTTTTGTTTCTGAGTTGCTTGGTCTTCCCAAGGGTAGGGTCCATGGTCCAGCGGCAGTGCTGGGCTACCCAGGTATAGTTCTGAGTACTCTAGGAGCCAGTGCTGATCAGGAGGTATGACTCAAGACTCTGGGAGGCCACGCCGGATTTCCATGCAAACTATATGCCTCACTTTTCGAGCAGCTGGCAGTGGGGACATATATCCCAAAAGTGGGTTTCTGGTTTCCTGGCTGTGAGGCTGCAGGCAGCTGTTAGTGACCCAGCCAGAAAAAGCAGCCCCATCCACTCTTTGCTGGGGCCTGGATGATCAAGCAGATTTTGGATGAAAACCCTAAATAAACACCCAGTTCTATCCTGTGGCCCACTGGGTTGGGAGGATGGCCATGTGGTAACAGCCTCCCATTTCAGTGAATGGTTCTCCTCTCCTTTAGTTAGGCTCATGCTGATCTGCCGTGGGATGGAGAGATCCTTATTACCACATACCTTTTGTACTGACAGTTTTTCTTGTAGAAATAGTCTTTTCATGCATAATACTTTTTTTGCATTGATGATAGAACACTCACTACCTTGCTTTTTAAAAATTAATATATCTTAGATGCATCTGTATCAGCTGTCTTATCTTTTTTCATGGCTGCCTAATTTTCCAACGCATGATGTTCTGTAATGTATCTAAGTAGTTCTCCACTGATTGACATTTAAATTATTTCCTGTCTTTTGCTATTACTACCAGTCCTATAATCCTTCATCTCTTTGGCATATACATGAGCATAACTGAAAGGTAAGTTCACAGAAGATGAATTCCTGAGTTAAAATGTTCATGTTGTTTTAATATTTCTTTGGCAAGGGAGGACAAAAGGTTCCTCTACGGAAGGGATGGTGGACCTACGCAAAAATAATGTGGCAAATGTCTGTGAATAGCTTATGGAAGGGGTAAAGATAACCCAAGGATTCACATACTGCATTGAGAATCAACTTCCATGTTTATGAGAAAGCCAACCTGGGACTTAGTTCTCACTGTCTCTTTCTCCCAGGACATACTTATCAGAAGGCTCTCTACTGTACCATACTCCTGGGCCCCTACCTTGTAAAAGGTGGTGCTGTGGTGGAGAAGTGAGTTCCATGGTGACTCCGTCCTCTAGTGGGTCATAATTTTCATTCAGGTAACAGGGTTCAGAGAATTCATGTAGAGGTCAGCTGATTCAGGAGCCAGTTTGTGCTGTTTCCAGAATGACCAATTTATGCTCATGCAATGTTCACTTCACTGCATTCACCCTCTCTGATTTGCAACACACTGCTTCATATTCTGAAGGAAAACTGGCCACCCCATAGGTTCTGAAGCCTTAGTGCTTTCTCCGCATGTCCCCTGAGAAGAGAAGACACTTGGCAGGGTTACTCCCAGCCCCATCATCCCAATCCAAGGGACAAGACATGGGCGATGGATAAGGAGGCACAGACTCCAGGCTGACCTGGCATGGAGGGAGGGCTCCAGTGCTAGTGGTAGTGTAAGGAGTTTGTGGGATCCTGGCAGGTGCCTGAGTGCAGGTGGACTTGGGGTCCCCAGGGGCTGGCCTGGGAGAGTACTGGTTCAGCCTAAGCACTACTGAAGCTTGAACTGCCTCCACCAAGCACCTGACCCACTCTTTTCATTGTGATAGATGTCACCCAATTGCCCAGGAAAGAGCTTGCACCAGTGGGGGTTCCTATTTCCCTGACCTATGCTACTACTGGGTCTTATTAAAGCTCTGAATTTTGCCAACCTAATAGATGAAAATAATGTCTCATTTAAAATGTGCATTTCTTTAATTACAAAAGATGGTTTAAATATTAAAAAATATTAATAGCCATTTGCAAGGTTTTCTTTGAGATGTCTGTGGGGACTTTTTGGCCAATTTTTTTTCTCTTGGGTTATTTTTTAGTTTCTTATTGATCTTTAAGAGCTCTTGACATATTAAGTAAACTAGGTCTTTGTCATGAGCTACAGATATTTTTCCCAATTTGTTTGCTGGCTTTTGAGTTTATTTATATTTCTCTTTGAAGTTCAGAAAATTTTATTATTCTACTCAAATTAATCATTTACTTTTCCTGTTTGGAGTTTGTATCTACTTAGAAAGTCTGTCTCCACTTCATAGTCATAAAAAAATCCTTCTGTGTTTCTTTCCAGTACCTTTATGGCTTTATTTTTTATGTTGAAATCGTTGCTCCATCTGGAATTTGCTTGGTGTGAGAAGTGAAGACAAAATCCAGCTTTACTTTTCCAGAGGGCCAGTTGCTTGTCTCAACACACATTATTGAGTTAATCCTTTGTGCCTGTTTTGAAATGCCATATTCTTCCTATGCTAAATTCTTGTGTGTTCTCAGATTTCTATTTGGATTCTATTTTTCTTTATTTTAGTGACAGTTTTAAGGATTATAGATTTTTATTATGTTTTGCTGTCTGGAAAGTTTTGTTTAACTCTTTTTTTTATATTTCTTAAATTTTCTGGCTAGTATCACACGTATTATCCACATAGACTTTAAATTAGCTCCTTTGTTTCTCCTCAGCCTCTAACTCCTGCTGATATCTTCATGGGAATCCTGTTGCCCCACAAGCATCTCTCTGCCTAGAAGAGAGCAGGGTCTCCAGGGGCTCAGAGGCCCTTTGAATAAGGGTCTCTACTCAATTTCAGAAAACAGTAGAGTCAGCCCAACTTCTTGGCAGAGACCCCTGTCCCATCATGGTTTGAATATAAAATGTCCCCCAAAGGTCATGTGGTTTACCATTCAGTCCCCAGGTGGTAATGCTATTTGTGGAGATCATGGACATTTGTGATGTGAGATTCTTGCTTTATGGAAGTGGCTTCCTAGGGGCAGGTCTGTGGAGGTTTCGGTACCAGGACTTCTGGTTCCATTAAGCTCTCTCTGCTTCCTGCTCTGTGATGCTGTGAGGTTGCCTGACACAGGCCCTGCAACCACCACCTTCCCTGTCCTGCTGCCATTGTGGACTAAAATCCTCTAATTGTGAGCTTCTAATAAGTCTTTTCCTCATAAGTTTGTTTGGGTTGTTTTTTCTGGTACAGTAATGACAGTTGTCTAATACACAGTGAAACTGGATGTCGTCTGGTGCTATAATGAGAAGGGTTCAATGGCTAAATAAGTTTGGAAAATCTTGGGTTAAAAAATTAAACAAATTTCTCCTGATCACATGTTCAGCAGATATTAACAGACATCTTGCCATGTACCAGGTGTTGTGTGCAACGCCAGAAATATGAAGGGAAGATATCAGATGCAGTCCTGGCTCTCAAGGGGCTTAAGGATGAGTTGAGATGTTAAACCAAAACAAATTCCAAATGTGAATTTCCTCAAGTTATGGCTTTAGGTGCCAAGGCGGGGAGCCACATAAAGGTACAATGAGAGAGACTCACTGGCATGAGGACCTACCCTTCTCTGGGGCAAGAAAATGAATTGTAAGCAGTGTACTTCCACAAAAAACCGTTGGGGCACAGCATTTCTCAAACTTCTTACCGAGGAACTGTTGCAGGCGGTCTTTCTGGAGCCATTTCTGCAGAATGTTCTTTGGGAGACACTAACAGTTTACTGCCACCCTGCGGTCTATAATCCAGATCTGTCTCCTGTGAGTCAGGTGTCTTTAGAGCAGTTGCTTGCCATTTCTTTTTTTCTTTTCTTTCTTTCTTTCTTTATTTATTTATTATTATTATTATTTTTTGTGGTACTGGTGGTTGAACCCAGGGCTTCGCACTTGCATGCTTTACAAGTGCAGGACCGCTGAGCTGCACACTCAGCCCATTTTTTTTTACTTTTTTGAGACAGATTCTTGCTAAATTACGCAGACTGCCTCTGGTCTCGAACTTGCGATTCTCCTGCCTCCGTCTCCCAAACCTCTGGGATTACAGGCATGTGCCACCGCGCCTGGCTTGCTTGACATTTCTGAACCCCACATTTCTAATCTATGAAATGGTGCCTTTGTTTTCTAGGGCTGCTGCTGCAAGCTATTTGAACATGGTAGCTTACAAAACAGAAATTACTTTCTTGCAATTCTGGAGGCCAGAAGTCCAAAATCAAAGTGTTGGCAGGACCACACTCCTCCTGAAGGCTGTGGAAGAGAGTTCTTCCTTGGTTCTTCCAGCTTCTGTGGGCCCCAGCTATTCCTTGGCTTGTGACTGCGTCACTCATCTCCACCTCCATCTTCAGCTGGCTTCCTTCTCTACTCTCCCTCTTCTGCCTCTTATAATGACAATTGCCCTTGGATTAAGGGCCCACGTGGATAATCTACGATGAGCTCATCTTGAAATCCTAAATTCAGTTACATCTGCAAAGAGCTTTTGCCAAATAACATTGCGTTGACAACTCCTAGGCCATACCTTTGGAGGGGGAGGGTGTTCCGTGGCCACAAATGGGAATCATGGAGTTCTTTCCCAAAATTGTTACAAAGTTGCCATGAGACAATATATGCGAAGCTGTTTGTTCCAGAAGAGGGTGGAGGTTAAATGCTGCCTTTTCTTCCTACTTCTCTGTCCCTAGGTATCTCTCTTCTCAAGAGGCGTTTGCACTACTAATAACAAAGCAGGGTGGGGTGAAGTGCTGCTTTCCTCCCCCTGCCCCTACTGGGGAGCATTTCAAGTGAGGAATCAAGAGAGGGAAGTCACTCCTCTTTTTTTGGGGGGGCGGGGTGACTTCCCCTTTCTGAGTCCTGGGTCTCTACAGGAGCCATTCATTGTCTTTCTTCTGGGAGGGTCCTCGCCAGCAGCTTTTCCGTACTCATGGCTTCTCTGTCCCGCACCCATCCTTATCAAGTCATTGGCACAGATGTTTCTGGGACCTGAGGGCGAGGGAGCCGGCAGATCCTCCTGGAGCCATCTCCCACTTGTATGACAGCTCCTGGGGGACTCCCCTCTTCAAAGAGTGCCTCAGTGCTTTTCCTCATCATCTCCTGGGTGTGCGCTGCTAAACAAAGACAACCTCTCCGACCTCCTCCCTTTCCTGACTTTCCTGGATGAGATGCACTTGTCAAGCTGATGTGGAGGGGTGTAAGCAAGATATTAGTGGGGGAAGGAATAAGCAAATCCACTCAATGGCTCCTGTGCCTCTGGGGCATGTTCCTGGCCTTTTCCCATATTCTGACTTCTCCAAGCTCCCTGGGACTCAGAACCCCACCCCAATCCTGTGCCTTTTGGTGCCCTGGTCCCTCTGTCCCTGGGGTCCTCTGCACCTCCATCTCTCATCCCCATGCCCTTCCTCCCACCTCTTCCCATACCCCCCTTATAATGACAAATCGATGGTAATAGCTTAAGTGCAGCTGTTCAATCCTCAGACTGTTGAGAGGGAACTTAATGTCCAAAGAAGTCCCCAAAGAGCCACATGCTGCTTGAATTATGTAAAGGTGAGCAGAGAAGGGTGAATTTCATATGCAGAAATCTTTTCTGGCATTAAAGTTTCATGGGAAAAACTGAACCCCTTGGATTCATATTTCTGGTCAAAGCTTACCTTCTTTCATTCAGCACACATTTATTGAGCTTTTATTATGTACAAGACCACAGTCTAGGTGCCATAGGAAGAAAGGAAAGACTAATTAATCAGTCTCAGACCTTTCCTACAGGTCCCTCCACCCCCACGTGCATGGACTTGGGAACCAATAAGCTATTCTGAGCGAGAACTATACCTACATGGGCACCATATCAGCCATCCATCCATCCACTCACATATTTATTGAGTGCCTGCCTTGAGCCAGGTTCTATGCTGGGCACGGGAACCCTGAACTAGGTACAGAGCAAGATAGCTTGTTGAAAGAAGGAAGTGATTATGTTTTTACAGGATAGTCCTGTAAAGGAGATGCTTTTTAAACCGGGTCTTGAAGGGCAAGTACAATTTGGGCAGAATCCTTATGTGTATGCATGTGAAATACAAGTAAGGTGAAGTCTCCATCCCATTTCCTTTTCTGCTCAGAATTTATGTGCATTGCAGGGCAAGGTCAATTCCAGCTCCCTCAGGAAGCTCCAACTCACAAGCTTTTCCCTCCTGGGGCTATCTTTTCTCTCTGCTTTACATTGACCCACCATCAACCTCTTGTTCTTGATTTTCATAAGAGTCACTGTATTAGTCCATTTTGTGTGGTTATAAGAGAATGGCTGACACCAGGCACTTTGTAAAGAAAAGAGGTTTATTTAGCTCACAGTGTTGGAGGCTGAAAGTCCAAGATCAGACAGCTTCATTTGGTCAGCCTCTTGTGAACAACACTCCCCTCCAAACACACATACCATCTGCATCACAATATGAGGAGAAGCAGAAAGGGAAATAGGCTTCCCACAAGAGCAAGAATGTATACACAGAGATCAGCATTAAGCCCTTTGGAGGGCAATGCCCCCACAACTTAACCACCTTCTGTGAGGCCCCACAAGCCTGTGGGAGACTAACCACATCTAGGCCATAGTTGTTACCACCATAAAGCATCCTTGGCATGTAAATGGCAATGGGCCCCTCAGCCTTTTCTGGCTTGCCCCTTGTCCTCCAGCTTGCCTGTCTAAAGAGAAGTAGGTTCCATAAGACAGTGCCTGTTATCCCCACGAGGGTCTCAGCAAGGAGAAGAGAGCAGTAGGAAGGTTCACCTCTCTGTTGTTGGGGGTGTAAGCCCCACAAGGGTAGGGACTTGGTCTTGCTCACTGTTGTAGTCCTAAGAGCCCAAGAGCTAGAATAGAACCCAGAAAGAACACAATCAGGGACTCAAGAATTATTTCCTGAGTTTGTTGAATGAATTATGTCACACTCCAACCCCCTGCCCGTCACTTAAGCCAGCATCAGAGCCTCTGTATGGAGAGGGGGACATAAAGTAGAACAGCAGCCACAGCCGTGGTGCAGAACTCCAGCCTCATCGTCTCACATTTAGAACAATGCCTGGAGCCCTCCTAGCCGTTCCCCTTGTCACATGCTGCTTTCTCCAGTAACACGGGCTCCCTTGACCATGCTAAGCACATTGTGGCTCCAGGACCTGATGCAGAGGCTGTTCCTCCACCCAAATTATGCTTCCCTTCCACCTGCCCCACCTGCCCCACCCTCCCTCCCTTACCTGCTACATGTCTCTGCTCACACGTCAGCTCTTGGCCACTCGCCCTTTTTCCCTTGTTGTATACCTTATTGCCTGCCATTGTCGAAAGCATATTTATACACTGCCTCTTCCATTTGTGAATGGTGGCTCCATAGGGCAGAGGCTTTGTCATTTTTGTTTACCACTGCAGTGCCTGGAACCGTGCCCAGCCCACAAAGGTTGCCTCATAAATATTTGCTGCTGATTGAGTGATTGGCAATGAGTGAACATGGACCCAACCACAAGACTGTGATGGGGGGAAGAGACAAAGAGGCCCCCACCAGAGCAGGTCTGAGAAACGAGTGCAGAAGGTGGGAGACACAGTGGAGAAGAGCAGCTTGGGGCCCAGTCGAGCTCTGTCGAGGTGGATCAATTAGACCATGAGCAGTTGTCAAGGATAAGGAAGGTGCAAAGGCCTCTGTTGGCCCATGCGGTGCCCCTGTGTAAAGGAGAAAAGGTAGTGCCCCTTCTTCTAAGTGGACAGAGCCTTGGGCAGGGCCCACTCAGTGGAGTGGAGGCTGGATTTCAGCTGGCATCTGGTGATTGCAAAGCCACACCTTGCATAATAACCCTATGCGACAGTCTTGTTAGGGACAACCTGAGTGTGAATGATAGCATTTCTCTGTTGTCCAGTGTGGGATTAAAAAATAAGCACACTGAGTTTCAGCTTGGGGAAGAGACTAGCCTGAGGTCAGGTTGCTACTAAAGGGCAGAGCTGTCATCCGAGCCTAACAACTCCGAGTGTGGACTTGTATCATCCCTTTGCTATTCACAGTGTGGCCCTAGGGCAGCCGGGTCAGCATCAGCTGAGAGTTTTGATGAAATGCAGAATTTCAGGCTCTGCCCCAGACCTACTCAATCAGAATCTGCATTTTGACAAGGTCCCTAGGTGATTTCCGTACATGCTGAAATTTGAGAAATTCTACGCTCCTCAACTCCTGGATCTCATGCTGTGCTCTATTCATTTCTACTTAACTTGGGGCTGCATTACCGCTACATTGTCCATGTGGCCTGTCACCAAATATCCACAGGGCCAGGCAGAAAAACCAACCAAAATAAACTTGAAGAGGAAAAGATTTATTAGAAGCTCAGGGTTCGAGGATCATCAGTCCATAAGGGCTGCAGGATAGGCATTGGCGGCAGCAGCAGCAGGGTCTGTGTCAGATGACCTCAAGGCATCGCAAAGCAGGAGGGTGAGAGAGAGAGAGAGAGAGAGAGAGAGAGAGAGAGAGAGAGAGAGGAAGCATGTCTAGAATAAAAACGTTCAAAGGTCCACTCCCAGGGAGCCACTTCTGCAAAGCTAGATTCTGCTCCTCCCAAAGTTTTCAAAGCCTCCACAGACAATGCCACCAGCTGAGGACTGAATGTGAAAGCACTTGACCTCTGAGGGACACTTTATATTCAAACCATGGCAGAGTCCTAGAAAGAACATGAACATCTAGTTGTGCTTCAATGGTCATGTGATATTGGACAAGTCTTTCACTCCTAAGCATGTAGGCTGTCTAATCTAGGGATTAAAGAAAGGGAGAGTGACTTGGTACTTTTGTGGGGTTCAAATGGCATGACAGATGTGAAAGTGCCTTGTCAATCATAAAATTCTACCCAGACACAAAGGATTATTGCTCCCACATAGTATAATATAAACGTCCCTGATGGACACCACTTATCTCTAGAATGCTACTCCAAGAAATTAAAAGGAAGAAGAAAATGAATGGTCTGGGGTATGTAGACTCCAATTAGCAGACAGGCATAGACACAGGAGGCCTCAGATTCATTTAGTTTACAGAGGTACCCAGCTGCACCCTGGGGGTTTCAAACAGGGCTTTGATTGTGGGGTTGACTATAATCTGGGGAAACTGTGGAGGGGAAAGGTGGGTAAGAGGTTGTTGTTAGGTGCCGTCAAGTCGGTATAGGACTCATAGCGACCCTCATAGGGTTTTCAATGGCTGGCTGTTTTGCAATTGCCTTGGGAGTGGATTGCCAGGTCCTTCTCCCATTTTTGTGGTGCTGGAAATTGAACTCAGGACCTCAGGTACTGCAGAGCAGTGCTCTACCAACTGAGCTAAATTCCAGTGGGTAAGAGGTAGATGGGGCATTTTTTAGGGAGGAAGACTTGTAGCCAGGATGGGTGAGAGAGTGGGAGGAGGGGAAGGCTCCTGCAGATAAACTGCTGCTCCTCGGAGGGGCCGAGGACAGCTCACCTCTATGCCCAGCCACTACCTAGTGGCTGCACTTTTCATTTTGCATCCTGATGTTCTGTGTCCTGTGAAAGTGATCAGTAACATTGGAGTCATTTGGTTGGTCACGGGCTTGGGGAATTCCTCTTATTAGGGAAAAATAGTTAAAGAACAGCAATTCCCGAGAGAGATGGTGGCTGGATGCTGCTGACCTCACTGCTCAGCTCCACCCAAAGCTTAGACCCAGAGAATGTTCATTAGGATCCCAAAGAATGTATAAGTGAATGAGTGGAAACCTTTGCCTCTAGGAAGTTTCTCTGTCCTCTGTTTCACATCCTGATTCACATGTAATCTCACCTTTCTCTTCTGCTCTCAATCCCCCATCTCTCTCTCTCTCCCTCGCCACCCACCTCTCTCTCTCCCTGCTCTTCTCTTATACATCCTCTCTCCATAGCATGTATCCTCTATTTTTAAGTTAAGTTATAGTCATATAATTTACTTACTTACTTACTTACTGTTGTTGTTGTTAGGTGTTGTCAAGTTGGTATCCAACTCATCGCGGCCCTATGTATAAGAGGCAAAACACTCTTGTCAGTGCTTTTCTGCTATTGGTAGGGTTTTCAATGGCAGATTGATTTTTGGTAGTAGGTTGCTGGGTCCTTCTCCCATATTTATTGTTGTTGTTATTGTTGTTAGGTGCTGTCGAGTGGAGTCCGACTCATAGTGACCCTATGTACAGCAGATCGAAACACTTGCCAATTCTGTGCCAGGCAAAAGATCTTATTTATGTTTAAGCCCATTGCTGCAAACACTGTGTCAATCCATCTGGTGGAGGGTTTTCCTCTTTTGCGTTGACCTGCCACTCTCCCGAACATTATGTCTTTCTCTAGGGATTGATCTCTCCTGACTACATGTCCAAAATATGTAAGACGCAGTCTGGCCATTCTTGCATCCAAGGAGCATTCTGGTTGCACTTCTTCAGTAAATGTTCCCCAATGGATTGACACAGTGGCTATAATCATGGGCTTAAACATAAAAAAGGTCATGTTCCTGGCATGATGTCCCAGAGCATTTCATTCTGTTGTACATAGGGCCACTATGAGTCGGACCTGATTCAATGGCACCTAGCATCAACAATCTGTTTCCCACCCCTAGACTGAAAACTCATTCCAGAATCTCCCTTATGTTCATTTACCAGTATGTCCCTAAAAGAGTGCTTGGCCCATAGTTGATGCTCAGCATGAATTCTTTTTTAACCAAATAGAATGAAATGAATTAAGGAGAGTGGTAGTGTCACATATAAGTTTATTTTTCTTGTTCTGACATCAAGTCATTGTGTGACCAGATGCACACCTTCACCTTTCTATGCCTCAGTCTTCCCCATTTGTATGAGGTGGATGGATCTATCTCTAAGGGCACTTTCAGCTCCAATTTGGTAGCTCTGTGACACTCATCTTTCAGGATGGCTTTGGAGAATTGTTCTTAGGAGGTGGTGAAGAGAACCCTATAGGAAATAGACAGACCTAGGTGGGAGTTCTCACTCCAACACTTCTAAGTACCAAGACTTTCGATGAGGCGTTTGACTCCTATTCTATATATGATGCTCCTAGCACAGTGCCTGGCATGTCTTAGGAACTGACTATATGTTAGCTTCTCCCTCTTCTCGCCATCTGGGCTTGCATGCTTTGTGCCAAATGAGCCTCAGCTCACACAGTCACGCAGTAATAGCTTGAAAAAACTTTGTGAACTATAAAGTGTTCCTCAGATATAAAGGGTTATTGTGGTCACACCCCTACCCAACCCCTCTACACACAATCATCTCTACACACAGAGGAAATCAAGACCCTAGTTGCTATTTATACCTAAAACATCTCATGATTCACTAGCCTTACTGCTCATCAGAAATGTTGCATCTGATGAGACCAAATTCACACTGGGTTTATCAAAGTCTAATTAAAACTTGATCATCACGTTGCCTTATTATTTTGGCTTAATTAGGGTGACGAGAGGGGGCTGAAAGCAGCAATGCCAGCCGTGCCATGATGCAACATCTGGAGAGGAATGGGGCTTAGCCAGATGAGCAATTAAGTGGAACTGTACACATAGCATGGATCTCTGCATCTGACAGCTGCCTGGCCAGTCCCTGCCCAGTTCAGCCTTTGTGAAAGCCAGACTGACATTCTTCCTTTTCCACCTTCTGAAGCACCAGGAATTGGCCAGACCCTTCAAGCAACAGAGCAGCAAAGCTACCACTGTGGGGAGGGAACACCCTTCTGTCGTGGTTTTTAGTGGCTGGGGGAAGAGAAGCAGAAGCATCTGGTGGAGAGAGGAAAGGAATTCTCTGTTTGGTCTTGGAGTGGTCAGCTATGGTCGTAATGCTGATATGGATCATGCTAGAAGAACTTAGTCCTTGGGTTATGAATGACCTGAAATTGGGCACTTTTGCTTCTCTTTCCAGGATCAGGCAGGATGCATGGGGCAAATGTTTAAACAACCTTCAAAAATGCAATCCCATCAGTGAAAACTGCTCCATCAGGCTTAGTGTAATAGTTAGGGCAGGATAGCTACTGTAACAAATAGACTCTGCAGCTTCCAAGGATCTTGCTTCCTGGTTTCCATCCTCTATGTAATTACCCCTTTAAAAAAAATGTAAGTATCAGTATTTGAGTGCGGGGCAGACTTGGTAACTTGTTTCTAATGAATTGAATGTGGCAAAAGAAGAGATGTCACTTCTCAGATTAGGTCACAAAAATGTTGAGTTCCATCTTGTTCACCCCTTCTCTCTGGCTTTTGCTGATGATGAAGCAAGCTACCCTGCTATGAGCTCCTCTGTGGTGAGGTCCACATAGCCAGGAAGTGAGGGCTGTTTCTGGCAGACAGCCATGAGGAGCTAAATCTTGCCAACCATCTCATGAGTGAGCTTGGAAGCGGATACTTCCTTCCTCAGTCAAGTCTTGGATAATGGTAACCCTGACTGATGCTTTGATTTGTTGCCTAAGAGGGATATTGAGGTAGAGGACCCCATTAAGCCCCACCTAGATCTTTGACATACAGTAACCATGAGGTAATAAATGTTGTTTTAAGCCATGAAGATCTGGGGCAATGAATTACACAGCAATAGATAATTAATACAGACTCCCCTAAGTATAATGGCTCAAATACAATAGAAACATATTTATTGTACTTGTTTTGTATTGTATTGTATTGTATTGTATTGTATATGTTTACAGGGCCATATTTGTCAACATTTTCATTTCAACAATGGTTTTCAAGAACAACAATAATAGTCATAAAATTTACCATTTTAAGTGTATAGTTCAGTGGCATTGAATATATTTACACTGATGTGCAACCATCTCCACTATCCAACTGCAGAACTTTTTTTCATCTTGTAAGACTGATATATAGGACATCTTAAGGACCAAATCTGGAAGTATCACTGCCTTTTCTATTGCAATGGCTAGAACTTGGTCTTGTTATCACATCTAACTGCAAAGGAGATTGGGAAAGGTAGTCTAGTGTGTACTCAAGAAGAAGAGAAAAACATAAAGTTTTGCAGAGCATCTGTTAGACTTTGTCACACATACAACAGTATCTACATTCTAAATTAACACTAGCCTGCAGCTGTGACATGGTGGCTTCTGATTGGGTCAGATCTCAGAAGCTAAGCAGAGTTAGGCCTGGTTAGTACTTGCATGGGAGATTGCCTGGGAACACCAGGTGCTGTAGGCTTGGGAGATGAACCCAGAAACCCACTCCCCAAAAATAATCAGCCATTGAAAACCCTATGAATAGCAGAGAAGCACTAACAATACTGTTTCTTCTGTTGTACATAGGGTTGCTATGAGTTGGATACCAACTCTACAGCACCTAACCACAGCAACAAATTAACATTAAGACATTATGGCAATGCAAACACCCTAACTCAAGGACAAACTAACCCACAGACCCTCACTCTGTGCTCTTAATTTTAGAATCAAGGTTTTAGAGAAATTTCTTAAAAGCCAGATGGCTCAGGATTCCTTGATGCTTCTCTGAGAAATTTTTCAAAATATATTCTGGACATGTTGTATCACCACATCAGCATTTGCAGCCTGCCCTGCTCATAATTATTTTTGTAATTGCTTGGGACATTTTTTCCAGAATCCAGGAATTCATTTTCTAAAGACTTCTCTCTTCTGAAGGAAGTTTCTTTCATCACTGTCTCATCACATCAATGAAGGCTGAAGTGGAATGGATGTCCAGTACAATACGGTGTCTTCCCTTCCCCAGTTGGATGATAGCAACTTCTGAGGTGGAGGACTCTGGAGAAGCCCCACCCACTCTACACAGGGCTGGCCTTCACTATCAAGAGCAAGTGCCCTTTTGGGGCCATTCGAATCAGCATTACGTGAGTTATGGCCAAGGCGACCAGTTCCACTTCTTTAATCTCTCATTTCTAGCATATTTTAGAGTCTGTTTTTAGTAGAAAATGTCTATCTGTGAAATAAAGAAGAAAGGGCAGAAATCCTGTGATCTCTGGCAGTTTCTCTTCAAGCTTACGTATGTGAGTGTAGGGTGAGTGACTTTGCAAACTCTCTGTCTGTGAAAAGTTCATTTTAAGACTCACTGCCTTAGAAATTGCCAAATGGACTGAATTTCCCATTTCTATTTGAGCAACTGGTGATTTGAGCAGTTTTAGATACTTAGACTCTATTTAGCTGAACTTAGGCCATATTGTGGTGATATTTCAACAGCTATTCTTTTGAAATACTCAGCTACCAAAAACATGTATACACATTTTAAGAGATGTGATGTTGTCTATGTATGCTGTTGCCTATGTATTACTTTTTGAAGTTGAATTGAATTATGGCAGCAATATATAGTATGATGTTAGCTCAAAAGATGGTGTTAATCAAATGAATGCTAGCACCATCATCCAACAGGCAGGATAAGTAAAGAAAATGGTGCAAGCATGTTTGTCAATTAAGGTTGCTGTTCAAAGAGCACAAGATCATTTTGAGGTAGTGTTTGAAATTCAAGAGCATTGTGGAAGTACAACAACAATGGAGGTGGGAGCGTGGAACAGAGCACCCAACTTCCCTAACAATTGCCCACATTTGTGATAATATTAAGATGTATGGTACTGTGTGTGACTTGCACAAGGAAAGATCCAGGAGGCCTCCCACAGCAACAAATCCTGCTTCTTCTGCTATGGTAACTATTTTTAGGACCTCTTGTAATTGCAGAAGTCAACTGTGATTTGTGTTCATCTTTTGTTATCAGTATATATTGACTATTACAATTTTAATGCAACTTATTCCTTTCTTAAGATGTGTATACATTTTTGGCACCCTTTGTATGTTGGATCATAGTGCCTGGCTGGGTGAAATGAAACCAGCACCCATTGGCCCTATATCTGAGGCTACAGTCCCTTCCTCAAGACATTCACAGTCTAAGGAAGGAGACATAATGGCAATACAAGGCTGTGGAAGTAGAGTAGAACTGTGCAGGAGAGTTTATGATGGTGGAGAGGAGGGTCTTCTAGTCCATTCTTGGAGAAAATGAAGAAGTCTGAGAACCTTTGTAAGGAGGTAACACCCAAGCAGAATTGTAAAGGGCGAGTAGGAGTTAGCCAGGAAAAGCAGGATAGAACATATAAGGAAGAAAAGTCACACAAGTAAAATTAGAGACATGAGAACATAGGACGTGTTTGGAATTGCAAGTAGTGTGGGAAGGCAATGTAGTGGTGAAAAAATAACATTTGGAGTCTCCAAGACAGGGTTCAAACTTGAGATCTACCAGTTTCTTCTCTGTGGTTATGGTCATGTAATTAACCTCTCTTTGCCTCAGGTTTTTCTTCTGTAAGATGGGGTAAAAAAAAAATCCACAACATAGGCTGTTTTGCAGGTGAAGAAATATATGTGTAGCATCGAGTCTGGACCACATACAAAGGAGAGTAAATGCTGTTGCCCAGTAGGTAAATATTAGTGCAGGTCTAGCTTTAAGAAGGCAGTTTTATGCCAGAGATGTGGTCTAGGAAATCAATAATATAAAGACAATTATTGAGGACATGAGAGCGAGTAATACTACACTAGCTTTTACTGCAGAGCACATCATCCCAAGCGTAGTGGCTTAAAGCAGCCATATATTATTGTTCACAAGTTTATAGGTTCCATGGTCTGGGCAAGCTCAGCTGCCCAGTTTTAGATGAGCTTGCTCATGTGTCTGTGGTCAGCTGGTGGGTTGGTTAAGGATGGTCTCAAATGGTCTCACTCACTAGCTTCTTGGTTGGCTATGGGCTGGGGTGACTGAACCACAGTACTCTCAGGATCCAGGAGGCCAGCTCAGATTTGCTCACATAGTGGTGAGGCATGCTGGGAACAGGCACAATGTTGTTTTGCAATATTCTATTGTCGAAAGTAAATCAAAGCCAGATTCAAGAGGTAAATAAATACATTCCTCCTCCTGATAGGAAGAGTTGCAAAGTTGCACTATAAAACATAGACAGAAGTAGAGGTGGAGACCTGAGACCATTTTTATAAATAATCTACTATACAAGCTATCCAAGACTAGAGTATAGAAAGAGAAAAGAAGAAAGCTCAGCACATTAACTATGTCACTCCAGGCCAAGAAGAGGAAGCCTTAATAGTGGCCTAAAAAGTAAGGGAAAATCCAGAGTGTGTAGCATACAGAAGGCAATGGGAAGAGAGGGTTTCTAGAATGTGAAGTCTTTAACAGCTTCATGGCTGCTGAGGACCCACAGGACTAAAGGGCGACTATTGAATTCCAAATGAAGGTTGGTGATCATGATGAGGGCAGGGTTTTGGGGAGAGCAAGACATTAGCTCATAGAGAGAACGGGTAATAAAAACTGGAGACAGGCTGAGGATGTAGCTCAGGGGACAGGGCTTTCCGAGCATGCACAAGGCCCTGAGTTCAATTTCCATTACTATAAAAAAAAAATAGTTGGAGAAAAGGAGTGACAATGTTTTCAGAAAGTTTAATAAGAAGAAAGGAGAAAGATCTAGATAGGAATAGGGGAAGATTTTTTTCTTTTTGTACTTTTTTGTTGTTGTTGTTTATTTGTTTGTTTGTTTGTTTGTTTTAAATTGAGGAGACCTGAGCAAGTTTCAATGAAGTTGTGAAGAAACTGACAGAAGAGTAATTGAACAATGTAGGGAAGCAATGGGACAAATAGAAGAATATTCCAAACAAGTGGGAAGGAATGAGATCTAGGCCAAAGTATTGCTTTTAAAGGAAAGAAGAGACATCTAGAGAGAGGAAAGAAGGGATAGTTTTAGATTTAAGTAAGTTTATAGGGTGGTGGAAGAAGGCTGAGGTAGTTTCCCTTCTGATGGCTTCTATTTTTTCTGTGGATAGGAATGCATTCATCAGCTCAGAGAAAAGAAGTAGAATTTAAGAAAGGGTTAAAAATCTGCAAAAGCCACTGTGGAGAGTGAGAGAGAGCTGACAAGGGAAATAGAGAAGGATTGCCAGGCAGCATTGGAGTCCATTTGAAGTTGGAGACCCATAAATTTAGAGTGGCACCAATGATTTATACTGACACCAATATGTGTGGATTCCCAGCAGTGCTTAGCAACCAGTGATGAGCGATAATTGGATTCATCCAAAGTTGATGTTTTGCCAGAAGATGCATGGGGGGAACATTGGGGCAGGGGTACTGGTAAGACAGAGAGGTTGAAACAATAAGAAATGGTGTCTGGGTTAGATGGAGAAGAAAGTAAAGACAGAGGAGGTCGATATGCAGAGAGAAATGAATGTTGGTGTCATGGAGAATGAAGGTAATTTCTCAAGTTCATCTCTAAGGAATAAATTGTCCCAATGCTTTACACAGGCCAGCCTCCTCAATCTTCTCTATACTTTGGTATTTTTCACAGTTTGCTTTCCTACCAAGTACTCTGTACTGTCCTTACCCTAACAACTCACAGACCATGAGGAGCAGGAGAGACCAGGTGACCAGTAGAGACAGATCCTCCATCTGTGGCTTCTACAGAGCTTCAGTAAATGAAACCATACCTACTCAATTGCCCAAGCCAAAATTTAGAAAGTCATCCTCTATTCCCTTATTTTTCTCACTCTTCTCCACCAAATCCATCATCAAATTCTATTGGTCACAGTTTCCTATATATCTCAAATCTGTGTCTTTCTATCTGTACTGTCATCACCTGGGGCCAAGCCTCCATCATTTTTTTCCTGGACCTAAGAAATAGACTCTCCACTGGTCTTCATGCTTTATACTTTGTCTGTTAAATCCACTCTACATACAGTATCCAGGGATTCCCTTAGGAATATTAATCAAAGCATATATCATCCTTCCTCTACTTAAAATTCTTCATGTTCCCATTACTCTTAAAGCAAAATTCATTATCACTGAGTTCAGGCTGAGGAATCATTTAACAAGGTCCTCCAACAGGAGGGAGAAAAGGAAATACACAGTACTCAAAGGCCAGTGTGAGTTAGAGAGGAAGTGTGAAGGGTATGGGGTGTTTGGTGAGATGGAAGAGTTAGTCAAGGCCTGGACCACTGGGCCTCGAAGGAGGTCATGGCAAGTTGTTAAGGAGAATCACATTTTAAAAAGAGCACTCTGGCTTCTGCGTGGAGACCAGACAGACAGGATGTAAGAGTGACTGTCATTAGACCATTATGAGGATATTTTAATAACTGAGACAGAGCCAAACACAGTGGTGCACATCTGTAATTCCAGGGACTCAGGAGGTGGAGACAGCCTGTGTAACTTCAGAAGACCCTGACTCAAAATAAAAAATAAAAAATGAGTTTGGGGTGCAGCCCAGTAGAACAGCACTTGCAAGGACGGAGTGAATAGAAAGTTGGACTGATTGGTTATTGGATCTGGAGAATGGTTTTGAGAGATATTTCAAGAATAAAATAGAAAGCTTGAAACAAATCTGCACTCCCTATTCCTATATTTGCTGACTAAGAACTATTTATTATTCTGATGTCAACTTCTACCTTCTCAGAATCCTTCCCTAACTGATGTTTGTGGAACTATCATGCTAGAGAAAGAAGGAACAATGATAGAGAAAGATGCAAAGATGGAAGAGATTGGAGCCTGCATATGGACTAATGGGAAATATCTGGCAGGGAGACTGAAAATATCTAAGAGGAGTTGTAACTGGCAGGGTGACATTCCCAAGTGAGAAAGGGATGTGGAATGTGGAACACAGGTGGAGGGGTCGGCCTTGGATCAGGGTGATGTATACAAAAGGGGCTGGGGAGCACCACCTCCATGCTGTGACTAGACCAGTGGTCATCAGCTTTTCCTACTTTGAAGTCACCTTTTGAACTTCAAGATATTTCCTGGACACCCAGATGTAGCTGTACATTAAACATCAATTAAGAAAATACAGAACGGTAGAAGCTCTATGAATTCAGAAAAGCTTCTAAATGAATTTCCTTTGTGTTAATGACAACTTTATTCACTCTCCTTTAACACGTCTATGTGTGAATTTTTTTTTTCCTTAGAAAATGCCTCGTTCATGAAACTTTCCAAATCTGGATGCCCTCTACCGCCTCCTCCAGAGTCTGTAGACTGGGAATCATAATCTCCTATAAAGCAACATCAAATAGGAATTGATTATATCTGTGACTGGCTGTCTTCCCCTAGCCTTGGAGATTTTTAGGGAAAGGAGTTGTGCCTTTTTTATACCCTAGCCTTTTTTATACACCTAGTACAGGACATGAGACAAAATAGGTTTTTAAAAATTCTGGTTGAATGAATGAAAATAGAATTATTTACATGACCATCCTACTATTTAACTTGAGATGTCCAGATATTCTCACATACTCAGTTTAAAAAAAGAAAAAGAAAACACCTGATTTTTCTTTCCTCCTAGTGATTTAGATCATTCAAATTCAGCCCATTTCTTAAAGGTGCTTATTTATTTAAACTGAGGGAGCCGGCCCTGGCTCAGGTTCATTTTTCTGTTTCTAGACAGTCTTTAGCAATGCATCATCTTAGTAAAGTGCCTGGCTCATTCCACAGAGTAAAATGTACTAAATGTACAGGCACATCCTGTCCTTCAGCTGTTCCAGCTCCAAACTCAAATTTCTGCATTTGCACATGCTTATTTTGGCTAAATGTATCTTGTAGGATTAGCTTAAGCCACTGCACACAGCTGACTTTTTATTTGGAACATTAATGTGCAAATACAAAGGGAGAAATCATCTGGCCTTACGTGAATGAAATAAAGAGGCATTTCAGCCCTTGGCACATCAATTGGATCCTTTTGATGAGAGAGACCAATGGAGACCGCAGATCCCAGGATGTGATCCTTTAACTTCTGGCTGTTCTTGGGCAGTAGAGAGCAAGCTGGCTGTGAGCTCTTGACAGCACTACTCACCAGGAACAAATTGACAAATGGATTTGAAAGTTCAGTTACAGAGTCAACTGCCATTTCGCAGGTAGTCCCATCTTACCAATGAGTAAGTGTGATTCTTCCAGTCACCAGTTTAAAGTGGTAAAAATGTCCCATATAGGCAATAGACAGTGAGAGTTATTGCTTTGAAGGTAGGACAGGCTGCATGTGGCCTTGAAATAGATGGAACACAGAATAGACACATATATACACAGACACACAGACACACACACACACACACACACACGTATTCTAGGGCCCAGACAACTAACATAACTATCATAGACAGGCTCTTTTGTATCCCTAGCCTCTTCCCACAACATCCCATTCAGCTGCTGTCTCTTTTGAAACATGGCTATTATTTGATATCACTGCTCTCGGAGCCCTTTCAGGTAGAACCTGCATTTTCTTCTTCTTTTAATAACTTTTATTTTTAATTATAAATTGGAAAATTATCATTGTATATACTTGTAGCACACAAAGTGATGTTATGATTTGTGAATACAATGTAGAATAATTAAAGCAAGCTAATTTACATATCACTCATTTCAAATACTTTTCATTTTTTGTGGTGAGAACATTTGAAATGCACTCCATGATTTTGAAATGTACAATGTATCATTATTTACTATGTTCATGTTGTACAATAGATCTCCAACAAAGAAAACTTGTTCCTTTTTTCTGATTGAGGCTTTGTACTATATGACCATCAACCTCCCATTCTCTCCAACCTCCAGCCTATATAATCACTATTCTATCCTGTTTCTTTGAGATTGATTGTTTTATATTCAATATACAAGTGAGAATATGTACTTTTATCTTTCTGTTCCCGGCTATTTCACTTTTCCAATTACATCTATGTTGTCATAAATGACAAAATTTCTTTCTTTTTTTAAGACTGAATACTATCCCATTCTATATAAATATCACATTTTCTTTATCTGCTTATCTGCTGATGGACATTTACACTGATTTCATAAATTAGCTATTATGAGTAGTGCTTCAAGAAGTATGGGAGTGCAAATGTCTGTTCTATATAACAATTTCAATTTATTTGATTATATGCCCAGATACGGGATTGTTGGATCATATGGCAAGTCGGTTTTTGAGGAATTTCCACATAGTTTGTCATGATGGTTATACTAACTTACCTTCCTGCCAACACTGCATAAGGGTTCCCCTTTATCCACATCTTTGCCTCCATTTATCTTTCATCATTTTTGGTAATAACCATTCTGACATTTGTGAGGTGACATACAATTGTGGATTTAATCTGCATTCCCCTAGTGATTAGTATTGTTCAACATTTTTCACAAAATTTTTGGCCATTTGTATGTATTCTTTTGAGAAATGTCTATTCAAGGTCTTTGCTCATTTTTAAATTGGATTATTTGTTTTCTTTCTCTAGAGTTGTTTGAGCTCCTTACATATTTTGGATATTAACCTTTTACCAGATATATGGCTTACAAATATTTCCTCCCAATCCAAAGGTCATCTCTTCACTCTGTTCATTGTTTCTTTTGCTGTGAAGAAGCTATTTTGATGTAATTCCATGTATCTATTTTTGCTCTTGCTCATACCTAAAAAAAAAAAAAAATCATTGCCTAGGCCAATATTGTGTAGTTTCCCTCTTATGTTTTCTTCTAGTAATTTTACAGTTTTGCATCTTATGTTTATGTCGTTATCCATTCTGAGTTGATTTTGTTGTATAGTGTGAGATAAGGGTCCAATTTTATTCTTCTATACATTGATACAGCTGGGATTTAGCTCAGTTGGTAGAGCACTGCTCTGCAGTCTCTGAGGTCCCGAGTTTGATTCCCAGCACCCCAAAAATGGGAGAAGGTTGTGGCAACCCACTCCCAAGGCAATCCTGAAACAATCTGCCATTGAAAACCCTATGAGGGTCGTTATGAGTAGTACACGACTTGATGGCACCTAACAACAACAACAACAACAACATACATAGATATCCAATTTTCCCAACACTGTTTATTGAAGAGACCACCCTTTTCCCAATGTGTATACTGGTGACTTTGTAAAAAATCAACTGACAATATCCACATGCATGAGTTCATTTCTGAGCTCTCAGCCTATTTCATTGGTTGAAAGGTTTATTTTTATGCCAGTATCATGTTGTTTTAGTTATTGCTTTGTAGTATAGTTTGAAATCAGGTAGTGTGATGTTCTCAGCTTTGTTATTTTTGCTCATCATTGCTGTAGCTATTCAGGATATTTTGTGGTTCCTATAAGTTTTAGAATTGCCTTTACTATTTCTATGAAAATGACATTGGAGTTTTGATAGGGATTACATTTGGGTAATATGAACACTTTAACAACATTAATTCTACCAGTTCATGAACATGAGCTATCTTTTCATTTGATTGCAATTTATAGTTTTCAGTCCCTAGGCCCTTCATCTCATTGGCTAAATTTGGTCCTAAGTATTTTATATTTTTCTAGGTATGATGAATGGTATTGTTCTCTTGATTTCTTTTCTTTTGGAATTCTGAAGAAATTAAAAAGGAACTTAAAAAATATCTCGAGAAGACTTGAAATGAAAACAAAACACATAACAACTTACAGGAGGCAGAGAAAACAGTCTTAAGAGAAAAGTTTATCACAATGAGTACCTATATCAAAGAAGAGGAAAGATCTTAAGTAAACAACTTTATGTTATGCTTCAAAGAAATAAAAAAAGAACAAACTAAGCCCAATGTCAACCAAGGGAAAGAAATAATAAAGACCAGACAGAAACAAAGGAAATGAAGACTAGAAAAACAATACAAAAATCAATGAAACCAAATTGATTTTTTGAAAATATAAACAAAATAGAAAAAATAGCAAGATCAGGAAAAAAAGAAAAGATACAAATGAATAAATCAGAAATGGAATAGGATACATTACAATTAAAACCAGAGAAATAAAAAAGATAAGAAACTATTATGAATAATTTCATGGGGCAAAATGAATAGAAGAAATGAGGGCTGGGCTTTAGCTCAGTTGATAGAGCGCTGTGCTGCAGTCTCTGAGGTCCCAAGTTCAATTCCCAGCACCACAGAAATGGGAGAAGGGCCTGGCAATCCACTCCCAAGGCAATCCCGAAACAGCCACTGAAAACCCTATGAGGGTCGCTATGAGTCGGATACCGACTCGATGGCACCTAACAACAACAACAGAAGAAATGAAGACATTCCTAAACCAAATCAAGGAATTTAGGCTGACTCATGAAGAAATTGAAAATCTGAGTGGACTAATAATGAGTAAGGAGATTAAAACAGTAATAAAGTTTTCCAGTAAAGAAAAGCCCAGCATCTGATGCTCTGTTGCTAAATTCCATCAAACTTTTACACCAATCCTTCACAAACTCTTCCAAAAAGTTGAAGAGGAAGGAATACTTCCAAAGCTAGACAAGGATATCATAAAGAAAGAAAGTTACACTGGACACGATGGCACACACCTGTAATCCCAGTGACTCGGGAGGCAGAGTCAGGAGGATCGCAAATTGGAGACCAGAGGCAGTCTGTGTAACTTAGTGAGACCCTGTCTCAAAAAAGTTAAAACAAAATGGGCTGGGGGTACAGCTTAGTGGCACAGCACTTGCGAAGTATGCAAGTGTGAGGCTGCATGAGGGTTCAACTCCCAGTACTGCAAAAAAGAAAAAAAAAAAAAAAAAAGAACAGAAAAAGAAAAAGAAAATTATAAAGAGAGTTACCGGCCAATATCTTTGAGCAGTAGAACTGTAAAAGTCTTCAACAAAATGCTAGAAAATCAAATCCAACAACACTTGAAGAAGCTCATTCACCATGATGAGTTGGGATTTATCCCTGGGACACAAGGAATACAAATCAATAAATGTGATATATTAACAGAATGAAGGACAAAAAGCATCTTATTATCTCATTAGATATAGAAAAAACATTTGACAAAATTCAATATTTTCATGACAAAAAATTCAGCAAGTTAGGTATAGAAGGAATGAGCCTCAACACAAGAAAGACCATATAGATAAACCCACAGCTAACATACTCACTAGTAAAAATTGAAGCTCTTTCCTCTAAGTTCCCGAATGAGACAAGGATGCTCACTTTTGCCACTTCTATTCAGCAGAGTTTTGAAGTCCTTCCCAGAGCACTCAGAAATAAAAGACATCCAAATAGGACAGGAAGAAGTAAAATTGCTGCTGTTTGCTAATAGTAAGATCTTACATACAGGAAGCTCTAAATTTTCCACAACAAACCTGTTGGAAGCAATAAAGAAATAGAGTAAAGTTGCAGAATACAAAATGAACACACAAATTTCTAAATTCTTCAGGACTAGAGGGAAGGCTCATGTTTTTACTTCCCAGACCACCTCTTCCCTTCTTTTTAAAAGTTACCAACCTAAGTGCCCATAAGCATATGCGTGGATAAAGAAAATGTGGTATATATACACAACAGAGCTTTCTTTAGCCGTAAAGATAAAATGATGTTATTTACAGGGAAATGGATGGAGATCACCATGTTAATTAAAACAAATCAATCTCATAAAGACAACTACACAGGTTTTCTCTTATATGTGGAATATGTGGGCATTGTTATGGCTTGAATATAAAATGTCCCCCACAGATGCACGTATTAAATGTCTGGCCCCCAGCTGGTGGTGCTAAATTGCGAAGTTCTGGAAAGTTTTGGATGTGGAGCCTAGCTGGAGGAAATAGGTTATTAGAGGTGTGTCCTTGGGGGCTGTATCTTGTTCCTGGCCACACTCCATCTCTCTCTCTTGGCTTCCTATCTGCTATGAGGTGAAGAAATTCCTCTGATACACATTCTGGCTGCTGTGATGTTCTGCCTCACCACAGGCCCAGAAACATGAAGCCCAATGACCATGGACAGAATTCTTTGAAACTGTGAGCCAAAATAAATTTTTCCTCTCCTTAAGTTGTTGATGTCAGACATTTGGTCACAATAATGCAAAGTTTGACTAATATAGACATGAAAGTAAAATGGGGATGAGGGGACAGTGGAAGAGGGGCTGAATTTGATCAAAGTATGTTGTATGCATGCATGGAAATATCATAATGAAATCTATTACTCTGTACAGTTCATAATATGCTAATAAAAAATCTACCAGTTCTTTGAGGCGCCTGCTTCAGAATATACCCTGTTACTACCACACACAAACTACCACCACTACTACCACTAGCCTGGCCATATCCCTCATTCACTGCAAACTCATTTTCTGGTTCTTTATCTTTCCCTATTACTGAATTGCTCTGTGCCCTGAAGTTCTCATAAATGATTCATCTAATATCCTGTTGTAATGGGCTGAATTGGACCTCACTCCTAAATTCATAGGTTGACATCTTAACCTTAGAATGTGACTGTACCATAGAATGTGACTGCATTTGGAGATAAAGCCCTTAGAGAAGCAATTGAGATAAATGAAGTCAAATGGGTGGGCCACCATCCAATATGACTATTGTCCTTGAAAGAAAATAGGACACACACAAACACACACTCTGGGGGACAGCTGTGTGGATGCAGCTGTGAGCTAAGAGACCCCTCTGAAGGAACCAAAACTCTTGACACCTTGATCTCGAACACCTAGCCTCCAAGATACTGAAAAAATTAATTTCTGTTGTTTAAGTCACCTAGTGTCTTGTGTTTTGTTATAGCATCCTTAGGATACTAATATAGCTAGCCTTTGTTGTTGTTCAGTGGTCCAACTCATAGCTGCCTTCATATGGTTTTCACTGGCTGATTGTTTCGGGATTGCTTTGGGAATGGATTGCCACGTCCTTCTTCTATTTTTGCAGTGCTGGGGATTGAATCTGGGTCCTCAGAGAGTGCAGCATGGCACTCTACCAACTGAGCCAAACCCCAGCCCTATGTTGTTATTATGTACTGTAGAGTCAGATCTGATTCACAGCAACCCTATTTACAACAAACAAAACAAGAAACACGACCCAACCCTGTGCTATGCCCAGCACTATGTCAGTGCTTCTCTGCTATTCATAAGATTTTCAATGGGTGATTGTTTGGGGAGTGGACTGCAGGGGACTTTTCCCTAGCCTACAGCACCCAGTGTTCCCAGGTGATCTCCCTTCCAAGTACTAACCAGATATGACCTTGCTTAGCTTCCAAGATCTGACAGGTTTGGATGGCAGGGTGGTATGGCTGTAATACACTCAGCCTTTACGTTTTCATAGTTCCTCATTCTCCAATAACACTTTCTTCCACTCTATCCCTGGTATCAAAGTCTTCCCCCTTGACTCTAAATATGCCTGAATAGTACTACTACTGCTAACATCATAAGTCCAATATGCTGCCCTCTGACCACAGCCTGTACTTGCATTCACCTTCTCATGTGCCCCCCCCCAGGTCATTCTGAAATCTACCTACCTATTTCCACTCCCACCCCCAACATACACGTTTTCCCACCTGCCTTCAGCTCCCCATTGTCTGCACTTTACTCTTTTACTATTAAGATTGTGTAGCCCATTGCCATAATTATTCCTTCCCAAAGGACCTCAACTCCCTTGCTCACCTCTTCACTATATTCTTCTGGGAATCGCCTACTAAGAATGAACTCAACTATTTGTCTTCTCTGTGCCTATATC
Source organism: Pedetes capensis (assembly GCA_007922755.1). Taxonomy (NCBI): domain Eukaryota; kingdom Metazoa; phylum Chordata; class Mammalia; order Rodentia; family Pedetidae; genus Pedetes; species Pedetes capensis. The sequence goes on from VMDO01000996.1 coordinate 146,640, forward strand.
CAAGTAGGTTAACCACGTCACACCTCCAAGATGACCAGATTGTCTTGTATTTGAATTAGACTACTTCCTCCACTGAGACTTGCCTTAAGAAACACCATACTGGTTCTCTGCGAGACCCACCTTTTTTTATGAGGACTCTCAGTGGCCAGCAACCTCACGGTTGCCCAGATACCTCATCTCCCACTCTCTCAGAGGCCTGCTTCCTGCTCTTCCTTTTGCAAACCTCCTGTGTCCCAATTTTCTTGGCTCCTTTCATAGCACAGTATCTAAAAAGAGGTGCCACATGGACTCTGTATGTTGTCATTCCAGTTCTTCCTTTACTAAGGGCAGTCTGGATTTAGCTGACATGTTCCAACTGTGACTGATTTTGTGAAGTTACCAGCAACTGCCTTGTTACTAAATCCTGTGGACATTTTACAGCCTCGTTTTATTCTTACTCAACTTTTCAGCTTCAGTTAACACAGCTGATTATTTTCTCTTCAAACATTCCTTGACATCACTCTCTTCTGCTTCCCCCAAGCTCTAGCCACTTTGTCTTATTACAGGTTTCCCCTTTTGTGCCCACCTTCTCTGTGGTCTTCTGTGTCACCTTGGGAACTTTGCCCTCTCTGAACTTTCCTCTCATCCATTTCCAGAGCTTGAAATGCCACCAGAGGCTGATGACTCCCTAATTTATATCTCCAGACCAAATTGTCCTTAGACTTCCACATGTTAATATTCAGCCACCCCAGAGGCCTCTCCCCTTGATTCTCAGATTTACCATGTCCAAATGCCCTCAGACTCCTCTCCTGTGTACATGTGAACTTCTCCCAGTCTTTCCTACCTTTGCAAATGGCACCGCCCACTTTCTCAAGTCAGAAATTCTGGGGACCATCTCAAGTTCTATCTCTCTTTCAATCCCTATCCCAAGTTCAGCCCTCTCCATCTCTTAAATGTGTCTTGAAATGATGGACCTTCCTCTCCCTGCTTACTAGTCCTACTAACTGTCATTTCTTACCTGAACTTTTACACTAGCTTCTTTTCTAGCTTCCCCCATTCAGTTCTGGGGTACCTTGATTTATCTTCCACACAGCTACTACAGTGATTTTAAAAAATCACAAGTTGGACCAAGGTGCCTCCCAGCTTAAGACCCTCCAATCTCTTTCCATTACACTTTTTTTTTGTTTTTAATGAGCACCCATTATCCTACCTAGTGTTGATCTGGACCGTATCAACTTGATGATTTCTCATTCCATTCTCTTTCTCATCAGCTCTATTCCAGCCCCACTAACCTCTAACCTTCTCAAACAAAACAAGCTTTTGCTGTAGTCAGGTTTAATAGATCCTGTTCTATGAGTCTTTGGACATTTCCCTTCACTGTGCATGCTGGCTCCTTCTTATTTTATGTCTTATTTATATTTTTAAAAATAGTTCTTGATTTTAAAATAAAGTTTATACATATTGAAACACACAAATATAAGATGTACAGTTTTGACAAACTGATAATCTGTGTAATCCATATCTCTATGCAGAAAGTTCCCTCATGTTCCTTCCTAATGAATCCCCACTCTCAGGCCAGAGGCAAATCACTGTTTTGATTTTTTTTTTAAATAATGTGTTTAGAACTTCATATTCACAGGTCAGTATAGTATGTCATCTTTTGTATCTGTCTTCCTTTGCTTAGAATAAAATCTGTGATATATATCCATAGTGGTTGCATATGTCCTCACTCATCTTTTTATTGTTGATTAGTAGTCCATTGGATGGATATATAACAACTTTTAAACTCATTCTCATACAGGTGTATGTTTGGGTTGTTGCTTTTTTTTTTTTTTTTTTTGGTTACTAGAATTAATTTTGCCATGAGCAACTTTTTGACTGGATGTTTACTTTTATTTCTCTTGGGCAAATGCCTAGAACTAGAATTACTGGAACACAGCAAAGTTCTAGGTTTAGCTTTATACAAAACTGCTAAAGCTTTTTCCAAAATAGATGTGCCACTTACAACCCTAATAACAATAGGTACTCTACAATCTTAGTAATATTTTTGATTTTCTTTTTTTGTAATTCTAATGTGGAATAAGGTAGCCCATTGTGATTATAATTTGCATTTCCTTGACAACTAATGAAATGGAAAAACTTTTCATTTGCTTTCTGTCCATTAATGCATTTTCTTTTGTCTTTCCCTGAGAGACTTTGCTCAGATCCTTTAACTATATAGTTATTCAGTTGTATGATTTATTTTGGAGTTGTAGTTCTTTGTACATTCTGAATCCAAGTCCTTTGTAAAATATATGTTTTATGAATGTTTTCTCCTATGCTGTGGATTGTGCATTCATTTTCTTAATGGTGTCTTTTCATGAGTAGAACATTTAAATTTTGGTAAAGTCTAATTTACCAATGTCTTAGTTTATTGTCATTGCTTTCTTGCTATCTCCAAAAGATCTTTGACAACCCAAGGTCACAATAACTTTTTACAATTTTTTATCTCTAAAGCTTTATAGTGTTAAGCTACATTATGTCTATCTATACATCCTGAGTTTACTTTTGTATACAGGATGAAGTAGGGTTTGAATTTTATTTTTTCCATGTTGTCATCCAGTTGTTCCAGTACAAGTTGTTGAAAGATTTTTCTTTTATTGTGGTAAAATATATATAAAATAAAATTTGCCACTTTAGCCATTTTAAGTGTACAATTCAGGAGAATTAATTACATTTACTGTGTTGTACAACCATCACTACTATTTCCAAAATGTTTTTTTTTTTTTTTTTTTGCTACCCCAAACCGAAACTCTGAAACCATAAAGCCATAATTCTTTATCCTCTCACCTCCCCATTCAGACCTTGTTGTTGTTGTTAGGTGCTGTCGAGTCGGTATACGACTCATAGTGACCCTCTGTACAACAGGAGAAACAATATAGTTAGTGCTTCTCTGCTGTTCATAGGGTTTTCAGTGGCAGATTGATTTTTGGGAGAGGGTTGCTGGGTCTTTCTCCCAAGCCTACAGCATCTCGTGTTTCCAGGCGGTCTCCCATCCAGGTACTAACTAGGCCCGACCCTGCTTAGCTTCTGAGATCTGGCGGGATCGGATGCCACAGGGCTATAGCTACAGGCATTCAGACATTAGTAAGCTTTAATTTACTTATGTCTTTATGAATTGGGCTGTTATGGATATTTCATATAAGTGTCTGGCTTATTCTACTTTCCATAATATTATTGAGCTTCATCCATGTTGCAGCATGTATCAGAGTTTCATTCCTTTTTATGACTGAATACCATTCAATTGTATATATATTCCAAATTGTGTTTATTCATTTGTCTGTTGATTAAACACTTGGATTATTTTTGCCTTTTAACTATTGTGAGTAATTCTGCAATGAATCCTGACATAAAATGTCTGTATTTTCTCATAATCATTTTTATCTCTGTAAGACTGATACTAGCACTTCTATTTTCATATCTTCTTTTAAGAGTTTGTTGATTTTTCTTTTTTCTTTGTTGGTTTAGCTAAAAGTTTGTCAATTTTATTGACCTTTTCAAAAAACTAACATGTTTTCAATGTTTCTTTCTATTTTTCCCTGTCTTCTATTTTATTTACCTCTACTTTCTATTTGGGAGAAGGATGGATGTGGCAGTGCAATCCCAAAACAATCAGCCATTGGGTTGCTATGAATTGGGCCTGACATAATGGCACCTAACCACCACCACCACAACAACTTTCTATTATGTTCCTTCTGATAGTTTTGTTCTTAGTTTGCTCTTCTTTTTTCTGGAACTTCAAGATGTAAAGTGAGCTTATATTTAGAAATCTTTCATTTTTTAGTGCAGGCATTTATAGCTGCCCATTTCTCTTGATCACTGTCTTTACTTCCTTTCATAAGTTTCGGCATGTTGTGTTATCATTCACATTAATCTTTATGCATTTCCAACTTTTCTCGTGATTTCTCTTTGACCATTGGTGGTTTAAGAGTGTGTTGTTTTATTTCCACATACTTGTGAATGCTCTAGTTTTCTTTCTGTTATTGATTAGAGCCTCATCCTATTGCATTCAAAGAATATATTTTGTATGATTTCAATATTTTTAAGTTCATTGAATCTGTTTTTGTGGCCTAACATATGTTCTGTTCTGGAGATTGTTCAACATTATTCAATGTGTACTTCAGAATAATATGTTTTCTACTGCTGTAGAATATTTTATCATGGAGTATTTTATATATATTTTAGATCTGGTTGGTTTACAGTGTTGTCCAAGTCCTCTATTTCCTCATTTATCTTCTTCCTAGATATTCCACTTAATATTGAAAGTGGAATATTAAAATTTGAAATGTCTTAATTTCTCCATTGTTGAAGGATAATTTTGTCTGATATAGAATTATCTGCTGAAACTTGTTTTGATCTGCACTTTATGACATCCCATTGTCTTCTAGCCTCCATAGTTTCTGATGAAAAATTAGTCGTATGGAGACTCTCTTCAGGAAGAGTAGCTTCTTACTTGCTGCTTTCAATATTCTCTTTTTTGGCTTTTGACAATTTACTTACAATGTGTCTCGTTATGGTCTTTTTATTTTATTCTACATAGAATTTGTTGGATTTTCAGGATCATGTCTTTCATCAAATTTGGGAAGTTTTTGGCTATTTTTTCAAGTATTCTTTCTATCCCTACCTCTCTCTTTTTCTTCTCTTTCTATAATTCTTATAGTGCATATGTTGTTTGATGGATGGTATCCTATAGGTCCTCCAGGATCTGTTCATTCACTCTTTTTTTCTTTCTGCTCCTCAGATGCTAATTTCAAGTTGTTGTTGTTCTGGTTAGGTGCCATTGAGTCACAGTCTGACTCATAACAACCCTCTAAGGACTTTCAATGGCTGATTGTTTCACCACTTTTCTCCTGCTTCTTCAAATATATTGTGTAACCCCTTTAAAGAAATTCTCATTTCTATTTCCAGTGTACTTACTTTTGGTCTGATATTCTCTGTTTATTTTTTAGTGTTTTGGAAGGTGGTGGTGAGAGCTTAGAGCTCCCTACTCTATAATTTTGTTTATGTCACCTTTCTTTGGCATCTTCATTGGGAATCAAGTAAATACAAGTGAGAGTCAATTTCTGGACCTTATATTCTGTTACATCAATTATCTTTTCTATTATATGCTAAAATCACACTTACCTTGATTACCATCACTTTATAGAAAATCTTCAAGTCATGTTAGTATAACTCATCCAATTGTTATTTTTGAAGACCATTTTGGCTATTTTAGGATCTTTGCATTCTTATATATTTATTTTATAATCATATATCTACATGCTTTTAAAGTTCCATCACACGATGTTATAATTTTTGCTTTTAGCTATCAAACATAAGGAACTTAGGAGGTAAAGAATAGTGTATTATATTTATCCAGATATTTGTCATTTCTGTTGCTCTTCCTTCATTTCTGATGTTCCAGATTTTCTTCTGGTATGACTCCCCTTGTGTCTTCAAGACTTCTTTTAGCAACTCTTTTGGATAAGGCCTGTTGGCAAAAAATTCTCATAGCATTCCTTCATCTTATTGTTTGTTGTTGTTGTTAGGTGCCATTGAGTCAGTGTCTGACTCATAGTGACCCTATGTATAATGGGCAAAACACAATTGTCAGTGCTTCTCTGCTATTCATAGGGTTTTCTATGGCAGATTGGTTTTGGAGAGTGGGTTGCTGGGTCCTTCTCCAAGCCTACAGTATCTGGTGTTCCCAGGTGGACTCCCATCCAAGTACTAACCAGACCTGATCCTGCTTAGCTTCCAAGATCTGACAGTATCAGATGCCACAGTGCTATGGCTGCAGGCCCCTTCATCTTAGAATGTCTTTATTTCACCTTAGTTCCTGAAGGATTTTTTTTGTTGCTGTTGTTGTTTTGTCGGATGTAATTTTGGATCAGCAGTTTTCCCTGGAATTTAAAAAGTGTTGGGACACTTCCTTTGGGTCTCCGCGGTCTTTGATGAGAAATCCATAGTCATTCAAATCATTATTTTCTTACAACAAAGTGATACTTTACTCTGGATCCTTTCAAGATTTGTCTTTTGTTTTTACCAATTTGATTAAATTTATCAGAAACATAGATATTTTGGGTTTACTGTGTTTGAGATTCACTAAATTTATCCAATTTTGGGGTAGATCATTAATCAAATTTAGGAAGTGTTCAGCCATTATTCATTGTGATTTTTTTATTTTTCCACTTGTTTTAAGAATGCTTACACTGTCTATTAGAACATTTTTGTGTTACTTTTTTTAGTCTTTGTCAGGTAATTCCAACATCAGTGCCATTTCAATGCTGGTATCTTTTGATTGTCTTTTACCAGAAGAGTTGAGATTTTCTTTTGTTTTCATATCATGAGAAATCTTTTGATTGTATTCTGGCCATTTTGAATATTATGTTATGAAATCTTATACCTTTTGTATTCCTATGAAGATGTTGATACTATTTTAGGCGGCAACCAATTCAGCATCAGGCTTTAAGTTCAGACCTTCAGACTTTGTTTTTTCAATATTAGTTTCCAAAGCTTTTGTGGTGCTATTTGACTCTTCCCTTTATATGTGCCATCTAGAGGCTAGTCTTGGACCTGGGTGATCACCTATTCGATTAGTTCCCAAAGTCTTTAATATACTGATTAAGATTATATTCAGTGTATTAGTTAGCTTGCATGTTACTATTACCAAAATAGCTGACAGAACCACTTAAAGGAGGAAGGATTTATTTGGCTTACAATTCAGGGAATTTCAGGCCATAGTTGTGGGAAGGTATGGCAGAATGGCAGCAGGACCTATGATGGAGGCCCTTCACATCATGGTGGATGGAGCAGAAAGAGAGCTTACCAGAACCAGGGGCCTGCTTAAAACTTCAAAGGCTCATCCCCCATGATCTACTTCCTCTAGCCAGATCCCATCTCCTAAAGTTACACAGCCTCCCACCAGTGCCACCCACTAGGGAATAAGTGTTCAAACATGGATCTGTGGGGGCCATTTTATATTCCAACCATAAAATTCATTCATGTGCAACTTGAAGGTAAACCCAACTGTTGTTATGAGATTTCTTTATCTAGCTCTGTTCTTTCTATGATTTCCTCAATATCACCCAATTCTTTTTTGGTCCTCTGGCCAGGAAGTTGGAGTTTTAATCACCCTGTTCTAGCACATGCTTTTGTAATTGCACCAGCTTCCAGGGCAAAGCTTCATGAGAAAAAACAGAGAGAGGAAAAAAAAGTAATGGAAATTTCCTCCACTTTCTTTGGACTAAATCATGACTCTCTGTGTTCACTCTCAGTATTAGAAATTTCCTATTTCTATTCCTTCCCTCCTAAAGGGAAGAAATTACTTCCTCCCTCTAGTCAGAAGTAGAAGACTTCTCTTAGAGTTCTTTTTTTTTTCCCTAGTGTTTACTTCTATGGTTTGGGATTATATTGAGATTAGATCTGGAGATATTAGAGAGAAAATATCTAATTAATGTAGCATAAGTTTTGTGATATCTTACATTCTTCTTCTCCAATCTGCTTGCTACTATTTTCTTTTCAGGGTCCTCAAATAGATGCTCTGTATACCCTGTCCAAGTTTTATAGCTGCATTCAATGGGAGAGACAGGGTAGAATGTGCTTACTTCATCTTATTCTAAAGTGGTTCTGCTTTTATAGCTTCCTAAGGTAGAAATTTAGATAATTGATTTTTTTACCTTTCTAATATAAGCACTTAAAAACATTGATGTCCCTTTAAACACTGCTTAAGTTGAGTGTCTTGGGAGACAGACCTGGCAGCCCACTCCCAAAAATCAATCCACCATTGAAAACCCTATGAACAGCAGAGAAGCACTGACAATAGTGTTTCACCTGTTGTACGTAGGGTCGCTATGAGTTGGATACTGACTTGATGGCACCTAACAACAACAACAACAACAACAAGTAGAATGTCAGATTTTTTGTGTGTGTGTGGTATTGAGGGTTCAACCCATGGCCTTATACTTGCCTGCATGCTGTACCACTGAAATATACTTTCTACCTCTTCTTTTAAAAAAAATTAATTTGAGTCAGGGTCTCACTATATTGCCCAGGCTGGTTTTTAACTTATTTGTGATCCTCCTGCTTCAGACTTCCAAATAGCTGGGATTATGGATATTTTGTTTTTCATTATCCTTCATTGTGAACTAGTTGCTAATTTCCCTTGTGATTTCTTCATGGACCTAGAGATAATTTTAAAGTGCATTATTTAATTTAGAAATATTTATGGCTTTTCTGAATATCTTTTTATTTAGTTATAATGTTAACTAGAGAATGTATCATGGTAACATTTCAACATTTTGAAACTTTACAGAGACTTGTTTTTTGGCCCAATCTATTATCTGTTTTGGTGAACATACCATGTACCCCCCCAAAACCATGTATTTTTCTGTCACATAAGGTCAAGGTAGCTGGCAGTGTTATTTAGATCCTCTAAAATTTCACTCTTTTAAAAAATGTTATTCTATCAATTACTGAAAGAAGTATGATTACATATTTTCTATTTCTTCTTTTAATTCTACCAATCGTAACTTCCTATATATTGAAGCTCTGTTATTAGGTGTATATATATTTGCACTTTAATCCATTTTGTGCTACTGTGACAATATCACAGACCAAGTAATTTATGAAAAATAAAAGTTTATTTGACTTATGATTCTAGAGGCTAGGAAGACTAAGATCATGGCACTAGCATCTGGCAAGGGCCTTCATGCTGCATCATAACATGGCAGAAGGGCAAGCAAGCCCCCAGGAGAGACTGAGAGAACAAGAGGGGGACACTTATTACATTAACTCCATTCTCATTATATGATGGTTAATTTTGGTTATCACCCTGATTGGCTTGGTAAACACCAGGAGTTTAGAAAAGCAAACCTCTGGATATGTCTTTGAAGGCATTTGTTTCCAGAGATGATTAGATCTGAGGGCTCTGACCTAATGAATGGGTTAATACATTGATGAATTCAAAATTGGAATAGACTATTGTCGTGTGGTGGAACTATGGAAGGTGGGGCTGGTGGGAAGAAGTAGAACATTGAGACATGCCCTTGGGACTTATACCTTACCCTGGCCATTTCCTGTTACCATTCCACTCTGCTTCCTGACCACCATAATATCCTCCCCATCTTGATGGACTAAAACAGCAAAATAAATCCTTCCCTTAAGTTGTTCTCTTGGGTATTTTGTCACAACAATGAGAAAAGTAACTAATGCACATAACTAACCCACTCCCATGATAGTGACATTAACTTATATCCTATTACCATTCCACTCTGCTTCCTAGCTGCCATGATTTGAGTGGTTCCACCACACTCTACCCAGCATGATGGACTGAAACAGTGAGCAAAATGAATTCTTCCTCCCTTTGGGTGTTTATGTTAGGTATTTTGACACAGTGATGAGAAAAGTAGCTAATAACTAACTCACTCCTATGAAAAGGACATTAACCCATTCCTGAGGGTAGAGTCCTTCAGGCCTAATTAGTTCTATTAGACCCACTTTCCAATCACTGTTACATTGGAGATTAACTTTCTAACACATAAATTTCCAGGGACCAATTCAAACCATAGCAATTTGTATTCATTATGTTTTCTAAAATAGTGACACTTTAACTCTCATTTAAAAAAAAATCTGGTAATACTCCTTGTCTTAAAGTCTATTTTGTCTGAAATTTATACTGTCATTTCATGTTTTTAAAAAATTTTATTTATAAATGTTAGTGGGGTACAGAGTGATGTCATTTGCTATATCCATTGTGCCACTAATAAATCAATTTTGCTTATACATTTATCATATATACTTTTCAGGACAGTATGAACTAAAGAAGAAAAGAAAAAGGTAGGAATTTTAATTGATATATAATGAAAATCATGCAATAATGGGATATATTCTCATTGTTTTTTTTCCTTCCTCCTTTTTTTCATGTATTCATATAGTTGCATCTTGTATTTTGAGTTTTTCCTCACCCTCTTTACCCCTCTACATTGTTTTATCTTCTTTTCCTCCCTTCCCCAATTTCTGCTCTCACCCACTGATCCCCTCCCCACTCCTATCTGGTCTGTTTGTTTTTTCATTCTTAGATAGGTATTGTATGTAGGAGCTAAATCTAATTTAAAGGGGAAAATTATACATATTTAGATATATGAAAATGTCATTTCACCTTTTTAAAATGTTTTTAATGCATGAATAATTGTTATTTCTTTTGAAAAAAAAACTACTTTAAAGTTATGTATGTCTTTGTATAAGTGTATACCTTATAGGCAGCATATAGCTAGGCTGTTACTTTTTCCTTTCTAAAAATATCTGCCTTTTCCAAAATATATATGTATTTAACATGATTTAAAAATTTAATAAAATATCTGGGGGTTGGACCCAGGGTCTCAACGTGCTATTCAAATTGTATCATCGAGGTACATCTCCAATCCCTTCATAATCTGTTTTTTGAGGTAGGTCCTTGCTAAGATGTGTGGGCTGCCTCTGGCCTGGAACTTGCAATCCTTCTGACTCAGCCTCACAAGTACTTTGGATATAGGCATGTGCCATGAACCCTGCTATTCAACATAATTTTTTATAAATTTGGACCTAGGTGCAAAATTTGCTAATTGATTTTAATAGAAATTTTATTGAAATAATTATAGTTTCACACAATTGTAATATAGTTAAACGATACAAAATTTCAGAACTGTAAGATAAATTTTGGAGATCCAATACATAATGTAGGGCTTATATCTAACAATATGTGCTGCATGCTTAAAATTTGCTAAGAGGGTAGATCTGTTTTTTGGGTTTTTTTCTTTTCTTTTCTTTTCTTTTTTTTTTTTGTAATTTTAATGTACAACTTAATGGGTTTCATTATGATATTTCCATATATGCTTTCATTGTACATTGCTCATGTAATTTCCCCCTTACCCTCTCATGATCTTCTTCCCCAATCTCTAGCCCCCAACAATGGTCTCCTTTCTACTTACATGTCTTTTTGTGAGAGTATTTATCTACATATGTACATCCCGATTTTGATATAACTCCAACCTTTTTTCTATAGTGATCTACCTTTTTACATTCTCAGCAGTATTACTTGAGTGATCTAGTCCGTTTACATTATTGTCAGCCTTTGGTATTATTACTATTTTTCAATTTTAGCTATTCTAATTGTTGTTGTTAGGTGCTGTCTAGTCGGGATCCGACTCATAGCGACCCTCATAGGGTTTTCAATGGCTGTTTAGGGATTGCCTTGGGAGTGGATTGCCAGGTCCTTCTCCCATTTTTGAGGTGCTGGGAATTGAACTCGGGACCTCAGAGACTGCAGCGCAGCACTCTACCAACTGAGCTAAATCCCAGTTTTTTCTATCTTCCCCTTTTTTCACATACTCATAAAGTTGTGCTATTTACATTAAAAATGACCTCTCCCCCTTCATCCCTCCTCATTGACCCTCCTCCCTCTCCTGTCTTCTCCAGTCTTCATTTCTCTCTGCTAGATCTTTCCCTCTTTCTTTCCACTACTTAAATTGTCCCTTCTACACTAAGTTTAATTGTGCTTTTTTATGTTTCAATTTTTTTTATAGGATTTTTTCCTTCAAGTTTGATTCAGCACCCATATATGAGTGAGAACATATGGTATTTCTCTTTTTGGGTTTGTGTTCATTCACTTAAGATGATGTTCTCCAATTCCATTCATTTTGCTGAAAATGATATTATTTCATTTTTTTAAATTGCTGAGTAGTATTTCATTGTATATATGTACCATAATTTTTAATCTATTCTTCTGTTGATGGGTGCATTTGTTGATTCCATAACATTGCTACTATAAAAAGTGCTGCATTGAATATGGAGATGCAGGTGTCTCTGTGGTATGATGACTCATCTCCCTTTGGGTATATTCCCAGGAATGGTATAACTGGGTCATATGGCAGTTGTATTTTTAGTTTTCTGAGGTATCTCCATATTGATTTCCAAAGTGGTTGAACCAATTTACAGCCCCATTAACAGTGTAAGAGGGTTCCCTTTTCTCCACAACCTCACCAGCATTTGTTGTTATTTGTTTTATTGATCTTGGCCAGTCTCACTGGAGTAAAGTATAATCTCAGAGTTGTTTTGATTTGCATTTCTCTAATCGCGAGGGATATTGTACATTTTTTCATGTGTTTCATGGCCTTACAAACTTCTCCATTTGAAAACTGTCTATACAATTCCTTTGCTCACTTGTGTATTGGATTATTTGTTGTCTTGGAAGTTGCTTTCTTGCGTTCTTTGGACATTCTGGAAATTAGTCCTGTCTGATGTATAGGATGTGAAGATTTTTCTCTCATTCAGTAGGGTCTTTCTTAACTCTGTTGATTATTTCCTTTGCTGTATAGAAGCTTTCTAATTTCATGTAATCCTATTTATCTATTTTTATTGCAATTTCCTGAGCAATTGGAGTATTATTGAGGAAATGCTTTCTTATGCCTTTATGTTGGAGCATATTGCCTGTCTTTTCTTCTAGTAATTTTGAGGTTCTGGTTTTATGTTGAGGTCTTTTATCCATTTCAAGTTAACTCTCGTGCACATTGAGAGGTGTGGGTCTGTTTTCATTTTTCTGCATGTGGAAATCCAAGTTTCCCAGAACTATTTGTTGAAAAGGCTATCCCTTGTCCAATTTGCCTGCTTTGCTCCTGTGTTGAAGATCAGGTGGCTACAGATGCATTGGTGTCTCTCTAGATCTTGTATTCTGTTCCACTGGTCTTCAGGCCTATTTTTGTGACAGTACCAAGCTGTTTTTGCTACTGCAACCCTGTAAAATCGTTTTTAAAGTCAGGGATTGTGATCCTGCCTGCACTAGTTTTGCAGCTTATGAGTGTTTTGGCTACATGTGGTCTTTTGTGTTTCCATATGAGTTTTTGGATTTTTTTTTTTATTTCTGTAAATTCTGTCATTGGGATTTTAATGGGGATTGCATTAAATCTATAGATTGCTTTTGGTAGTATAACCATTTTCACAATATTGACTCTCAATCCAAGAGCAAGGAAGGTCTTTCCACCTTTCAATATCCTCTGTGATTTCTTTCTTTAATGTTTTGAAGTTTTCCTTGTAGAAATTTTCAGGAGCTTTGGTTGGATTGATTCTTAAGTATTTATGTTTTTGGTGGACTATTGTGAAAGGGATTGTAACTTTAATTTCCTTCTCTTCCTGGTCACAGTTGGTGTAAAGGAAGGCTACTTATTTTTGATGTTAATTTTGTATCATGCCACTTTGCTAAAGGAATTAATTAGGTCTAAAAATTTTCTAGAGGAGTTTTTGGGACCCTTTAGGTAAAGTATCATGTCATCCATGAATAAGGATAATTTGACCTCTTCTTTGCCTATCTGTATCCCTTTGATTTCTTTCTCTTGTCTGATTGCCTTGGCTAGGACTTCAATCACAATGTTAAATAAAATAGGAGAGAGTGGACATCCTTGTCTTGTTCCAGATATTAGAGGAAATGTTTTCAATTTTTCTCCATTTAATATGATCCTGGCTGTAGGTCTGTCATAAATGGCCTTTACAAAGTTAAGATATTTTCCTGTTGTCCCTATCTTCTCCAGGGTTTTTATCATGGAAACGTGTTGCACTTTAAGCGGGTAGATCTTGTATTAAACATTCTTACCACCAAAATAATAACAATAGTGATAAGGCGGAAACTTTGGGAGTTTATAGATATGTGCATGCCCTTGATGGTTGTGATGGTTTCATTAGAGTTTACTTATCTTCAAACTTATAAAGCTATATTTGTTAAATATGTACAGATTTTTCTATGTCAGCTACACCTCAGTGAGGTAGTTTTCAAAATGCCAAAAAGAAATGAAAGGAAAGAAGGAATACAGAGAACCTCTTTGTATTTTTTGCTTCTTTCTCCCATGGCAATGTTTTCCAAAACTGTAGTATAGCATCACAACCAGGATAGTGAAATTGATACCAACTATCAATCTTATTCAGATTTTCCCAGTTTTATTTGTACTTGTGTGTGCATGCATGAAAGTTCCATATAACTTTATCATCTTTGTGAATTCAGATATCAACCACCAGAGTTAAAGTACTGAATAGTTATAATACTACAAAATCCCTCATATTGCCCTTTTATAACCATTCTCTCCTCTCTCCCCTGCTCATCATCTCCCCTTGTGTAACCTCTCTCTACTATTGACCTGTTATTCATTTCTAACATTTCTCCATTTCAAAAATGTTATATAAATGGGATGGAAACTTTTGTGATTTTCTTTCTCCTCTCATCATAATTCTCAGAAGGTTCATCCAACTTGTGGGATGTATTAATATTTATATGTTAGTGGTATACCTTGATTTGTGTATTTCATAGGATCTATGCACCACAGTTGTTTAACTAGTCATCTGTTGAAGGACATCTGATTCTTTTTTTTTTATTACAAATAAAAATGCTAGGAACATTCATGTATAGGCTTTTGTGTGAACATAAATTTTCATTTCTCTGGGATAAATGCCCAAGAGTGCTATTGCTGGATTTTATGGTAATTGCATGTTTAGTTTTTAAAGAAACTGTCAGACTTTTTCCAGAGTGGCTGTACCATTTTATATTCCCCATAGAAATGTATGAGTGATCTAGTTTCTTTGTATCTGTGTCAACATTTTTATTTTAGCCATTCTGATAGATGTATAGTGATAATCTCATGTAGATTTAATTTGCATTTGCCTAATGACTAGTGAATATTCAACATCTTTTCACCTGTTTATTTTTCATCTGTATATCCTCAATAGTGAAATATCTGTAAATGTTTTTTGTTCATTTTAATGCATTTTTATTTTTTACTCTTGAGTGTTGAAAGTTCTTTATATATTTCAGATAATAGTCCTTCGCAGGATATGTGGTTTGTAAATATTTTCTTTCTATATTGTATTTTCATTATTTTCACATGATCTTTCACAAAAGTTTTAAATTTTTATTTAAAGATAAAAGAGATTCAAAGCACCAAGTTTTTCTCTTTTATGGATCAAGCTTTTGGTGTTAAGTGTGAGAACTCCTTCCCTAGCCCTGGATCCCAAAGATTTTTCTCAGATGTTCTTTACTAAAAGCTTTTAGTTTTACATTTTTTATCTAAGTTCCATCTTGAGACAAATTTTATTTCATATGTAAAGCTTAAGTTGAAATTCATTTTCTTGCTTTTGGATATCCAAAAGTTTCAGCACAATTTGCTGAAAAGATTATTCTCTTCCATCAAATTATATTTGCACTTTTGTCAAAAATCAAATGGGCATATTTTTGTGGATCTATTTCTGGGCCCTCTATTCTCTGTTGACTTATTTGTCTACTCTTTCACCAATATCACACTTATTTTTAACTACTGTAGTATTGTAGCTAGCCTTAGTCATTGGATAATTTATCCTACTTTATTCTTTGTCAAGATTTTTTGACTATTTTAGGATCTGTATCTTTTCACACAAATTTTAGAATAAACCTATATTTGTTTCCCAACAAATTTGCAGGAATTTTTATATGCATTTTTACATCTATAGATGAGCCTGGGGAGAATTCTCACCTATATTATATTGAGTTTTCCAAGTCCATGAACATAGTATGTCTCTCTATGTATTTAGTTTTCTCTCTTTTTTTTCTTCAATATGGAGGGATTGAATCCACTGGGCTGCACCTTTATTTACATTTTTATTTATATATTTTTTTGACACAGGGTCTCTCTAACTTGTGCAGGCTGCCTCTGGCCTCAAACTCACCATCCTCTTGCCTCAGCCTCCTGAATCACTGGGATCACAGGTGTGTGCCTTGTTTTATTTGGATTTTTATTTCTTTCATCAGTATTTCATAATTTTCAACACACAAATTCTGTGCATGTTAATTTTATACTTAAATATTTTATTTTCTTTGGAGTTGCTATAAAAGATATTGTGATTCTAAGTTTGGTTTCTGCATGTTCATAGATGTGTATATTAATATATAGAAATATCATTACCTTTTGATCTTATATTCTGCAACTTTGTTGAACTCATTTACTAATTCCAGAGGGTTTTCTAGGGGGTAGATTTTGCCTGGTTTTCTATGTACTCACTTATAATACCTGAAATTCATTTGTTTTATTATTCACTTCCCAATCTATATGCCTATTATCTCTTTTTACTTGCCTTATTGCTGTAGGTAGGACTTCCAGTTCTCATCATTAAGAGTTCAAGAGTAGGTATCTGTGGTATTTCTGATCTTAATTTTTCACTATTAAATGTGATGTTAACTGTAGTTTCTTGAAGTTGCTTTTGATCAACTTCAGGTAATTTCCCCAATCCTATTTTTCTGAAAGTTATTTTTCATAAGTGAGTGTTTATTTTTTAAAAATGTTTTGCCTGCATAAATTAGTATGATCAGATGAATTTTCCTTCCTTTTTTTTTTTTTTTTGCTTCTATGATGGATTACATATCTGAGTTTTGAATACTGAACCAACCATGTATACCTGAAATAAGTCTCATTTGGTTATAAAACATAGTGGTAATATAATTGAGATGTACTTCCTTTTATACATTTGGAAACTCAGTTTGTTAATACCTTTTGAAGACTTTTATACTTAAATTTTTGAGGCATATTTGTGCATTATTTTCTTTATTTGTGCTATCCTTATCTCAGTTTTGGATCAGAGTAATACTGACCTTATTAAATGAATTCAGAAGTGTGTCTTCCTTGCATTAATTTCTTATCCTTAATAGTTGGCCATTGCTGCTATAACAAATTACCACAAAGTTAGTAGCTTAAGAAAACACAACAGAAATGTGTTATTTTACAATTCTGAAGACAGAATTCTGAAGTGGGATTCATTGAGCTAAAATAAAGATGTCATCAGGGCTGCTTTCCTTCTGGTGATTCTAGGGGAGAATCTGTTCTCTTGCCTTTTCCAGCTTCTAGAGGCCACCTGTACTCCTTGGCTCCTTCCTCCATTTTCAATGCTATCAGCATAGCATCTGCAAATCTCTCTGAATATGATCTTATAGCTTCTCTTTTTCACTTATAATGAAAAAGTAGTGGAATTCATCCAATCTGAACAGTAGAGGCAAAAATGGCTGGAAAAAAGTAAACAAAGCCTCAGGCACCTGTGAGGCAATAACAAAAGATCTAACATCTGTGTCATCTAAGTCAAAGAAGGGGAAAAGAAAGTAACATTAAAAGAATATGTGAAGAGATATTGGCTGAAATTTTCCCAAATGTGATTAAAGACACAAACCAACAGATTCAAAAATCTGCAAAAATCCCATCTCAACGTCATAAACAAAATGTTTTTGCCAAGTAAAATAACATATTCACATGTTCAAGGGCCATTATTCTGTCTGCCACACTCCTCTTCTATTTTCTGGAAGAGATTGTTGAAAATTGGTGCTAATTCTTCTTTAATGTTGCTCAAATTCTCCAGTGAAACCATCTGGGCCTGGATATTTCTTTTCAGTTTTTACTAATGTGAATTAGATTTCTTTCATGGTTTCCAGATCATTTATATTGCCTATTTCATCTCGGTTGAGTTTTGGTAGTTTTTGATTTTTTGAAGCACTGATTGATTTCTTCTAAGTAGTCAAATTTATGAGTATAAAGTTGTTTATACTTATATAATATGTAAGATTTGTCTATTATGTTTTAAAAAGTAGGCTTCATTTTTTAAAGGAGTTACATATTCACCAAAAAAATGACCAGAGGCTACACAGTGTCCCATATACCATTATCCCCTCAATTTCATAGCCTCTCTACTATCAACATCTCACACCATAGTACATTTGTTATAACTGATGAACCTACACTGACACATAACTATCACTGAATTCTATAGTTTATGTTACGCTTCATACCTGGTGGTGTATATTCTATAATTTTGCATAAGTTTATGACATGTATCCACCATGATATTCTCATACAGTGTAGTTTCATTGCCCTTAGAAGTTCTCAGTGTTCTGCCCATTCATCCCTCTCTACTCGCAAACTCCTGGTAACCACCAAGTTTTGTTTTGTTTTGATTTCTTTTCTTTTCTTTTCATACATTTTTTTTTTTCAGACTGGGTCTTGCTATGTAACTCAGGCTGGCCCTGAATTCGTGATCCTTCTGCCTCAGTTTCCTGAGTGCTAGGATATAAGTGAGTGCCACCACATTCAACACCACTGATCTGTTTAATGTTTCCATATTTCTGCTTTTTCTAGAATTTCATACAGTTGGAACAATACAGTATGGAAGCTTTTCAGACCATATTCTTTCACTTAGTAATATGCATTTATGTTTCCTCCATGTCTTTTCATGGCTTAATAGCTCATTTCTTTGTAGCACTGAATAATATTCAATTGTCTAGATGAACTACAGATGATTTATCTGGTTTCCTACTGAAGAACATATTGGTTGCTTCCATGTTTTGGCAATTATAAATAAGACCACTATAAATACCAACATACAGTTTTTTGTGTGGACATACATTTTTGTGTACTTTGGGTAAATATCAAGGAATGTGACAACTGTATCATATGGTAATAGTATGTTTAGTTTTGTAAGAAGCTGCCCAATTGTTTTCTAAAATGGTTGTATCATGTCGCATTCCCACTAGTGATGAATGAGATCTCTTTTTGTTCCAAATTTGACCAGCATTTAGTGTTGTCAGTGTTGTGGATTTTGGCCATTCTGATATAAGCATAGCGGTATTGTTGTTGTATCTTACTCTTAAATGTTTTCTCTTTTTTCATTTTTTGTTCTATTATTGACTTAATTTGCATTTCCTTGATGACATATGATGTGAAACATCTTTTCATATGCTTATTTCCATCTGCATATCTTTTTTGGTGAGGTGTCTGTTAAAGCCTTTGACCTATTTTTTAATTGGACTATTTGTTTGCATATTGTTGAGTTTTACAAGTTCTTTGTGCATTTCGAATAATAGCTCTTTATCAGATATGTCTTTTGCAAATATTTTCACACAGTCTGTAGCTTCTCCTTTTATTCTCCTGACAGTATTGTTCACAGAGCAGAAAAGTTTAATTTTAATAAAGTCCAGCTTATCAGTTATTTCTTTCATGGACAGTGCTTTGCTGTTAGATCTAAAAAGTCATTGCCAAATGTTAGGTTGTCTGGATTTTCCCTTATCTTCTAGGAGTTTTGTTAACATTTTACATTTAGGTGTATGATTCATCTTGAGTTGATTTTTGTGAAAGGCACAAAGTCTGTGCCTATGTTCTTTTTGTTTGTTTGGTTTTTGTTTTTTGTTTATTTTATTTTGTTTTGGGCATGTAGATGCCCAGATTTTCCAACATCATTTCTGGAAATATTTTCTCCAATATTTATTATTTCCTCTCTGTTCAATGAACTTCAGTTTTATAGTCTATAGATGTAGGTTTGTTTGTGACCATCTAATTTAACTTTCTTTCATCTGAAAATGTTTTTATTTTCCCTTTGATTCCAAAAGGATAGTTTTACCAGAAATAGAATTCACAATGGACAGTTTTCTTTAGTCATATGAAAAATATTGTGCCACTTCCTTCTGGACTCTATGGCTTCAGATGAGGAATCTTCTTTCATTCAAATTGGCATTCCCTTGTAAGTAATATGGTCTTTCTCTCTGGTTGCTTTCAAGACTAAGGTTTTCAAAAGTTTAATTTTGATATGCCTTGGCACGAATATCTTTGGGATTATACTGGCTGGGATTTGCACAGTTTGTTAAATATGTTGTTGTTGTTGTTGTGTGCCTTCAAGTCGAGTCCAACTCATAGCAACCCTCACAGGGTTTTCAATGGCTGTTTCAGGATTGCCTTGGGAGTGGATTGCCACATCCTTCTCCCATTTGGCAGTGCTGGAAATCGAACTCAGGACCTCAGAGACTGCAGAGCAGTGCTCTACCAACTGAGCTAAATTCCATCCCTGTTAAATATGTAGGTTTGTGTTTTTAGCCAAATTTGAGGATCTTTCAGCTGACATTTTTTTCAAATACTATTTCAATACCACTTTTTCTTCTCTCCTTCTGAGAAGTAGAAGACACAGGCATTACATATTCTATTATTGCCCCACAGGTGCTGTGGTTTTATTTATTTTCCATCTATTTTTCTCTGGTGTTCAAATTGGATGAATTCTTTTACTCTTTCCTCAAGTTCATTGATTCTATTTTTTGTCATCTATACTGTTATTGTACTCAAACAGTGAAATTTTCACCTATTATTGTTTTTCAGTTCCATAATTTGAATTGAATTTTTTTTCTTTTTTGAGACAAGGTCTCACTATGCAGTTCAGGTTGGCCTTGAACTTGCTCCTGACTCAGCAACCCAAGTGCTGCGATTATAGGCATGTGCCACCATGCCTTGCTCAATTTGATGATTTTTATAACTTCTATTTCTTTGATGAGGCTTTCTATCTTTCATTTACAAATTTTTTTCTGAGAAATTTGTAATTAATTGTTAAAGAATTCTTGTGATGGTTGCTTAAAAATATATGCTATATAATGTCAACATCTGCTACAACTCAGTGTTGGCATTGGTTGATAGTATACCTGCATTCTTACTGCTGCCCATGGAAGCAATTAAGATAGAATAGGAGTGCCAAAGGCAGGAAAAGTCTCTTACCTCTGGGGACTATCTCAAAGGCCAGCTCATGCGAGGGAGTCCAAGGCTGAAGTCTCAAAAATAGTAGCCTATTGTTTCCTTGACATCGGTTGATTGCTTTTTCTCATTCAAGTTGTGATTTTCTTGGTGTTTCTTATGATCAGTGATTTTTTTCAGTTGTATCCAGGATGTTGTCTCTAGTACATTAGGGACTCTTGATCCTATTTAAATCTTTCATTTTAGCTGAAAGACACCCTATTTAAATTTAGTAGGTGTGCCTTGGTGTATTCTTGTGCATTGTGCTTCCGATGACAATTTAATTTGCAGAGTCTTGTAGTAATGTTTTGTTCTTGGTTTATTTGGTGCCATTGGGGCTCCCACTGGTCCCCAATGGTGTTGATTAAAGGGGAGGAAGGAATTTCCCTAGGTCACATGGCTGGATGTCAGTGGGAGAGGAGTTTGAGGGAACACCTTTGTAATTGTCCCCTAAATATCTGGCTTCCTGGAGAAGTGAAGAAAATTTCAGGCCTGTGAGAACAATAAGACTTCCTAAACATGCTACCTTCTGTGAGAGGCTCTCTTTCTCTAGTGCTGCTTGCCCACCTGGAAAAGAAACGTCCAATCTGTGGAGACAGACAGGCTTCCAGGCTGTTATATCTTAGTGTGTCCCATAGGATCTACTCACTGGCCTTGATATCTATCCATGGAAATAAGGAGTCTCAGGTTCAGTGGGAAAGGAGGGCACCTCTCTGACCAACCAATCTCCCTTGTTGCAGTGGTTGTACTCACTGGACTTTATTCAAGAGACTGCTATTCCATCCAGGGGATGAATGAAAATATTCAACTCAGAGGAGAAATGGGCTGACTTCTTTTGCTAGATTGGGGTTCAGGAAAACCAAGATTGGGCAGACTTCCTCTGTTGAGTGGAAAGACACAAGACACTCTGTCACCATGCTTTTCTTCCAGTCCTAGAGTGGCACACAAGTTCATTTTCTTCTTACTATCTTATATTTTCCTACTCCTTCTTACTAGAACTTTCCTTCACTTGTCTCTTGTGTCATTGCTAGGATTTATAACTACTTACCAAGAAGGAGAAGCAAAAAATAGGTCTATGTAATTTTGTGTGGATGGAAGTTTTGCTAATCATTTCTTTTTTTCTATTGCTTGCAGCTATACACTGTGGCATCTGATCCCGTCAGATCTAGAAAGCTAAGCAGGGTCAAGCATGGTTACTACTTGAATGGGAGACTGCCTGGGAACACCAGGTGCTGCAGGCTTGGGAGAAGGATGGGGGAACCTACTCCCAAAAGACAATCAGCCATTGAAAACCCTATGAATAGCAGAGAAGCATGGCAATAGTTTCACCTGTTGTATGTAGGGTCACTATGAGTTGGACACCAGCTTGATGGCACCTAACAACAACAAAAAAAAAGACTTTTGTCCTCTTTTGAGTTAGTTGAATACTTTGAGCATTGTACTTTGATTACTGTGTTGGCTTTTTATCTATATCTCTTTGTGGTATTCATTAGTGGTTGCCCTAGAGATTATAATACGCATCTTTTACTTGTTTCAATCTCCTGTACTATCTCCTAGGAGTTTTATAGGCTTGAATTTTGTATTTAGATCTCTGGTCAATTTTGAGTTTTTTGAGAAACATATAAAGCCTATATCTAGATTAATGTGTGTGTGTCCAATTGTTCCAGCACCATTTATCAGAGAGACTACATTTCTCCATTTTTAAAAATCTTTGTTGCTTTGTCAAAGATCAGGTGACTCTATGTGGGTCAATTTCTAGACTCTATTCTATTCCACTGATCTATTCTTTCGCAAGTAGTACTCTATCTTGATTATCGCAGCTTATAGTAAGTGTTGAAACTGGGTAATATCAGTCTTTTAGCTTTGTACTTCTCCTTCAATATTGTGTTAGCTATTATCCTGGGTCTTTTGCCTCTATAAACTTTAAAGTCAGTTTGTCAATATACAAAAAATAACTTGCTGAGATACTGATTGGGATTGCATTACATCTAGAGATCAGATTGAGAAGACATATTCACAATATTAAGTCCTCCTATCCATGAACATGGAAAATCTCTCCATTTACTTAGATTTCATTTTATTTATTTTTAAATTTCCTAATCTAGAACTTATACATATTTTGTGACACTTATACCTAAGCATTTCCTTGTAGGGGTGCTAGTGCAAGTGGTAATTTCTTATTTAAAATTCTAATTTTTCATTATTGATGTATAAGAAATCAACTGACTTTTGTATCTTAACCTTGTAGCATGCAACCTTGCTATTAGTTACTGCTTATTAGTTTCAGGAAAGATTTGTTGTTGTCAATGATGATGATGTTGATGATGATGATGATGATTCTTTGGGATCTACATAGACAATAATTGCATCTGCAAACAAATTTTATATTTTCCTTTTACAATCTGTATACATTTTATTTCCATCTCTTTTTGCTATGATTGGAAAGTTTATTCTCTAAAATCCATGTGTTGAAACTTAACAGTTAATGTAATGACATTAAGAGATAGGGCCTTTAGGATGTGATTAAGTCATGAGGGATTTGCTCTTATGACTAAGTTAATGCCCTTAAAAAGAAGCATAAGACAGATTTCACCCCCTTTTGTCTCATCCATCCTTTCTGCCATGTGAGGGCACAGCATTCCTTCCCTGGAGGAGGTGAAATGATCAGGAGCCATGCTGGAAGTTGGAATGGGTCTCTCATCAGACACTGAACCTGCTGGTACCTTGATCTTGAACTCTCAACTTCCAGAATTGTGAGGAATAAGTTACCCTGTCCTTTATAAGTTACCCAGTATTAGGTATTTTGTTATAGTGGTACAAATAGATATTTGTCTTATTGCATTATATAGGACTTTCAAAAGCAGAGAGAGAGTACAACCTATGTTCTTCCTGAATTTAGCAGGAAAGCATCTAGTTTCTTACCATTAAATAAGTTGTTGTTATTATTGGGTTTCATCAAATCAAGTCTGATTCATAGGGAATGTATAACAGAAACATTACCAAACACTGTTTCATGCCCGGCACTATTGTCAGTGTTTCTTTGGTATTCATAAGGTTTCAAGTGGACTGCTGGGTCCTTCTCCCAAGTCTATAGCACCTGATATTCCCAGGAAGTCTCCCATCCAAGGACTATCCAGGCCCAATCCTGCTAAGTTTCCAAGGTCTGACAGGATCAGATGCCAGGGTAGGATGTTGTTGTTTGGTGCCTTTTTTGGAAGCTCAGCTGAAACCTAACCACTATGGGTGACCCTGATGCTATCTGTAATACTGGTGGCATAGCTTTCAGAATCACAGCAACATACAAGCCCTCACAGTATGACAAAGTGACACATGGGGGCAAGGGTGGTATAGCTGTAGACAAGTAAGTTGTTAGCTGTAGGGTTTTTTGTAGATATTTTTTGTCAAGATGAGGAAATTCACCTCTTTTCATATTTTGCTGAGAATTTTTATCATGAATTAGTGTTGAACTTTGTCAAATACTTTTTTTACATCTATTGATGTGATTTTTTTCTTCTTTAGCCTGCTGATGTGATTATATTGATTGGTTTTCATCCAGATAGTTCCCAGCAGAATTTATTAGTTATTACACACACACACACACACACACACGCACATTGTTTACTTTTACATTTTCTGTTATCTTCATTAAACTTAAACTTGAGCACATAGCATATTATTCATTCATAAATATTAGTCAAATTAATGAACTACATCACACCTATATTTGTTTGTATCTATTGAGAAACTATGCAAGGAGGCTGGAAGTTTATTAGAGTCTAGCTATATGATATAGATGGAAGAGATTGGCAGAAGAGATGATAATTTACTCCTGTCTGGTTGCAGATGGCAGGTTTGAACATCACTGCCTATAAGTACCTGATTGAGTTGTTTTGTTAAGAGAGGTCATGAGCTTAGGGAAAAAGCAAAGTGTGTTGGGCCTAGGTGACAGAGTACAACAGAGTTGTCAAGAAGACTGTGATCAGTTTTATAAATGTTATAATCCAGCAGATGAAAGCTTGGAACTATCGTAATTTAAGCATTAAATATGACCTCCTTTGTATCTGCAAGCTGCACTTGAGGTATATGCAATGTACAAAAGAATCAGAGCTCTGCTTAATATGTCTAAAATGTTTTGCTTTTTTAAAAACATCCAATCATTTTCTTCCCCAGGCATTTTATCTTTGCTTCAAATCTTAGTCCCTGAAAACACTGGTTCCATTTGCCTGGTTCCACTGCTCCTGATATACTCTAATAGTATCCAAGCCTGGGTTGGATTGCATCCCTCTTCTGGATTGCATGAACTGCTGTAATACCAGAGCAATTTGTTCCAGAAGGAGTGCTCCAAAAGCCCTGTGTCCTTCATAACTAGCCATAATTTGCCTGATTTTATTAACAGTCATTGTTTAGACTTTTGCCTGTTTGCAACAACTTTTACTGTCAGTGCGTTAGTCAGTTGGTATGTTCTGGTGGCAGAGAAACTGGCTGATCCAAACTTACAGGGGAAGTGATATTTACTGGGGACTCACAGTTGGAGGACCAGTCTATAATGATGGCAGGCAGACATGATGGCATGACAGGGCCTGTGGCTGACGACCTCACTGCATGGTGAACCACAATCAGAGAATGCCTAGAAGTACAGGTCCTGGTAAAATTCTTGAAAGGCCCACCCCTAGTGGGCCACCAAGCTAGATCCCACCTCCCGGAGTTCCATAACCTCTTAGGACATCTCCAGTAGTGTTCAAACACAGAGGCTTTAGAGGACATTTAGATCCAAACCATAATATTGTGCTTCCAGAATGTCTCAGACTTGCATGCTGGAAGTCTTTTGATTCTTGTTCCATATTTCTATCCATAGCTGCTCAGAGTGAACATCTGTGGGCTTTTCACCCAGCATGAGTTTACCCATCTTCTGGTTTAAAAGAATAATCTTGAATTTCCTTTGGAGAGCTATCCTTTTCCAACCCTAAGTTCCAGTGACTTAGTGGTATTGACCCTACTTAGCTGAAACTAATCAATGTATAGCATAACTTTAGGAACTGGGATTGGTTTAAGTATCATTGGGCCCAAAAGAATCAGACCCAGAAGTTTTTGTAAACCATAGAGAGACTTTCTCTCATTCTGTTGGGCATATACTTTAAATATAGAAGATGCATTGACATTATAGCCTTCCTGTGGTGCCAGGTCCAGATCCACTCATGATGGGTAGACAGAGTCCCCACATGAGGAAGAATATCTTTAATAAAGGCATTGGAAGGAAAATCCACCAAAAGGGGAAGAGTACTCCTAGCCTCGGAGGGAAAGTCTGCCAAGAGGGGAATAGTACCTCTGAAAAGGTCTCTTCATGGAAAAGGACTTAGAACCCCATCTTTTCTTTTTCTTAAATTTTAATTGGTCACTATTGTAGATTTCTAGAAATATTAATGAAAATGATCTTCTGGCTCTGTCGGCAATGATAATTCAGATTGGGAGTTGACAAGTCTCAGGCTGTCTTGAATGGAAATCCATGAATGACTTTCAACAGCATAAACTCCTTAAACAAAAGCCTTTGTACCGACAGCTGTACAGTAAGCAAAAGCACCCATTCTTCATAACAACAGACTCAATGGGGTGACACACAGGTGGCAGTTAACCGCCCTAAATTCCTGCATAAAGTTAAGAATAGTCAATTGTTACAGGACATGCATATCCTCTGGTCATCTTGGTTTATTTCTTTAAAATAATCACACTTTGTCTCTGAGTTCCTCTTCCACTTTGATTGATTACCACCTGACACTCATGTGACAATTGATCAGGTGATTCCATCAATGCAACCAACTTCCTTGTCTTTTTCTGACCTTTCATAAGATTTAGTGAATTGTAATTCTGTATAAAAAGGCTGGATAATCTGGAAATAAACGGAACAAGAACACACTGCCTCCGAGCTGCTGTGTCTGTTACCCATTGCCGACTCCTCATCCGTCTTCGGGAAACCCTGGATTCTATCTAGGCTGCAGCTGGTCTGTGGCACTGTGGCCCTAAAGGAGGAACTTTGCAAAGCCAACACATTGGGGAGGGCAGGGCTGAAAAAAGAGACAGAGAAAGTCCTGGTGACATTGTTTCAACTCCTGAATGAAGTCACACTCAAAAACAATCTTATCCATTGAAATTCTCAGTTTTGTTATCAATGAAACCCTCTTTTTAATTGTTAGCTCATTTTGAATTGGGGGCCTGGCATCCCCCAAAATAACCCCATTCTTTTTCATGGTGTTAGATATTGAATCCAGGGCCTTGCACACACCAGGAAAATGCTCTTCTGCTAAGCTACATCCTTAGGCCCAGTACACTATTTATATTTCTTTAAAACATTTCAACCACAGGTCCTCTACTTGTTTCTACTCTGCTGCATGCTAGCACAGGTGGTGAAATGTGGTGCCTGGTCCTTGCCCTTGGTTTCCTCTGAACTTCAGGCTGATAGTGCACTGCTGGACTTGATATTAGGGTCTTTTCACAGAAATGGATTCTCCTGATCCATCACACATTCCTCAGTCTGTCCGCAATGCTGTGTTTTTGTGTTTTTAGTCACTGATACTATCTTCAGACCCAGACTCTTGTTGCTGCCTGCCTGATCTCCTCCTCCTCCTTCTGCTCTTCTCCTTCCTCCCCTTCTTCCTCCCCTTCTTCTTCTTCTTCTTCTTCTTCTTCTTCTTCTTCTTCTTCTTCTTCTTCTTCCTTCACTTTCTCCTTCTCTTTCTTCTCTTTATCCTTCCCTTTCTCCTGTTTCTTTTTCTTCTTCTTCTTTTTAGACAGTCTCGGGTTCTCACTATGTAGCCCAAGGTGGCCTTGAACTTGCAATCTTCCTGCCTCAGTCTCCTGAGTTTTGGGATTATAGGCATGCATTGCCACATCTCACTTAAGACTTTGTTTATTAACAGAAAGCTCCTGAGATTCCATCTCTGGAATAAATTTCAGTAAAGTTATTAGTACTCTTTCAGAGCTGTCCATAGGAAGAATTTTTTCTCACTCAACAACTTATCTTTGGGTGGTCAGAACTGGCAAAGAGTGCTGAGCAACTGTGTCTTTAGCCATGGGATGTCCATGTTTGCAAATGTGTGGGCTATCTTTGGGAAAGAAACTAAATATCATCCCACACCCCAAGTTTTATTAGCCTTCAGAGAGAACCCAAGAGAAAAGAAGAGGGAGAGAAGGGTGTGTATTCGAATAGGATGCTTGTACTTAGTCCTTCTTTGGTAGAATGGGATGGAGACTGTCTGGGAGCCTCAGTCATCAATTGCATCCCTGCTTCTAATATTAGCTGAAAATCTGTGTTCACATATGTTGCTAAAACCTAGTGAATTATCCCAAAACCAGCCTCTCTGGGTGTCTGTTTCTGCTGTAGAGACACTCATATTCTTGCAAGTGGCAGTGGCAGCAAAGGTGCCATCAGGGAGATAGTACTTCATCCTTCTAGATAAGCCTACAAGACAGAATGAGTCACAGATTATCCTTTCTTGCTTTATAAATGAAAGTAGCAAAGACTGTGAATCACAGGACCATAAAACGTATTTGGGACTGAAGAGCCTGAAAGTAGCTTAGGTTTCTCTTTTAATATCCACCTAAAGAAATCAAAGTCCAGGGATGTCAAGTGACTTGCTCTAGGTCATGCAGAGTTCAGATAAAGATCTCAGACTTTTTTCTTCCAAAGAAATGCCCTTTGCCCAAATCCCTTTTGGGCCTTTTAGTCATTAGTGAATCTGCTTCAGGTCCCTACATGGACTCTCAGAAAAAGGTAAGATTAAACCTTCACATAAGAAAATCTATCTGTTAGCTCACTTAAGGTAATAAAGTTCCTCAAATATAGCGGCTTTAAACAACAACCACTTATTATTACTCATGAGTCTATGGATGAGGTAGGCAGCTCTTCTGGTCTGAATGGGGCCACAGTGCTCACAGAGGTGTTCACTCATTTGTCTGGTGTCTGATGGGGACTGCGGATCTAGAAGGAGCTCACCTACGATGGTTAAGCCCTGTCCTATACAGTCTTTCATCCTCCAACATCCTCCTGGACTTGTTCACATGACGACCATGCAAGTTTCTAAGACAGAATGAGAATGTCCAATGTCTCTTGAGAGGCAGGTGTCATTTTAGTACACTGTCATATCAATCACTTTTTATTGGCCAAGACTAAGTCACAAGGCCAACAAAATTCAAGGGGTGAGAAAATAGAATCCACCAGTAATGGGAAGAAGTGTAAGATCACATTGCAAGAGGTACAGGCATAAGGAGGGAGAGAACTGTGGATATTTCTACCAACCACCTACCTCAAGAGATATGTTGTACTCTTGTTTTCAGAAAGTGACTAGGCCATTTCTTGGCACAAATACAGCAGGAACATAGCATGTACATGTTAAACACATTTTGCCATATCACTCCTTATGAGAGTTGCATGAGTATGTATATATAAAGGTGTGCACACATGAATTTTCATTCTCTTAAGTCTTTTGAAACACAGCCTTTTGCAAGGATATGTTGTAAAGATGGGACACTTCAGGACAAAGGAGAGCAGCCTGACCTGTGAATCTGAAGATGCCAGGCCCCCAGCAGAGCCCATCAAATGGCAGACGACAAATTAGACTGTTTCCTGGTAGTAACAACACATTGGATAATAGGGTTTTCATTTTCTGACATCAGAAAACACACAAAAAAATATTTCCTGGAAAACCTTCTCAAAAGGACTATAATATGGAAAAAAAAAAGATCAGCTTCAGACAAACACCTTCAAAGAGTCTTAACTCTCAGGAGCAAAAACCCTGTAGCCCTTGATCCTGCAGGCTCTCCTGTGGGGTCAAGGCCACTACCGCTCTCAATACTCTGTTTGAACTGTCCTCACTTTGCAGCCACAGGGTAGATGATATCTATACTCCTTGGTTCAGCCGGACTGTGGTCATAGACTTTCTCACAACTAATATTTACTGAAGAGCTGCTGAGTGACAGGCACTTGGCTAGGTACTAGGTATATAGAGTGATACAGTTATGACCTCTGTCTTCATAGCTCACAGTCTAGTGAGGAAAAAGGACACTAAATAAAGAAGTAGTCTAAGACATGAGTATGCGAAATGTGCGACAAATAGAGTGTTTTTAAGGAGAAAATGATTTGCTATAGTTTGAATGTTGGTTTGCTCCCAAACTCACATTCAAATTTAGTTGCTATTGTAACAGTGGAAACAGGCAGAAACTCTACACATGACTATGTAATGAGGAGGCTGGAGTTTAGCTCAGTTGGTAGAGTGCCACACGGCACTCTCTGAGGACCCAGGTTCGATCCCTAACTCCACAAAAACAGGAGAAGGATGTGGCAATCTACTCCTGAAGCAATCCCAAGGCAATCAGCCACTGAAAACCCTATGAGGGTCACTATGAGTCAGACCCAACTTGATGGCACCTAACAACAACAAGGTAATGAGAACTCCACCTTCGTGGGGAGGATTGATGCCATTATAAGAAGGAGAGTTTGGCCCTCTCTTGCCCCTTGTGTCCATCTTTTTTTTTTTTTTCCTTTTTCCTGAAACAAAGTCTCACTGTGTAGCCTGGGCTTGCTTCATACTTGCAATCTTTCCGAGTGCTGGGATTATAGTCATGTGCTACCATGCCTGGCACCTTCTCTTGCCTTTCTTTCTTCCACTATGGAATGCTGTAGCAAGAAGGTCTTTGCTAGTTACCAGCCTCCTGATCATAGATTTCCCAGCTCCAAAACTGTGGGCCAACAAATATCTGTTCATTATAAATCCCCCAGAGGTATCCTGTTACAGTGGCACTAAGTGGAGTAAGACAGAAAGGGAAGCCATTAGATTGGAGGATAGGGAAAGTCTTTGTTGAAGAAGTGATATTGCAGTTGAGATCAAGAGGCCAAAAAGAGGCTGACATGCAAACTAAGGAGGAGAGCACCATTCAATGTCAAGGAAAGAGCATATACAGAGGTCTTGAGGCAAGGAAAAGATTAAGTACCTGAAAGAAGCTTCATGGAACTGAAATCTGGTGAGTAGTCAAGTTCAAGATAAGAGTGCAAAACTAGCAGAGGCCAAACGTGAGCTTGTTCTTGTAAGTGATGGTGTGCACTTTGGATTTTATTTTAAGAGTAATAGTAAAACAGAGAAGGGTTTTCTCAGACTTTCTCAGAAAATTCAGGTATCTTTCACCTCCTGTTGAGAATCCCTGGGTTAGGAAATGTTCTAGGAAACTAAGGGGGAAATACCTCCAGATTCATTCCCTGTCTCTAGCAATGAACAGGTTTGTGGGTCACCTTCTTGTCCTTGGGAACAAAAGCAGAC
The DNA here is from genome assembly GCA_007922755.1 of Pedetes capensis. Taxonomy (NCBI): domain Eukaryota; kingdom Metazoa; phylum Chordata; class Mammalia; order Rodentia; family Pedetidae; genus Pedetes; species Pedetes capensis. The sequence goes on from VMDO01000996.1 coordinate 177,514, forward strand.
ATGGGCGCAAAGCTATCCAGCCTCCATGGACTAAGCTGTACACTCTTGAACCCCACAGTGGTTTGTGGCAAGACTGTGGACTCTGCAGCCCTCCTAGGATGCATCTTCTCTTCTCCTCATCCCATAGGAGCCCAAGATGTGCTACTCCCAGGCCCTCAGCCTTGTCTCTCCCATAGGGCCCATTTACCAGTCAAGTGGTCAGATGATTCTGTGCTTAAGGAAATCTTGTCTTCTTTGCTATTGCCAGTGAACTAAGGCTGCCAACATTTCACCACCAATAACCTCCTTTTGTTCTTTCCTTAGTGACTCAACATCAACAAAACAAAAATCCTTACAACTGGGTCAGTGTGCAACTTCACGATAAATGGAGAAAAGATTGAAGTTGTCCAAGATTTTGCTTTACTTGGTTCTACAAGTAACACCCATGGAAGTAGCAGTCAATGAATTAAAAGATGCATTGCATTGGGAAAATCTGAGGCAAAAAATCTCTTTGAAATATTGAAAAGTAAAGATGTCACATTGACGATGAAGGTATGCCTGACTCATGCCATGGTATTTTCAGTCACATCATATGGTTGTGAAAGCTGGACATTGAACAAGAGAGACAGGAGAAGAATTGATGTTTTTGAATTATGGTGTTGGAGATGAGTATTGAATATACAATGTACTGCCAAAAGAACCAACAGATCTGTCCAAGAAGTGCAACCAGAGTGCTCCTTGGAAGCAAGGATGGCTAGATTGCATCTGATATATTTTGAACACATAGTCAGGAGGGATCTCTTGAAAAGGATATCATGTTTAGGACAGTGGCAGGTCAACAACAAAAAAAGGAAAACCCTCAACTTGATGGATTGACACAGTGTCTGCAACAGTGGGCTTAAACATAAATAAGATTTTGTGCCTAGCACAGAATTGGGGAGTGTTTCATTGTGTTGTGCCAATGGTTGCTATGAGTAGGACTCAACTCAATGGTCCCAAACAACAACAACAAGCATTGAACTGGGATGGGGCTTAGCTCAGTTGGTAGAGTGCTGCACTGTGCTCTTTGAGGTCCTGGGTTCGATCCCAGTACCACAAAAATGGGAGGACTTGGCACCCTACTCCCAAAACAATCTTGAAAACAATCAGCCATTGAAAACCCTATGAATAGCAGAGAACCACTGACATAGTGCCAGGCATGGCACAGTATCAGGGAGTGTTTCGTTCTGTTAGACATAGGATCACTATGAATTGGACCTGACTCAATGGCACGTGTTGTTGTTGTTGTTAGGTGCCGTCGAGTCAGCATCCGACTCATAGCGACCCTCATAGGGTTTTCAATGGCTGACTGTTTCGGGATTGCCTTGGGAGTGGATTGCCAGGCCCTTCTCCCATCAATGGCACCTAACAGCAACAAATTCTTTCCTCAACCCTTTTCACCCACATAACATGTTGGAAGACATCTCCCAGACACACTATACTCAATAATAATAACAATAATGATATTGTTGTTGTTGTTGTTGTTAGGTGCCATCCAGTCAGTATCTGCCTCATAGCAACCCTATGACAACAGGCAAAACTCTACTATCAGTGCTTCTCTGCTATTCATAGCATTTTTAATGGCTGATTGGTTTTTGGGAGTGGGTTGCCGGGTCCTTCTCCAAGCCTGCAGCACTTGGTGTTCTCAGGTGGTCTCCCATCCAAGTACTAACCAGGCCTGACCCTGCTTAGCTTCTGAGATCTGATGGAATCAGTCGCCACAGGGCTACTGCTGCAGGCATTAACAATAATGATAGCTAATTTTATCCAGCACTTTCTATACAGTACTCATTGCCTTAAGTGCTTTCTTATACCATATTCATTCAGTCCATATACAAGACCATAATGCAAAGGTGGCAGACTGCAACTTCCAAAGATGACCACAATAATATCACTTGTTCAAATTTCTCTTCTAGATCTCCCCATCTGTTTAGAATCATAATTGAATTGTCTTCCCTTTGAAACTCACTGTCCTATGACTCATTCATAATCAATAGAGTGCAGTGCAGTGGTTGATTTCTGGGTCTCAGTCATACACAGTGATGCAGCCTACCTTTCTTAGAAAAGATACCCTCTTTTGGAGATCTGAGTTACTATGTGAGAAATCAAAACCCAAGACTGCCTGGCTGACTGTGCCACATGCAGATGTTCTAAAGAGCAGTTCTCTGAGCTCTCAAAAACCAGCTGCCACTGATGGCCAGCCATGTGAGTGAACCATCTTGGATATCCAGCTCAGCGGGACCTCCAGATGACAGTAGCTCCCAATGACTTTGGGTTCTAATCACTACAGTCCCCATACCAGATCTGCTAAGACTAGTCTTGCTCATGTTCCTGATATACAATGTCATGTGTTTTGTTCTAAACTGCTAAGTTTGGAGATAATTTGTTACAAAGCAATAGCAATAAGAACAGTAGGTATTGTTATTGGCCATGTGGTGCAGACGAAGAATCTAAGACTCAAACCAAGTAAATCCCTTCTGCTCTGACATGCTAGGATGAGAATCTTAGGTCTTTCACAGCACAAGGCCTGTGCTGTCATGATCCAGATGTTAAGCAATGGTCTGGGTAGCCTGACTATGCATTTGGCATAAGGTTCTAGGGTCTTGGATTTTCCATTCAGGGATGGATCCAAAGTTCAGAGCTCCTGTTTTAGGTTCCTATTGGAATTAGCCTCAGGGATTGCGCTCTGGACTGCAAGGTGGATCCAGGCACCATGGACGGCCTATGCACCACACCCACCCTCTCTGGTAACTAGCAAGGAGTTTTCTTCAACTTCAAAAGGTGGCAGGAACTGTAGGATATAAAGAGTAGAAAGAAGGAGGGAGGGAATTAGGAAAGGGAAGTGAAGATTGCAGACAGTGGGATGGGGAGGAAAAACAATGTAGAGGGATAAAAGGGGAGAGGATAATCTCAATGTAAATGATGCAACTGCGTGAGTACATGGGAAAAACTGTTGTTGTTGTTGTTGTTGTTGTTGTTGTTGTTGTTGTTAGGTTGTCGGAGTTTGGCTCAGGCCCAGCAGAGGTCAGACCCTTGCCCTGACACCAGGTGGGTATCGGCAACCCACTAGACTGGGTTGGTGTAGTCGCCGGAGGCTCCAAAGAAGGACCTCGGGAGACCTTCTGTGGGAAACAGAAGAGGGAAAGTTTATTGGGTTACTCCCCAAGTGGGGTGCAACCAGCAAGAAGCCCCTGTCAAGTGCTCAAGTGCTAGTTCTAAGCCTGCAGCATAGAATGCTGCAGACTCACTGTTGGAACAGCTCAGCCTTAAAGGCACAGCTACAAGCTGGGCTGGAGGACCACTGGTCTTGACTCTTGCAGCTCGCCTTCTCTGCCTCCCTCCTTCTCAAGGATGGGAGGAATTGGGGGGCTCTTCGTGGCTTGCTTTTAGCCTTTGGCGCTTCAGGGCCCCTGGTCTTGATGCGTAGGCTTGCTTGGAGATCTTCTGCTGGATTGGGGAGCGCTGGATCAAGGTGATGGGGTCTGGACAGCAGTTGAGGGACGGAGAATGGTGGTGGGGTAAAGGGGTCTGGGAGCCCTTCTTATATAGGGTCCTGGAGAGGGGCATGTACTGGGGTTAGCCAATCAGGGCACATTCCTGACAGGTACAGCAGGTGAACTGTCATACTTGTCAGGTAGGGGCAGTTATTTAACTGAGATGCTAGGGGTAGCCAATCAAAATTGAGGTGGTTGAGGCTGGTCAGGCTGGTCAGGGGCCATCTTTGCTCACTCGATGGGAGGGGTAGGAGTGAGTGAGTGGCATGTGGCCCTGGGGTCACCTAAAGGTCAGTCCCTCATGCTAGTATGAGGGACCCTAGTTATGGGGTGCATTTTAAAAATCCCAACATTAGGTGCCAACAAGTCAGTATCCGACTCATAGCGACCCTACGTATGACAGGGGAAGCACTATTGTCAGTGTTTCTCTACTCTTCGTAGGGTATTCAATGGCAGATTGATTTTTGGGAGTGGGTTACCGGGTTCATCTCCCAAGCCTACAGCATCTGGTGTTCCCAGGCAGTCTCCCATCCAAGTACTAACCAGGCCTGACCCTGCTTAGCTTCTGAGATCTGACAGGATTGGATGCCACAGGGCTATAGCTGCAGGCCACATGGGAAAAATAGGGGATCATAACCCAAATATGAATATGAGTTGTACTACACACTAGTCAAAAGTTTCCATAAACCTTGTAAGTTGATAAAAGTATAACCAAAAGTGGTCTAATAGTTGCATAATGGAAAAAGCAAATGCTGTACTACTCTTTACCCCATCAACATTTACCAATAAGCAGGTGAGGAACACATGGAATGGGTTTTACCCCTGAGGAACTGTATTAGCTTGGAGCAAGAAGTTGCTCCACATCTTTGAGCCTATTTTCTCAGATGAAAAATAGGACAATGGCAACAGAATCTAATTCATAGAGTTGTCCTGGTTGTTAAATGAAATAGTGTGTCCACAGTACTAATCACGTTTCCTGGCAGTCAGTTGTTCCATTTAAACATTCCTTCTAATTAGTTACTATTGCTATTACAGGCTAGAGACAGATACATATTAAGCCTGGGGGGAAAAAACAAGCTCCTTCTCCACATCTGCTGCTCTATGGAGCTCCTTTAACAGTACTTAATTCACCTGGTTGTCCTCACAAAAGCACTAATTAAAGGTAGAACACTTTCTCGGGTGGGTAACAAAATGCATGCTGAGTAAGAAGAAGCTGTCCTATGGTGTTCCAGCTCCATCTTTCTTCACTTGTAGGCAGGATTGCCACAGCAGAATGATTAAGGATCTGGGTACCTGACTTCTCTGGCTCTCTGTTTTCTTATATAAAAAGTGGAAATGGTATTGATTACCTAATAGGGGCTGTGAACAGTTGATGAAATGATTAACATCCGATATTGTAACATGGTGCTTGAAGAAGGCAGTTGTTCTTCCTCTTGCTCTCTGTTCTTCTTAGGTCACTCTCCAGAGGGTGGCTCCATATTATGGCTCTTCTTCTTCCCGCTGTGGCCAGAGATCTCTGTGCTTATAGCAAAGGTTTTCAAGGGGTTTAATTCCTTCTATAGGATGTCATGCAATGTAAGGGCATCATCCTTCTCCCACTCTAGGGAGACAGGAAGATCAGAGTTTGTGGCTTCCCCAGAACTGTCATTGAAGCTTTGGGAAACCCAGGAAGAGGCAAAAGGACAGTAGCAGCTGGGGGTCATGGGAAGACAACAGGATTTGAGAGTTGGAAGACCTGAGTATCAGGCTTTTGCCTCTTTAACTTTTGACTCTTTTCTCCTTGGCAATGGCACTGAGGTTCAGTGTCATGTGTGAAAATGGAGATAAGCATAAACCTCTCTTATACTTCAACCTTGTTGGGAGGTTGAAAGAGAGTAAGCAGATATGACAGTGTTTTCATAGATGTCCTTTACTGGTGTTAGTCTTGGGCAAAAATCCAGTCTACTTACACAAAACTCATAGCATTAGTAGGAGTTCTGAGAGACAAGCAAGGAGGAGAGTTCAGTTCTATGCACTGAGAACCCTTTCCATTCTCCTGGAGGAGAGTCAACTTTTTTTTCAATAGTCTCATTTTTCTTGCTCCTGGGAATAGCATCATTGCAGCCAGCCCTATGGAAGGCAACTCTAGACTCATCTGCTAGCTGACTGTCCACATCCAAACATCACCAAGTTGGGTGGACTTGGTGGGAATATTAGCAATTACAGAGCATTTGAAATATACCAGGGATGGTTCTAATTGCTTTATATGGATCATTTCATTTCATTCACGGACCAATTACTATGAGGTAGTTGCTTTTATGATCCTTGGTTTGCTGATGAAGAAAATTAAGTGTCCAAAGTCAAACACCTAGCAAGGGATCCAGGCAGACTTTGGACTCTGGAAGGTGACATCAGGGTTTTTGCACAGAATCACTGCGCTAAGCCTCTCCCACTATGTCAGTCTCCATATTCTCTTGCTGAGATTCCTACAGGACCTCCTAGCTAATATAAAAGCCCTGTTCTTACCCCTATATAAACTACCCTCTGCACAGATACTAGCAAACTCTTTCTAAAAGACAGAGTCACTTTGGCTAAAGCTTTTCAAAGCTTCTCCGTGTCCTACAGAATGAAGCCCAGGCTCCTCCATCTGACCCATAAATCCCTGCGTGGTCTGGCTCCTGCCTGCCTCCTGCAAACCTTCTTCTCACTGAACTGTGTTCATTTTATACTCAGGGACCCTGAAGTTGCTTATGCTCTTTCATTCTCCTGCATTTTGGTTACTCAGCTCCTTCCTCCTGAAATCCCTCTTCATCATCTGAAAACTCTTACTCAGCCAACTCAAATATTAAGCCTTCCCACCACGCCCAGTCCACTCCCCTCCACTCCTGAGCACCCTGGGCTTCCTCCATCACAGCGTCCATCACCTTGGAATGCAACAATTTGTCAGCACACATCTATCTGTCCTAATAGAACACAAGTGCCAGGATCCTATTTAGCTTCCTAGCACCTCTTATAAGACTAGTACAATAGGGCACTGATAAACCTGGCTAAAAAATACTTTTAGGTATGAAAAATTATTCCCATTACTATGATGGCATAATACCAGGTAACAGTGCCCTCAGGATTCCAACTTTTACCTTAGATTCCTACAAGATGCAGGTCTAGCCAGGCACAGTGACGCACACCTGTAACCCAGAGACGCAGGAGGTGGAGGCAGGAGGATCACAAATGTGAGACCAGTGGTAGTCTGTGTAATTTAGAGAGACCTTGTCTCAAAAAAAAAAAAAAAAAAAAAAAAGAAGAAGAAGAAGAAGAAGAAGGTCATTCGGTTCCTCCTCTTCTCCTAGCTGGCACCAAAACCTAGGAGGGTGTAGGTTTGTGCATTTGGCTGCCTTCTCATGCCTCCATCTGTTTTTTGGTTTTGGTTTTTGTTTTCTCACTAGCTCAGAGTTTTTGCACAAAATCCCTATTTGTTTATCAGCTTGTTGTGTTCTTGGGGCTTGTGTGTTGCTGTGATGCTAAAAGCTATGCTACCATTATATCAGATACCAGTGGGGCCACCCATAGTGGACAGGTTTCAGCTGAGCTTACAGACTAAGACAGACTAAGGAGAAGGACCTGGCAGCCCACTCCTGAAACAATGAGCTATTGAAAACCCTATGAGTAGCAGAGAAACACTGTCAAATATAGTGCAAGAAAATGAGCCCCCACTGCCCCCTGGGCTGTAATACATTCAAGAAAAGACTGGGGAAAAGTTGCCTCTTCAAAGTAGAGTTGACCTTAAGGATAGGATAGGAATGGAGTAAAGCCCCTGGGACCTCCATTTGCTGATGAGGCATGGCTCAAAATAAGAAGCAGAACAGTGGCTGCAACAATGGGTTAGGAGAAGGACCCGGCATCCCACTCCTAAAACAATTAGCCATTGAAAACCCTATAAATAGCAAAGAAACACTGTCAAATACAGTGCCAGAAAATGAGCCTCCCACAGCCCTCTGGGCTGGAAGGCACTGAAGAAACATCTAGGGAAGAGTAGAGTCAACCTTAATGGTGGAAATGAAGTAAAGCCTGAGACCTACTTTTGTTGATGTGGCACAGCTCAAAATAAGAAGAAACATAGTGACTGCAACATTGAACTCAAACATAAAAAGATCATGTGCATGACACAGTGCTGGGTAGTGTTTCATTCTGTTGTACATAGGGTTGCTATGAGTTGGATTCGACTTGACAGGACTCAACAACAATATTTAATCCTTATCAGGTACAAGTTTAAGTAATGAAACGGCATAATGGGCTATATGTGGACGGAAATGACACAGGTTCTTTTTCTTCCTATATGTGTACCTCTTTGCAGCTAGAGTACAAAGCTCTTCCCTTGGAGAGTGGATCCAGTTTCTCTAACCCTGAAACCAACACTAACCTTTGTGACTTGCTTTACCAATGGAACAGAACAACACGACGTTGTGGCAGCTCTGAGCTCAGGCCTCGAGAGGCCCCTCAGTTTCTGCCCTCACCCTGGCTTGCTGCACTGCCCTGTGGATGAGGTCAGGCCAGCTTGCTAGGATGTGAGAGGCGTATGGCTCCATAACCAGTCCAGTAGAGGCCGGCTGACAGGCAGGGACCTAAAGATGCAGGAGTGAATCTAACAGACCAATAGGACCACCCACTGAATTGTGAGCTCGTAAATGTTTGTTGTTTTAAGCCTATGAGTCATGGAATGGTGGTTATGTAGCAAATGCTAATGGGAACACTGCTACCTGGGCAGGTTATACATGGGCGATACAGTCTGGATGACAGGAGCCTTGGGGGAGGGAGTTGTGAGCCACGTGGCTGGGAAGGCTTCACAGAAGAGGTGACAGTTCAAGCGTTGCGGGGTGAGCAATAAATAGCCAAGCTCATGAAGCAGAACAGGGAGGTGGGTCTGCATGCACAATTAGATAAACCTCACCACTGGTGCAGCGGGTTGCTGGCGATGTCTCTCCAGAGCTTGAATTAAGCAGAAACCTCCCTCTGGCCAGAAAGGCAGCTAGATGTCATTTACACACCAATGCAAAAAATAAAACACCTGGCAGATTCCTTGGCAGTCTGTCGCAGGTCTACCCTGAGGGCTAGAGCAGAGATAAACTGGTGATGATCTCCCTTTCAAGTGGAGAATTGGAATTCTGGTCTCGGACCACAGGAAGATGTAGCTCCTTCTCTGGCTTCTCCTCTCCGACTGGGGCTCAGCTCTGAGGCATCCTGTGTCCTGGGAAGTCCTGAAGGCACAACATTTCCTGCATCTTCCCACCAGTCAAGTTGGTGCAAAATATATTTTCCAGTAACTCTTATGCAGGTAACCTGGTCGGGTGATGCTCTTAGCAGCATCCTAATGAAAGAATTGAGCCAACTCCTCTGCAAAGAAGTCACTCACTCATGCATTCCTCCATTCATTCACTCATTCCACAAGCATCCCCAGCCTAGGCACGGTTCCTTGTCTAAGATGCGCTGGGGCAGCTCACAGCCCAGTGTGGAAGGCAAATAAAAGCAGAAACCTGGGATCCATGAAACCCACCAGCAGTAGCCCCATTACTCCTAGTGCTCAATAATTGTGTCTCTGGAAAATTCTGTGCCTGGTGTCAGCTAAACCCAGGTGAGAACACAGGTGGTCCAAGAGGGTCCCAGGAGTGAACCCCAACTGATCTGGGCTGCTCATGGGGCACCTCCACAGCTGAGATTCCTACAGAATTTTGATGAACGATGTTGGAGGCTGGCACAGTGGGAGAGCCTTACTGAAATTTGTTATTGCTGTTTGGTGCCATCAAGTTGGATCCAACTCATGGTGACTTTGTGTACAACAGAATGAAACACTACCCAATGTTGTACCATGCACACATTCTTGCTATGTTCGATCCCATTGTTGCAGCCACTGTGCTGCTTCTTATTTTGAGTCATGCCACATCATCAAATGGAGGTCCCAGGGGCTTTACTCCATTCCTATCATTAAGGTCAACTCTACTTTGAAGAGGCAACTTTTCCCCAGTCTTTTCTTGAATGTATTACGGCCCAGAGGGCAGTGGGGCTTATTTTCTTGCACTATATTTGACAGTGTTTCTCTGCTACTCATAGGGTTTTCAATAGCTCATTGTTTCAGGAGTGGGCTGCCAGGTCCTTCTCCTTAGTCTGTCTTAGTCTGTAAGCTCAGCTGAAACCTGTCCACTATGGGTGGCCCCACTGGTATCTGAAATAATGATGACATAGCTTTTAGCATCACAGCAACACTCAAGCCCCCACAGCAAAGTTGACAGATATACAGGGAAAGGATTAAATGCATGATTAAAATCCATGAATACACGTTCCACATAACTATGAAGAGTAAATCTAATGTCTAGTCTATAGCGTGGACTCTGGAATCTTTAGACTTAGGTTTGAATCCTCTCTGCCACTTATTTATCATGTGACCTTGGCCAAATCATTGCCTTCTTTTGAGCTTTCATTTCCTCTTTTGCAAAATAATAATATTAATAATATCAACCTCACAGAGTTGTTGTAAGGATCAAATAACATGTAAGTGTAAAGCCCTTAGCACAGTGCCTGGCACCAAATAAATGCTTAATAAAAGTGACTTTACAAATAGCCCCTACTAGCCAGGTGTGGTGGCCCATGTCTGTAATCCCAGTGATTCGGGAGGTGGAGGCAGGAGGATCACACGTTTGAGACCAGAGGCAGTCTGTGTAATTTAGTGAGACCTTGTCTCGAAATAAAGTAAAATAAATGGGCTGGGGGTGCAGCTCAGTGGTACAGCACTTGCATAGCATGCAAGCGCAAGGCCCTGGGTTCAACCCCCCAGTACTACAAAACAACAACAACAACAAAACAAAAAATAAACAAACAAAAAAAACCAGCAGCTACTATTTCACCCACCATACACTAAAGCAATGGAATTCCCCCTCCTAAAATCTCATACTGCAAGTCCCTCAAGGGCACAGACTGCACAAAAATATTCACTACAGCTTTGTTTATAATAGGAAAAAAATTGAAAGCAGCATAAATATCCAACAGTGGGGTTGGTTAAATGAATTTTAGTATATCGACCCAAAGGATTGCAATGTAGTCATTAAGAATGATGCAGCACTCTGTGTGCTGACATTGAAAGGTGAGCATGACGTATTGTCAAGCGGAAAGGAAGGTTACAAAACAGTACATATTGTACAGAGCCATCTGTGTAAAATATATTTATGTGAAAATATTCACATGGAAGTATTAGTGGTGAGATGTGAAGATTTGAAAGGTGTCTATCTTCATGGCTTCACAGTATAGGATTTTCCCCTTTTATCCTGGCTTTTCTAATTTCTCTACAATGAAATATATTAATTAACTAAATGTTTTCAGTAGTTTTCAAAAGCAATGGGAGAGCTACTCTCGGTCACCTTAAAGGTAGACTTCAGAACACTGCTGTGTGCCAGGCCTTGAACTTGACACCTAGAACTTTTGAGTCTATTAATGCGAGACACTGTGCAGGTGCCAGTAATTTGTTGCGGCTGCCCCTGCATGAAGCTCTGGATGTTCTCATAGCTCTTTAAAAGTTCCCCCCTCACTCCTGACCCCCATGTGGGGCTTCTTTCCCCAAGGGCACCAAGAGTTGCTTCACCCTGTCTGCTCCTTCAGTGCTCCAGGACTCCCATAAAGCAGAGTTGGGGTGCAGACAGGTAGGGATCTGTTCTCAACAGCTGCCTTGCTTCCCTTCCTAACAGCTTGGGAGAAGGGGAAACAAGGCCTGGACCCAGGTGCCCAGGCTTGCAGCTCAGACACTGGCAGAGGACAAGGATAAGGGCTTGGAACATCCAGGGGCAGGACTCCTTGCCTTGCCCTCACTGACAGAGCCAGAAGGAAAGATGCAAGTCAATGGCAGCACCCTGGGGGACAGAAACCTACTGGGAAGGGGGAGGGGCTGGGCTATTTGAAGATCAAGAATGTCTATTAGCCATGATGCGGCCACTCATAATGACCCCTCGGGGAAACAGTCTATTCTGGGCAGTACCAACTCACCTAACTCCCCAGCTGCCTATGCTCTGGGGTCTGTGCAAGTTCACGGCCCAAAGCACCTCCATTGGGTCCCTGTTCTGCCTGACCTAGTGGCCCCTGTAGGGCTTTGCAAGTCAATGTATTCCTCTTAAAAGCATGCCAAAAACAAAATGAACAATCCCAACCATTTCAACAAGAGGATATTTTATGCTTTCTACTCAAGAGATACTTGTCACATCAGGAACAAACACACCCCAGCACCACAGGGCTACTTTGGGGGAGGAGCTTAGGCTTGATTCAGAAAGCTAGAGTTGTTGTTGTTGTAGAGTAGTTGCTGGTATTGCACAATGACTGGGGGCAGGGATGGGAGGAGGGGGTCAAGATAATCGAAGGAAACAGTGTTTGGGGACTGATACATTGATTTTTAAACTAGTTTGCTGAAGCATTTCTCTACTATCTCTTTTAGATCAGCAAGGTCATTTCCCTGCTTTCTCACCAAGAGGCATGGTGGATGTGGCACCTGCCCTCTTCATGCCAAAGTGGGAACATTTGTGGGCTTGTGTGGATGCAATGTTGAGCCACTGTATTGTTAACTATGAATAGCAGAGAAGCACTGACAATAGTGTTTCGCCTATCGTATGTAGGGTCGCTATGAGCTGGACACGAACTTGACGGCACCTAACAACAAAATGAGGAAGTTTGGGGACAGACAAACTTTCTCCTGCCTCTATTTTCCAACAATTTAGGAAGGCTGGCTGTGAATTACTAACCATCCTTCTTTCGCTTGTCTAGCTCCATCACTGGGTTGGAATACCCCCATTAGACAAGCTTGCCTCCAGAACTTGGGCTAAGTTAGAGGCCTTTCCAAGTTAGGCTATACAATGGAATATGTTTTTCCATCTGGTATCCAAAGGGAGGAAATCTGCCATTTGCAGGAGACATTGAGATGAGCAGCTGAGCCCAGGATGCCTCGGTATTTACGGGTGCTCAGACAGCAGCATGTACAGCAGTGGCGGGACCTCGGCGATTTATGGGGGAAAACGAAACACATTCAGCTCTGTCACTTATCACTTGTGTGGCCTTGGATACGTACCTAAATCCCTCTGTATCTCAGTATTTTCATCAGCAAAATAAGGCGAATAAGAACATGCGTCTCCTCAGGTGATCATGAAGTTTGGTAAGATAATCCATATAAAGTGCTTACAACACCACCTGGCAGAGAGGAACTCAGCAAACAGATGTTGTTGTTGTTAGGTGCTTTCAAGTCGCGTCCAACTCATAGCAACCCTTACAGGGTTTTCAATGGCTGATTGTTTCAGGATTGCTTCAGGAGTGGATTGCCATATCCTTCTCCCATTTTTGCGGTACTGGGAATCAAATCCAGGACCTCAGAGACTGCAGAGCCATGCTCTACCAACTGAGCTAAATCCCAGCATTTTTTCAGCAAACAGTAGCAACCACTATTACTACACTTAAAGTTCATGAAATTCCAAGGTAAATGCAGCATGGGGGAGCTCTCTTTTCCGATAAGGAAGCCACTGACACTCTGACAACTGTCTGCCTTAACCCAGCTTGAGTTAAATCCCACTCCCTGCCAAACATCACACCTGCACATGCACAGCAACACGTGGCTGGCTGCAAACCTCACACAGCACTGATTGTTCACCCTTTCAGTTTTTGCCCACTGCCCTCAAACAGGCCCCTTGGCACAGCCTACATAACCCCTGGCTCCTATTCTCTCTCTATCTCCCAGATAACTCTTCACAGCTTCTTCCTCCTTCTCCTCTTCACTCTTAGCTGCAACCTTCCTTCCTAATTCCTGGAGAAAATGGAAACACTCCAAGGGTAACTTTCATAGATTACCAAGGAAAACAGCCCAGAAAGGGCTGCCCTCCCTATCATGCAGAAGAAGTGCATGTGTGCCTATCGTGGCCCCAATTATGCCCTGGATCTCCTCTCTTCTTGTCATGGAAAGATGGCCATCAATCCTGAAAATATCACCTCTATTTCTTTTTCAACAATCCTCTTTCTCTATGGGACCATTCCTGTAAGCATCCAAACATCATTTTCAGAAAAAATCAACAAGCACTGTTAATTACTCCTCTCCTGCCCCAGATCCTGCTCCCTCTCTCTACTGCCTGCTCCAGTAAAGCTTTCCAGAAGCATTACCTGAATGTGCTCTCACCTCCCATTGAGGACCCACTGAAGCAGCTTTCATTCCTGCTGCTCCACAACACAGCTCTTGTCAGGGTCACCAGTGACTTTAGGTGCTCTGATCCACAGCGAGTTCTCAGACCTTCTCCCTCCCAGCCTCCCAACGGCAGTGGGCACACCTGATTGCCCCCTCCTTCCTGAAACACTTTCTTCCCTTACTTTCTGCTCCTCCCCTTGCCCAGTTGGGCACTTCCTTTACCTCCTTTCTGGGTTCCTTCTCATCCCTCTTGCCTTGCAATGTTGAGGTAAAGTTTCACTCAGTCTTGAACTTTTCCTCTAATCTGAACCTTGTTGTTGTTGTTAGGTGCTGTCAAGTTGGTGTCCAACTCATAGCAATCCTATGTACAGCAGGCAAAACACTATTGTCAGTGCTTCTCTGTTATTTATAGGGTTTTCAATGGCTGATTGTTTTTTGGGAGTGGGTTGCCAGGTCCTTCTCCCAACTATCTGAATTAGGTGACTTTAAATGCTCTGTCTGGGCTAATGGCTCCTAATGTGTATCTGCAACCCAGACATCTCCCCTGAAAAGCCACCCATCCGGACACTTACTGAACATCTCCATTTGAGTACCTCATCAGAATCTGCAAACTAAAGGAGTTGAACTACTGAGGACTGGCCACACCTGAGCTCCTCCTGAACTCTTTCTGGTCTCAGGAAATGACTATGTTGTGCTTCCAATTGTTCAGGCCCCAAATCTTGGAATTATCTCCATGCTTCTTTGTCCCTCCATATCCAGTCTGCCAGCAAATCCTGTTGGCTCTTTTCCAGAGTTGGGCTAGAATAAGACTACTTCTCACAGACACAGATACTACCACCTTGGCCAGAGACATTGTCATCGTTCCCCTGGATTATTTCTGTAACTTTCTAATTGGTCCTTCTACTTCCACCATGGGCTGGGATTTAGCTCAGTTGGTAGAGCACCATTCTGTAGTTTCTTAGGTCCCAAGTTCAATTCCCAGCACCACAAAAATGGCAGAAGGACGCGGCAACCCACTCTCAAGGCAATCCCCAGACAATAAGCCATTGAAAACCCTGTAAGGGTCGCTATGAGTCAGACATGACTTAATGGCACCAACAACAACAACTTCCACCATGACAGTCCTACATCTGTGCTCAACATAACAGGTAGGTGGGATTTTGATTTTTTAAAAATACACATCAGGTCAGGCATGGTAGTGCACACTGTAATCCCAGCCACCCAGAAGGCAGAGGCAGAAGCATCACGAGTTCAAGGCCCAGGCAGCCTGCATAACTTAGCGAGACTCTGACTCAAAATAAAAAATAAAAAATGGGCTGGTGGTACAGCTCAGGGGTAGAGCACTTGCAAAGTGAGGCTCTGGGTTCAACCCCCAAGTGCCATGAAAATAAATAAATAAATAAATAATATTTAAAAGTACACATGAGATCATGCTCCTTCTCTGCTACACGCCCTCCTTTAGCTTTCCATTTCACCTCAATAAAGAGCCAAAGGGCTTGCAATGGCCTACAAGGGCCCAAGTCACTCTTGCCTTCTACACCTCAGCTGCTATGATACTTGCCAGCCCACACCCTGTACTAGCCATACTGTCTTCCTTGTTCTTTCAATGCATCAAGCAACTACCCACCTAGGGTCTCTGCCCTTGATGTTCTCTCTCCCTAGATATCTCTGCCTCTAGATTACTGAGGTTAATCATGTGAATCTCCATGATGTATTCCCTTCAAGTCTTTGGTTAATGTCTTCTCTTCAAAGAGAACTCTGATCTTTTTATTTTCTTACTCTACATAATTTCCCTCCATACTACTTCTCCATCAGCAGATCATCTAATTTGTTTCACTGCTATAGTTCTAGAACCTAATACACTTAGTAGTTCTCAGTGAACCTCTGCTTGATGAATAAGGAAATGAGCCTACCTTTTCCACAGTCCTTATCATGGGGTTAAAGTGTTGTGCTCACAGAGATATAGGATTAGTGGGAAGAACTTGGGAGGTGGATACAATTTTGTAACTTATAAATTATTTATGAAATCTTGTCTCACTGAATACGTTTTGGCCTGAGACAGGAGAGCAATCAAGTCTTCTAAGGTCATACAATTCTGGAGTCTTTGTTTTAAATTCCATAACTCCAAAACCACCACTGCTAAGGCATGAGGGGATTGATGAATGAAGTACATATGTAAGCATTTGCTCCAGATTTCCAGACCCTTATGGACTCTCACTCCATGGACATACTCTGTGTACCTTGCCTCTGGTGGGCATTTTTTTCTACACCCACTATAATCCCATGACTACTACATGAGTGGAACATTTAGTAAATATATACTGCTAGATTGATTGCTCCAAAACATAGTGGGAGCCACAAAAGCCTGGAAGATGCTCTGCAATGAGGCTTACCATCTGACTCTATAACTAGCAATTTTACCAATCAACTTCCCTTTGCAATTATGGTTGGCTTGCTTACTTGAGCTCTTTCCCCAGAAAATCTGTTAGACAATGTAGGGTATAATCCCCAAATTTCAGTAGCTTAATAAAATAAAAGTTCACTTCTCTTCCCATGGAAAGTCCAGAATATGTGTTTGAAGGGTACCCTTTAGATGAAGGAATTCTGAGATCTAGGTCTATCCTTCTTCTAGTTCTACCACCATTAAAGCCTTGGAGTTTGCTGCTAGATATCCCCCTGGCAGACATGGAAAGAGAACAACTATCACATACAGTGTTTCATATAAGCCAGACTTAGGAGTGGCATACATGCTCACTGTCACACCATTGGCTAGAATTCATTCACATCATCACACCTAGCTGCAAGGGAAGCTGGGAAACATGTGCCATGTGCCAAGGAAGAAAAAGGTTTTGTTGACTAGCAGTTCAACCCTTGCCACAGAGAAACTGAAGATCAACTTCAGCTTGCTCCAAGCCACATAATGACAATTTCTGCCTCTTGCTTAACCTCAGATAAGTTAAAATCACCGTGCCTCCATTTTCTCTCTCCCCAAATCCTCTTCCTCAACTTACTTTACTCCTGATTCCATTAACTACCTCCATGAGGGCAATGTTTAAGATTTATTTGCCCAGGCTGTGGCTACCTTTTCATTTTTCTATGTCCCACTGAAAGATCCATCTCATAATTCACGCCGACATCTAAGATCCATGGCACTGGAAGCTTGGCAAAAACTTCCATCTTATCGCGCTCTTATTATTTGTCATCGACATGTCCCAGGCAGAGACAGCAACATTGGCAAAGGCCTTGAGGCAGAAAAGAGCCCAGGGTAGCGGAGGAGCATCTATGGCCTGGAGGGCTGGCATGAGGGCCCTGGCAACAGGCACCTTGAATCCTCACTGCCAGTTGGGTGAACTAAGACGAGTTATGTAACACCCATGGCTGTTTTCATTTTTGTAAATCAAGGATAATAAAGGCGTTGATCTCATAAGTTCATTGTGGAGACTGAATGAGATAACACATCTGGGGTATTTAGAACTGTGCCTGGAATGTTAGCTGTGATTATTGTTAGTCTATCACCATAATTGTGCTGTAAATTATCAGCATGCTTTGCCTGGCTTTTCCTTCTAGGCAGTCTCTGCCTTTCTAATCCAGTGTCTAAATGGCACAATGGCAGCTGTCTGGGGTATATTGCTTTTTTTTTTTTTTTTTTTTTTTTTTTTTTTTTTTTTTTTTTTTTTTTTTTTTTTTTTGAGAGAGAGTCTGTGTACTGTTTAGGCTGGTCCCAAATTCATGATCTTCCTGTCTCAGCCTCCTGAATGCTGGGGTTACAGGCATGCACCAGCACACTTGGCTCTCAGGTTGCACTTCTGTAGTAGTTGCTGTGACTCCATTGAAATCCATGCTCTGGCCTTGTGGCTCAACGTCTCCAATGGCATGTGTTCTGAGCATGTGAAGTTTGATTAACCTCAGATCCATATGTTCACCCTTACTCTTTCTATTATTGTACTTGCTTTGTACTGTGGAGGTCAGAGTTGCATTCATTGGATTGGTCCTTCTCTAATCCTTACTCTGCCAGGAGTTTCATAGTTACCCATGCTGCCATAGTCTTTAAATTTCAGTACAGAGCCACAGCCAGGACATTCTGAAGCCTGTCAGAATGGAACCATATAAATGAGGAGACAGTGCAGCCAGGCTCTCTGATGCTCCCCATCACACTCTCTTCCCTAGGCAGAGAGGCCATCCTCCCTGCTCCTCAGAGACTTGCTCCAGACAGTCAGGGGTCAAGGGGATGACCAGGAGTCTGCCACAAGAAGCCCTTTGGAAACAGGAAATCTGTGTAGAGTCAAGAGCATCTCTAGTTCTCATTTCATGGCCTTTCATTCCAAGCAACAGGCAGCAAACCAGCATTCCTTTAGGACAAAGGGATTTTGACAACTTGTGAAGTTCATTGTGATATAGGTGTGAGCCTGTGGAGCTGGCTTGCTGCTGACAGCCCCCTGTAGTGTTTACCTACACACACAAGCAGAGAGAGAGAGAGAGAGAGAGAGAGAGAGAGAATGAGAATGACGGAACCAAGTTTAACCCTTCCCAAGTCTATCTCCAATTTAGCTCTAATTGTTCTTCATTCATTTGTTTAATCAGTCAATCAAGAAGGATTTAATAAACCCTTATTATGTTGTAGACACTAAGATTATTGTTGAGAACATCAGGATAAATAAAGCTGCTTCTTTCCTTGAGGAATTCATAGTCTACACACAGCAGATCATGAGCTAGCATACAAAATGTCACAGAAGTGAATAGGTCTCAGAGGGACATGGACTCCCATGTGTCTGTTAGCTTGTCATGCTGTGGGGGCTTGAGTTTTGCTGTGAAGCTGGAAGTTATTTCACCAGTACTAGCAGGGCCACCCATGGTGAACAGATTTCACCTGAGCTTCCAGACTAAGACAGGCTAGGGAGAAGGACCTGGCAGCCCACTCCTAAAATAATTAGCCATTGAACACTCTATGAACAGCAGAGACGCAGTGTCAAACATAGTGCCAGAAAATGAGCCCTCCAGTCTGGAAGGCATTCAAGAAACGACTGGCGAAGAGTTGCCTTCTCAAAGTACAGTCAACCTGAATGATGGGAATGGAATAAAGTCCTTGGGGCCTCTTTTTGCTGATATGGTATGACTCAAAATGAGAAGAAACACAGTGGCTGCAACAATAGGCTCAAACATAAAAAGATAGTGTGTATAGCCCAATGTTGGGAAATGTTTCGTTCGGCTGTACAAAGGGTCACTATGAGTTGGACCTGATTTGATGGCACCTAACAACAACAACAACAACAACAACAAAAGGACATGGAAGTGGAAGGGGATAATTTTGCCTGACAGGGGATAACAAGTCAGAGAAGGATTCCCTGAAAGGAGGACACAGTGATCTTGAAGAAACAAGCAGAGAATCAGGAGTGCATTGGTTAAGGTTATTTTGGTTAAAACTAACAGAAACTTATTGGGTAGCTTAAATATAAGAGACTTACTGTGAGGGTCCTGGTTGTTTTAAGGACTTCAAGGAAGAAATAAACAAATAGGTCTTAATAATGGGAAGACGCCAGAAGTTTGGGAGACATTAGCAGCAGGAGTCCATGACTTTCCTTTAAAAAAAGAAAAAATTGCTTGCATTGAGACAACATATCTCCCTAGCTCCTAGTCTCTGGGTCTCTGTCTGGTTCAAAATTCCAGATTCTGAGAAGAACCTGACTGGTCCAGCTTGGGTCAGAGATCCATTCCTGATTTATTTAACTGGATCTGAATACCCAACTCATATAACTTAGATGTGACTACAAAATCCAGAATAGTTCTCAGAGAAAAAGTGTGATCATGGTGTTAGTGCTACCCCAAGACATAACTACTGTGAGATGGGACATTCTGGTTGGCAAGTACCATGTAGACAAGCTCATTGAGGTGTGGAGAGAATAGGGGCATGATAGGATTGTGGCAAAATAGCAAGTTTGGGGTTATTCTCTTTATGCAGTCTTTGTAACAGTACATGGGAACTGAATACCTAATAACCATGTCATGTTTTGTCTGCACGAAGGGAGCCTATTGTTTGCAAGCATTTTAGTTAAGGTTTGTTGGCTATTTTAAAATATTTATTTATCTATTTACTTATTTATTTGTTTTCGTTGGTGGTGGTGGTGACTAACTTAAGCAAAAGGGCATTTATTAGAAACTTAAGGGGGTAGTCACTAAATTGAAAAAGGAAAAGGTGAAAATAAGTCATACGTCATACTTTTCATTGGCAGGATCTAGATACCTCCAGCAAATCTTAGTGGCAGACACACTTCTTTGCCTTCCTCTGGTCGCCCCTCCTGGAATGAGGGGAGATAAGCAATATAAGGTTGGATTTCTCATGTATCCAGATATGGAGTGGTGGTAGGATTCCTGGTTTCCAGCATTCCTTGTTCCCCATAGTGGAAAAGCAAGAATGTCAGTGGGTAGGAAGACTCAAGCTTCTTCAGGTAAACAACTGGCCAGGGCCTGGCTTGGGCCTGTTTGGGAGGAACAATTGCTTTGTGAAGGTATGGCTGTTCTGAGAACCAAGAGCAAAAGCTTGTGTTGATGTGGGACATTAGGAATCAAGTATTGCTTCAGAGCCTGTGGAAGGTCCAAGGTCTCTGGAGAGTGTGTAGTGAACTGGAACAAGAGCAGGGCTATGCACATCCTTTCCCTGTCCCTCCCTACATTTCACTTCCATAGAACAGCCCCACCCCTACTGAGTCCCTGCACCATGGGAATGAAAACCGTGGACATGGTACTCAGGCCGAGTGTGTCTTCAGACCCTGCCCCTTCTTGGTCAGGTGACCTTCGATGAGTTACCTCACCTCTCTGAACCTCTATATTTTCATCTGAAACATAGATATATCTGTAATTGTGACATCAGATGGTTGTGCAAATGAGAAAATGAATATGAATTGCAGAATATATAGAGGATGCTTCATAAATGGCAGCTGCAGTTATGGCTGTATTTTTAAGTCAGAATTATTGTCATTGCTCAGGTGTGTCCATGTTGGACTTCAGCCGATGGACCTAAACTTATACACCCTATAAAAATGTTTCTTCTGCTCTGTTCCTTTGGGAACCTTTCCAAACTTTGCTTCCTGGTTCTTCTGGCCCATCTTGCCTTTTCCTCTTTTACAACCAGTCACAAGAAACTTACATGTTTATGATCCACCAATACTAGGAAGGAGACAAGACCAGATGGGACCAGTATTGAGCAAGTAGCTCTGCCCTGGCACTGGCCTCTCATAAAAGATGAAAGTTCCTGTCCATCCTTTATGGCATGCTCTCAGTGGCATAGAGAGCTCAGACTGGCCTCCTGCCAGCTTCTGTATTGTTTAGGAATGCATTCAGCAGCAAGTAACAGAAAAATTGGTTTAAAATGGCTTAAACAAATAGGGGTTTGTTTTTCTCATACCACAAGGCACCTAGAGGTAGGAGGTTTCTGGAAATGGCTCAGCAGCTGGATGATGTCAGAGACAGCATCTCTGAGATTCTCTTGGCTTTTACCTCTGTATTTTGCTTCATGGTTTCATGATGCTTGCTACAGCTTCCAACATGGTGCCCAAGCCTAAGGCAGGAAGCGGGGTGGGGGGTGGGGGGGAGGAAACAGCTCCAGTTCTTCCTTTACCCATTTTATTAAGTGAAGCCTTCCTAGCCACTCAGAAGACTTCCAAGTAGATGTATTTGGCCGAATGTGTCCAAAGACCAGCTTACTGTCCAGGAAAGCAAAGACTAATATTGTCATGCTTGGATTAGAAATTAGTCATGGTACATCCAAGGAAGGCACAGTGTTGCTCTGAATGAAATGAAGGGTCAGTGGGCAAGGAAGAAAGAGGACTTGGACCTTTGGTGGGCAATAAACAGAGCCTTCCCATCTTCACACCCAAGAAGGCAGCATTGGGAGGGTGGCTGGCAGCAAGAATGCTATGTGTAAGGTGGGTGCACAAGTCTCATGCTGTCCAGTGGTGCAGGGCTATCAGCAGGGGTGAGATGCTCCAGGAGGTGAAATGTGGAGAAAGGTGAGGAAAGGGCATGTATAGCCTTGGCCTTATTGTTGGTCACTCATACACTCTCAGTGACCACAGAGCCCTGAGACCACCCCCTCCCATAGGCCCTGAAGCAATGACAGCCCAAGCCTTTAGTCTTAGTTCTCAGAATGGCCACTCTTCCACAGAATAAAACTCCTAAGCATGCCCAAAACAGGCCTTGGCAAGATGTTCACCTGGAGAAGCCCGAGTCTTCCCACCCACTGGCATTCTCAATGTTCTGCAGGAGCAAGGTTCTTGGACCCCCCGTGAGTCCTGCCCACCCCACCATGTCTGGCTTGCACATAATGGAAGTGTCCTAATTTGGTTGCTCCAAGTATTTCTTTATCTACAGCCATACCACCCTGGCATCCAATCCTGTCTGATCTCTAAAGCTAAGCAAGGTTGGGCCTGGTTAGTCCTTGGATGGGAGAACACCTGGAAATACCAAGTGCTGTAGGCTTGGGAGAAGGACACAGCAGCTTACTCTCCAAACAGTCAGCAATTAAAAACCCTATGAATAACAGAGAAACACTGACATAGTGTCAGGTATTGTTTCATTCTGTTGTACATGGGGTTGCTATGAGTTGTATCCGACTTGATGGCACAAGAACAAGAAGTATCTCTTTGAACCATGTTATAGACACTGAGTTTTCCCTGTGTCCTTTACCAGTCCACATACTTCTCCCCAAGCTGCTGCCACCCTAAATGCTTGACTAATAGCTTATGATGGGGACCTTCTTTGGAGATTCACTTGACTGATAAGAACTCCTGGCCTAGAAATGTCTGGGAGATCATATTCTATGACTGGCTGGAATACATGTATAAACATCTTCCCCTTCGTCTCACTGAGTTGAATGACCACTCTGCAGTATGCTTTCCCCTCTACAGCACCTCCATGTCCACAGAAGCAGAGACCTAAAGAGTCTTCCCTTGACAAAGCACATGCACCTAAATCCCCTGGGCTCTGTTTTCAGGGACTCAAACCTAAGACAAACTTCATAGTAAGACCACATTTTGTACCTGTCATTCAGCCTTGGGTACCACTCGGAGAAGATTATGTGAGATCCAGTTGACACTGGTAGCCAGATAATCCTCTAGCCTCACACCCTTCTTCTTCATTGCTACTCCCTTCACCTGTGAAAGGGCGGGCCTCAATTCCAGACCCTATGCTCTCCTCCTCTCTCCTTCCCATGCTGCTCTCTTCTCCCTGAACCCTGATCCAACCTCACAGCTCCCTTCCCTCCTGGTTTTTTCCCATTCTGTAGCAGACCGGCTTCCCTGCATGCTTAGACTTTTCCCAGAATGCTCCTTCCACCTCCCGCCTTAACCGAGAATGAGATCTCCCCAAAGGATACTGCCACCTCCATGCTCTTCTCAAACTGAGGCTGCTCATTCTACCAAGGTACGAAATCTCAGGTTGGCATTCTCCTCACTCCTCAGGACCACTTTCAAGCCATTATACCTCCCCCCTCAGATTAAAACGCATCTTCTTTGTTTCTCCCACCATCTGGCTGTATCATTAAAATCCATCGATTGCATATCCTTTGACACAGCAATTGTCCTTCATACAAAAATACTAGTATGAAGTGAAAGGATTTATGCAATAACATTCATGATGGCATTGCTTATAACAGCAAAGAAGAAAAGAAATTGGAAATAATCTAAATATACATCAACAGAAACCTGACAAAAAAATTGTAGTGCAACTGTAGAGTGGATCACCACACCTCTATTAGAAAAAGTGCTTAGGTGTTTTGTACTGACAGGGAGGGATACATAACAGTGAATGGAGCAGAGAAATTGATTGTGGATAAATAGCATATGATCTCATTTTGATGTAAATGGAAAAAGAAAATACATGCATATATTATAAGATTAGGACTCACTGGGTGTGGTGGCACAGGCCTGTATTCTCAGTGACTTGGGAGGCAGAGGTAGGAGGACTGCAAGTTCAAGACCAGAGACAGTCTATGTAATTTAGTGAGACCTTATCTCAAAAAGTAGAAAAATTGGCTGGGGGTACAGCTCAGTGGTACAGCACTTGCAAAGCATGCAAGCGCCAGGCCCTGGGTTCAACTTCCAGCACGGAAAAAAAAGTACCCTTGGTTAGCAATGCCCCTGTAGTTGCTACCATAGTTTTAGCCAGAGAACTGCTTGGAAGCACCACATTATCTTCAGAGTCCACAAAATGAGAAGAGAAGCCATCTAGTTCCTCATATCATATACCAGTGCTTGCTTTATCTTCCTGGCAGGAGTCTAATAGATGGTAAAAGATCCAAGGCTCTGAAAACCCCATTCATAAAGCATTTTAAGGTCTGCAGCTATAGCATCCTCACATCTGATTCTGCCTGATCTCCGAAGCTAAGCAGGGTCAGCCTGTTTAGTCTTTGGATGGGAGACCACTTGGGAATACCAGGTACTACAGGCAAGGGAGACGGATCTGACAATCCACTCCCTAAACAATCAACTATTGAAAACCCTATGAATAGCAGAGAAGGACTCACAATAGTGTTGGGCATAGCACAGTGTCGGGGAATGTTTCATTCTGTTGTACGTAGGGTTGCTATGAGTTGGACATGATTCAATGGCACCTACCAACAAAAACAAAAGTGTTTTAAAATATACTCCTTGAAGTTGTGTATATGACAGTGGCTGTACCTCATCTCTAGACAGAAGAGATGTAGGCAGCAAGTTTGCCCTGAGCACCAAAGAGTTGCCATGGAATCCAAGCTTGATTGCCTTCTCTCTTTATGTCAAACCCTGCTTCCCTGAATTGAATCGAGTCAACCTAGCACCATCTCCTTCCTGTCTATTTCTCTTCAGAAGGGGACTGGTGGCAGTGCATGAACAGGCTTGCAGAGGAGAACTTGAAGATGGAAGGGGGCTTGGCATTGACTGCTTTTGTAATATTTGACTTTGCTGCTAGAAGTATGTAGTTCCTTTGTCATAAGGATTTTTAAATCAATTTAGAAAGTGCCATTTGGCCAATGCTCTCCTTTGGATCTTAAGTCCCCCCCGCAAAGGCCCCTATGTTGAAGGCCTGGTTCCAAGCTTGGTGTGACTGAGAGACGGTAGAACCTTTAAGGAGTAGGGCCTTGTGGGAGCCCTTCTGTTTCTTAGGGCCATGCCATTGAAGGAAATAGTGGTACAGCAGCCTCTTTTCTTTTTAATGTCCAAGCCACAAAGGAAATGGCTTTGCTTCTCCACATGCCTCATGTCTTGATTTGCTGCCGCACTACCACCCCCAAAGCAACAAGGCCAGGTGATGATGGCCTGGAATCTCTCAAACTGTGAGCCCAAACAGATTTTTCTGCTTCAGAAGTTAATTATCTCAGGTATTTGTTATGCTGTACAGAAAGCTGACTAATGCTGCCCATCATACCCTAATGATAAATCCCTGAAAAAGAAGGTGCCAGCAAGTGTAGCGGCCAGGATCAAGGGCTCTGCTGGAGCTATGTTGCCTGGGTTCTACGCTTACTCCTTATTAGCTTTGAGACCTTGGATAAGTTACTTACCCTCTCTGTAGACCAGCTGGGCAATTTGTGCCCTACACAACTGTAGGGGGTGCCATTCACACAAACTACAGTGAAAATGACCAGCAGTTTGGACTGTATAGTGCAGTGGCATGGAGAAGGTTTGCCTCTCTGTGCTCTATTTCCTGATCTATAAAATGAGGATGGTAATGGTACTTATCTCTGAAGCTTATTCCGGGTATTTGAAAAAAAAAAATGAGAGGCACATAAAACTGTACTTGCCACATAGTTAATGTACAATAAATGTTAGCCATCAGAATCACCACTGTCATCACCACTACTACCATAACCATGATCAGCAACAGCAGCCTCAAGGTTAAGTCCAGGTTTGGACCTGTTTCCAATGGTCCACGGAGAGGCAGTGGTAGGTTGTAGGGAGATTGGAGTTGCCCGTCCCAAGGCTAATCTGCATTGACTTCTGGAGCTAGTTAACTGCAGAGGAAACATAGGGAAAACAGGAAGTCAAAGATATAGGCAGTCTTTAGATCTCAGGCCAGGATCTGGATCTGAACCTTGGATTATCTTGGCCCTAGTTGTGGGTAGTGGCTTTGGGGATGCAACATCCTCAGGGCGTGGCCCTGTAGGGCAGGAAATTCCTCGCATTGGGGAAGAGCTGGTGTGTTTCTTATCATCTTTCTCCCCCTCATTCCCTTCCCATTCTTCCCACACTCCTCCAGTGCCTGGGAGTTCATTCCACACAACTCTTCTATCCCAAACTCCAGCTGTCAGAGTCCTGGGTCACCAGCCACCTCCACCCACCATCCTGCTCTAGGCAGCAACTGAACAGACACATCCTTGTTGTGTTCTGGAGGCCCCTCTGTCCTCTTCTGTAGCATTATGGTGCCTGGAATTATTTCAGGCTCTTTACATGTTCCTCTAATCTTCATAGTAAGTTGGTCACCTTGTTGTTGTTATTGTTATACCCTTTTAAAAGTTAAAGAAATTGAGGTTCATTTCTCTTCATCTCTAAGATGGGAAGACTAAGACCTACCTTATTCAACTGTTTGAGGTTTGGAAATAATGTTAATCATAGGCACAGGGTAGAACAGGGCACTCAATATACTCTGTCCTTGCTGTCCTATCCAACTCCCTTTCTAGACTACAGCTTCTCAAGGTCTGGCGCAATACATTTCTTAGTTTCAAACTCACATTATTTGGGGAAGGTTTTGTTCTTGAATAGGGTTCTCAAACATGCTGGGGATGTGTAGCAACAATTTACAGAATAAGTACCTTTAGAGATAACTGCCTTGTTATGCTTTCCTATATCAATGTGTCAACTTTTTGGAGTAGAATGATAATCATAATGATTATAATGGTAATTATTATTATTATTTACTGAGCATAAGCTATAATCCTGAGAGTATGCTATGCATTTTAGATGCATGATGATATTTAAATCAAACGATGCTGGGTAACCAGCCTAAGTTCAAGGATGCAGAATAAGGAAAGGAGGTTCTATCTGAATACCCCAACCTCTACCTTCTATTCAGAGGTTTATCAACCCCCACCTCCAAAATCCTTGAGGTTCATGTCTAAAATATCCTTACCATCCTGTCTTCCTTGGCAGCTTAATTGCCCAGCAACTCCTTTGGAGCCTGCAGAAAACTCAGATCCCCAAGTACCTCTGTGTCCCCCTCCCTCTTCTCCTAGCATCTTTAGCATTGAGTCTGAAACACACTATCAAACCCTTGATTAGATATTGACTTTTAGAAATCGATAATACTAATAGTAGTTACTCTTTACTGAGCCCTCCACTAACCATGTTAGCTCCTTTGGCATTTCAACCACCTTGAGCTACCACTATTACAATTCCCATTTTACAAATGTGCAAATTAAAGGTTAAGTCATTTGACAAAGGTCATCTAAATGTCAGAGTTGAGAGTTGGGTTTATGTATGCCTTACTCCAAAGACTAAACTTTTTGGTTTTTTGTTTTTGTTTTTGTTTTGAGACAGGGTCTTACTGTGTAACTCAGGATAGATTAGAACTCATGATCTTTCTGCCTCAGCTTCCCAAGTGTTGGGATTACAGGCATTCACTACTATGCCCAGCTAAAAAACTAAACTTTTAATTACTGTATGTAAGCCTTTATTGTACATCTTAATATTGTCCCACCATGAGCATAAATACTTGAAGGATGTGGGCTTTTCTGACAGAGGTAGTTAGAGGAAAAGGTGTGAGGTTTCCTTCTAAAGATATTCATGAGCTTGAAGCACAGTTTACTGGCTAACAAGTGTGTGTAGTGGAGATGGAGAAATGGGCTGTGAATTAAGTTTATATCATAGAGGCAGGCATGGTGGCTCACACCTGTATTCCCAGTGATTCGGGAGGCAGAGGCAGGAGGATTGCAAATTCCAGGCCAGAGGCAGCCTTCATAACTTAGAGAGATCCTATCTTAAGACAAAAAATAATAAATGGGCTTGGGGTGCAGCCCAGAGGTAGAGTACTTACAAAATATGTGCAAGGCCCTGGGTTCAACCCCCAAGTGCTGCAAAAATAAATAAATAAATAAATAAATAAATAAATAAATAAATAAATAAATAAAATAAAGTTGTACTATAAGAATGGGAAGGAGAAATGAGAAGCTGGGCTGTGATGGGTTGAAAGTTTGGGGTCCCAGATAAGAATATTGATAAACAGATCTCCTATTCAGAGGCTGGGTAATGGGGCAGACTTGTTTGTTGTTATTGTTAGGTGCAGTCAAGTTGTGTCTAACTCATAGCGACCCTCATAGGTTTTCAATGGCTGATTATTTCAGGATTGCCTTGGGAGTGGCTTGCCACGTCCTTCTCCCAGACATGACTAGGACTTATAAATAATACCTGGTTCTTCTCTTCTTCTTGGGAAACTTTTAAGTTAGGTGGAACCACATTATTAATTCTGGTCAAGATTTCAGGCAGACATAATGTGCGTCATTTGGAGGAGGATATAATCAGAAGCTCTTGAATGACCATCCAGTTCTCTCCTCTGCCTTGACAAACTGGATATTATGCACCAGAGTCACAGAGGAAGCCTATCAGGTCCCTAAGAAACTGATTAAAGGGGAATTGCCCTTGAGAACCACTGAAACTGGCTGCAGACTTTGCATCAGGTAGAAACAAATCTTCATTTTGTTAAGCCATTTATATTTTGGGAGTCATTTGTCACTGTACCATAACCGTGTCTATCTTAACTAATGCCCCTATATACCTCGTACACTCACCTGGCCTGTTGAGTAAAAGGTTGGGGAAAAAAGGTAGGCACTGGCAATAGGCTGAGGTGGAAAGATAAGAAATAGTTGGAGTCTAAGGATGGAGACTGAGCGATCTCACATGACTCTTTACCATTCAGTGATTAACACACTAGATCAGGTGCCAGGTTTACCCAAATGGCCAAAGTCTGACACAGATCACGAAAGAAGAAAGTTGATTTTGCAGACATCCTCTTCCCCCAAACCCCTGCAAAGGACCAAAGCTATTAGATGCAATTGCTGCTGCATCTAGCTTCCCTACAATATTCCTTATGCTTCTTCTCAATGGGGTCAGGTATCATTTCAGATGGCCAGCGCCTCCCTTTGCTTTATCATCCATAGGCTAGGAAGCTAGAAGATGCAACAGGGCTGTCAAGTTTCATGCAAGTCTTCAAAGCTCTGCTCAAATTCTCCCTTCTTAGCAGGGTCTTTTCACATCCGCTTGCCAGATACCACCTCTGCCTTCCCAATCTCTCACAGCATGTAGGCTATACTTTATTTATAGTATCTACCTCTGTATACCTTAACTCAGAATTTTGTGTGCCTGGTTCTCTCTCCTCTATCTAATGAGCTCCTGGAAGAAAGGCATCAAGTTTGGGGCAGACTGGAAATGTCCCTGAGTGCTTTGTTATCTTCATTGTACATCTTCAGTTGAGTAGAACAGAAAAGAAGCCTTACCAATTTAACACAATAAAGGGATTGTTTCTTGCATCAATTCTGCTTCCCAACATGAGGTTCCTCTCTGTGGTTCTTGAGATTGATCTAGATATTTGCATAACACAGATTATATATCTAGGAGATTATTTGATTAGTATATGTCCACTGATGCATTGCATTGGGAAAAGCTGTTGCAAAAGATCTCTTTAAATTGTTGAAAAATAAAGATGTCACATTGAAGATAAAGGTGCACCTGACTGATCCCATGGTATTTCCAGTTGCATCATATGCTTATGAAAGCTGGGCACTGAATAAGGGAGACAGGAAAGAAATGTTGCTTTTGAATTATAGTGCTAGAGAGAAATATTGAATATACCATGGACTGCCAAAAAACCCAATAGGTCCATCTGAGAAGAAGTGCAACTAGAGTGCTCCTTGGAAGCAAATATGACTAGAATGTGTCTTACATATTTTGAATGTATTATCAGGAGGGACCAATCCTTGGAGAAGGGCATGATGTTTGGGAAAGTGGTAGGTCAGCAAAAAAAAAAAAAAAGAAAAAACAAAAAAATGGAAGACCCTCAACTAGATGAATTGATACAGAGGCTGCAACAATGTGCTTAAACATATATAAGATCGTATGCATGGCACAGTGTCAGGAAATGTTTCATTCTGTTGTAAATAGAGTTGCTATGAGTCAGACCTGACTTGATGGCAGCTAACAACAACAACAAACAACAATCCAACTCACATTTAACTCTATGAGTGCAGAAGCTGTGTCCATTTGGATGGCCCTAAATACATCTAGATCTTATCATGGGGTCTGGTCCATGGTAGATGCTTGATAAATATGTTGAATGGATGAATGGACTCTTGATCTGTGAATTCAAGGTGGAATATTTCTGTTTCTTACCAGCTGAACTCAACTCCCAGGACTTTCATTTCCAGCTGTGTTCTTAGACAAGTCTTCAGAAGAGGTCAACAAATTCTAACCCTCTCTGTCCCCTGTCTGCTGACCTCACTGACTTCTGAAGAGAGCTCTTCATTTGAAACATCTTTGGCTTTTCAGGATAGGAGAGGAGAGAAATCAGCCCTTCATTTAGCTGATTGAACCAACAAAAGCGAAGTTTGAGACAGAAAATGAATATAGATCCAGCCACAGCAATTAGAGAGGAAATCGATAGAGCATCATCAACAGCATCAGATGTGTGTAAGACGGCATCTCCAGGGAGGGGTTGGCAGAGCAACGTTCATTTCATTTTTGTTTTCCTAACTTAATCCCTGGCAAGTGAAGAGCAGTAGGTAGGATGGGTGGGAGTTACATGGGGGAGTAAGGAGGAGGAGAGAAGGCAAGACAGGATGGGATGGATTGAGGAACACAAGGTCCCTTCTCCTTGTATCCCTGCCCCTGTCCCGTGGTGGATGAGTCCATGGATGGCAAGTCTAATCCTCACACCACACCAGGTCTAGATTTGCATGGGTCTAGGATTGACCATCAGGACCTGTATGTGCTACTATGTGATTATGAGCAGTTTATTAAGCCTTGTTGAGCCACGCTTTACTCATCTGTACAATGGATATCCACGTGGTACTCATGAGGAGTAAACAAAAGAACTCACAAAAAAACCAGATAGCAGATAGCTGCTACCATACAGTAGGAGTATGGTCCAGTAGGAGTATGGATTTCTTTAATGGTCCCTTTTTCTGCATTTTCACCTAATGAAAGCTCTTTTCCACTTTTCCTACATCTTGTGTGAAGGCTCTTAGTCTTTGTCAGGTCACACGTGTCTTGAAGACTTTAGTAATAAAAGGTAGAGGTTGTAAACAAGTATGTAAGTGTCACAATGATCTGGTTCAAATGCCAGTTGTACTTCTTGATGGCTGTGTGTTCATGGACATATTACTCAATTTCTCTATGCCTTGGTTTCTTCAAGAGCAAAATGAGGATGACAACAATACTTATTTCATAGGGCATGATAAGGACTAAGTGTGATAATATATTGAAACATATTAGTGCTTAGAACAGTGTCTGGCACACAGTAAGGTCAGAGTAAATGTCATTAGTAGTAAGAACAGTGGAAACACACATAGGCTCATGCATGCATACAATCTCATGAAATAAATCTCTTGTTCTCATTTAGTGAACTTTCCTGCCAGAGTCCAACCTCTAGCCTAGCATTTACAGTGTATTGTCTGGCCCATGGTCTATCCCAGGATGGGATCTGTAGATTTATGAAGACTTATCCACTATCTCATAACAGGACCTCTCCTAACCATGCCTAACTACAATTCCACAGCATTAAGCTCTGTTTACTTTAAGCCTAAGTAAAGGCTCTGCCAGGCTGTAATTTAGGGAAGAGAATCCACTTGAGCTTGAGAGAGGGGTCAGAAGTCCAGCTGGGCTTGAGAGCCTCAGTGAACTTTGCCAGACCTGGGCCAGAGGTGACACCCAAAAGATTTTCCCAGGAGCAAGGAGAGGATGTCCGGGGTGGTCCTGGTTATTACAGGCTGAGAGTGTACATATAGACTGGGGGGGACCCAGACAGTGGCTAAAAACCAGCCTGGAGAGAGGCACAGAAGGTTCTCAGGATGGGAAGCATGGCCTTAGCCAGACAAGCTTCAGGGACTTGGGACTGAAGGGACCTGGTAGAAGGCCAAGAGCTGGGCCAGATCCTGTCAGTAGGGCAGAGTGTGTACCCTAGGGTGGGGCAGCCAGGGATTGAACCATTGGGAATATCCCCAGCGGATAGGGCAGGCATGGCTCCTTCTTTCAGTAGTGGGTCAGTAGTGTCTGAGTCCTGGAACTGGGCAGGGCAGAGACCGCAAGGGGAGGTTTAATTTTGCCCTCGAGAAGAGAGTGGGCAGCCAGAAACTGGCCGCAAAGGGCTGACCCATCATCTCCAGAAGCACTGGAGCTGGTGCTGCCCCTCTGAGCCATGTGGGGGTCAGAAACGATGTGGTGGTGGGGAGGTCAGGAAGACTCAGAACAGTCAGCCTGTCACATGCAGTGCTCTAGCAGCTATTGAGCAGCAAAAAGCAGAGCCGGCCCAGGGAGCAGGCAAAACCACTGCCAGGGCAGGTCACCCCCCTGGGGAGCTCTTTAGCTGGGATTTGTTAGACCAGGAGTGCCATGGGGTCGCAGGCAGTGCAGCATAGTCTGGCAGGTCTCACTGCAGAGGAGCCCCTGGTAGTGTGGCTCCTGCTCGTGGCATAGTCAAGCACCTCATCAACCACAGCTTCCAACATTTTCCTCTGCAGAGAGTGGAGGACATCAGCTGGGCCTGGATTTTCATCCTCTCTCGGCCACCTTTTAGCTGTGTCACTTTGTACAAGGGACTCAACTTCTCTGGGGCACAATGTTTTCAACTTGTAACGTGGAAGATTATCATACCAACTCTCACCAGGGGCTCAGCCTAGGTTTAAATGAAGTTCAGATCTATGTGGAGTGGGGTTAACAGCAAATAATTGGCATTTTATTGGCTTACTCATCCATCTAACTGTCCCTTCAACACATATTTATTATTGATTGCTCCCTGTCAGCCAGGTGGGAGGAAGTCTCCCGAGGAAAGAGGACAAAGAGGAAAAGGACTTACTACAGTGGAACAGTCTTGCATAGAGAAGGAGGAAAGAGAAAGAGAAGAAAGAGGAGAGGACAAGGCAGCATGATGCTTAAGTACACATGGTTTCTGTCGCTGGAACTTGTTCCCACGGGTCTCATGCCAGTGTCCAGTGTGTACCAGGTGTGCAGATGAGGACAGGGAACTGTGGGGACATTTCAATAACCATGACCTATCAGAGCATGGGCAGGCTGGATGAGGGCTTTTCTGACAGCATTTAGGCTGCTGTAGATTGAGTGGGTCCTCTAAAGGCTCCTGTATGGAAAGCCTGCCCCCCCAGGGTGGGATCTTTGAGAGGGATGCCTAGTGGAATGTAATTATGTCATGGCGGCATCACCCTCAGAAGGAATGAATGCTGGCCTCCTGGAGTGAGTGAGTTTTTTGCTGAGTTAGTAGTTGTTATAAAGTGAGGACATCCCATGTGCTTGGCCCCTCCTGCACAATCCTGGCTCCTTTTCTGTTTTTATGTAATGTTCTGATGCTGCTGGGGATGAGGGCATGACAAGACACCCAGGTCATAGTCTTGGATCTCCTGAACTGTGAGCTAGATAAATCTCTTTTCTTTATAGTCTCTAGCCTTGGGACTTTTGTTATGGCAATGCAAAATGAAATAAGATAGTAGTGTAGAGTGGAGAGGAGGAGAGAGATATCTTCTCCACACTTTCCTCCATGCAGAATGACAGAGCAGTGGCAGGATGCACAGTGCTGGATGCTCACTAGGGATCCAGGCACTTGTGATCAGTGTTGGTAGAGACATGGAGCCTAGCTGAGCCATGGAGGAACAGTGAAGAAAAATAGCTAAGAGCCCATATGACCTGACCCCAGAAGACCCACAGAAATATTTGAAGGAAGCTAGAGATTATGCCCCAGCATTTGGGGGCAACAAGATTATAAAACTTGGGTAGTCATTTATAACATGGTCCCTTTGGTACCCAGAGGTGCAGAGCCTGCAGCAGTCTCAGCCACACCACTTTGAAAAGTTACTTCACAAACACATGACAATATGTTCAGAAAGCTGGGCACAGGGTGGATCCTTTAGATGGAAAGTGCAATATCAGTACCATCATTGTCACCAGTGTGATCATTATTGTGACATGGATCTGGGCAGACACGTCAGTCACCACCAGTTCTGGCTGGTTGAGTAAAAAGTGTTCTGGGAGGAAGAGAGGGAAACCCCAATCACAGTTTTCTAGGTTTGCATCCATTTCAAACATTTCCAGCTGAGTGCTCTGGAATAAGGAGGGTGGGGCTGGCCTGCTGACAGCTATCTGTGGCTTAGGCATGAAAGGCTGAGGGATAGCAGGAAGGTGGCAAAGGGAATGAAGGAGGCTGGGGAATGAGGCACATGGACACAGAGCCCCAGCGGGGCCCAGTGAAGCCCTGGAGGGCTTCTGTGACTGCCTCACACTGCGTTTTCTATTGAGATAGGGTTGTGGAAGAGAGTTATACCAATGTATCAACTGCGTGACAGGTGCTGGGACTGCCCTCTGTAGAGGACATGTCCACCATGGGCATCTGTTCCTTGTGCTGCTCAGCACCCTGACCTTTCTTTTGGTTGCTTCTCTCCTGGAAACCACTCCCTTTTCTAGTCTAAACTTAAGCCAATCAGAGAGCCTCATCTTCACTTGGCCATAGTGATTGGACAGGGATGAGCACAAAGCCCAATCAGAACCTACAGGTGTAATGAAACTTTTCATGGGGACTCTGGGGTGTTTCCTCCTCTGGGCTTGAAGCACAGAGGGTGAGATTGCTGGGCCTACTGCCGCTGTTTTGCTACACAAGGGAAATGCCTGTCTGAGATTGGCTTCAACTGGAGGGGGAAAGCAGAGATGGAGAAAGATACCAGTTCATTCATAGGGAAATTGCTTGAGCCCCTGGCTAGAGATGCACCTGAAGCCAGTGTGATTTCCTGGATCTTAACTCTTTCTAGGGGGCTGGAGTTTAGCTCAGTGGGTAGAGTGCTGCTCTGCACTCTCTGAAGCCCTGGTTTGATCCCCAGCACTATAAAAATGGGAGAAGGACCTGGCAGACCACTCCCGAAACAATCCCAAAGGATTCATCCATTGAAAACCCAGTGAGGGTCTCCATGAGTCTGACTCCACTTGACGGCACCTAACAACAACAAACAACTGTTTCTAGAGCCATAAATTCCCTTTTACTAAAACCAGTTTAGGGTGGGCTTCCTTTAACTTGGCAATTGAAAGATCCTGAACCTCTGCCTTTAGGGATCTCACTATCTAGGTGGGAAGAGAAACAAGTAAATACACAGTTATGCCAGAAAGTATGGCTTCTCCAAGGAGATAAACAGAGGTAATGGGAGCTTCCAGAGCTTGGGGTGGGGGGGCTCCCTCAGTCCTGAAGAAAGGGATGGAGTGACACATAGAAGATGGGAAAGGTGAGTGAGTACAAGTGACCAACACTTCTGTCCTTACTTGTCAACACCCTCAGTCACTTCCAGCCTTACTTTCTAATTTATAGACTTTCTCACCTTTACCGCTTGCAGCCATACCACTGTGGTGTCCAATCCTGTCAGATCTTAGAAGTTAAGCAGAGTCAGGCCTGGTTAGTACTTGGATGGGAGACCACCTGGGAATACCAGGTACTATAGGCTTGGGAGAAGGACTCAGAAATCCATTCCCAAAAAACAGTCAGCCATTGAAAACCCTAAGAATAGCAGAGAAACACTAACAAGAGTGTTTCACCTGTTGCACGTAGGGTCACCATGAGTTGGACACCAACTCCAAGTCACCTAACAACAACAACAAGTACCTTTACTGCTTCCTGCTTTTAAATAAGACTACCCTAATACCCATCCATTCATCCATCTGTCCATCCATCCATCTTCCCTTCCTTCCATTCCCCCATCCTTCATTCCTTCCTTCCATCCGCCCATCTATTTATCCATCCATCCTTCCTTTTTCCTTTCTTTCTTCCTTCCTTCCTTCCATCATCCACCCACTCATCAATATATCCACCTACCCACCCAAGATTAACCCCATTGCCACCATCTATTACATCAGTAAAGCTAAATAAACATAGTTTATGCTTGAGGCCCTTAGGAGGTTCATGTACCTGTGCTGGGAGTCAATGTTTATATAAAACATCTTCAAGCAGGACAGCCAACAAGCTCTACTTTGCACTAAGCAGAAACTCTATGAGAGAAAATTAGGCAAGAACCAAAGGGAAGGACAGGCAGAGGAAAGAAAACTGAGGTGGAAGTTGGTCTCCGTGGGGCCACAGCCTCTGCTCATAATCAGGTTGCCTTGGTGACAAGAACATCTTGCGGCTCCTTTTCATGTGCTGAGAACTTTGTATGAGAGAGGAGAGGGGAGAAAGCAAGATTACTAATTATGCTGTTTGTTCTTACCTTTGTTCAGCTCAATTGCCATTCCTGGGCTGGTCACAGAGGTACTTGGGACTCCTCCTGCCTCAAACAACAGATGTTCTCATACTAGCAACCATTTCACACTGGGAGTCTTCCATGGTACTCAGATGAGTGTCTCTCTGGCTCTCAGTCATCAGCTTCAAGAAGGGAGAGAGATCGAGGCCTGACTCACCTTGGAGCAGGGAGTCCAGTCCTGCCACTTAATACTAACAATTACATTGTTATTACCTAGTCTCCCAAATCCAATTATTTTGTTCATGACATTTTATTTTCTAAATATAAAAATAATTCTTGATTAATTCAAGAAAATTGGACAGCATACAGAAAAACATAAAGGAAATAAAAACCAGTAACCCACTGCCAAGTAGAAAATAAAGCTAATATTTTGAAAATACATGTTTGTAGGTGCGCATACACACATACACACACATTCATGGTGTTTTCTGTGGTTTTTTGTAACCTGATTTTTTCATTCAGCAATATGTTTCAAATTTTTGTATGTATTTGTAAATATTCTCCAATAACTACATTTTAATATTCCTATTATATCCCATATTATGGATATTCCATAATATGTTTAACAAACTGTGGTTGGATGTACAGATTATTTCTAGTTCTCATTAATATAAATAATGCTTCACTGAATATGCTTATGCATGAATAGTTTGCACATATATTGGCTTTGATCATTAAGTACCTAGAAGGGCAATTGCTGAGTTGAGTATATGTGTGCCGATTTTTAAGTCCTTTGATAGATAAGACCAAATTGCCCTCTAAAAAGGTTGCACCAATTTACACTCTCCAGCAGGGCACATGAATGCCCAATTCCCCACTCTCATTGTTAACTTAATTTGCATATATTTTGTTTCCAGTAAGACAGAATGTTTCTTCATATGCTTATTGTCTATTTGTAATTTTTCTTTAGTAAATTGCCTATTTATGTCAATTGCCCATTTTTATAGGAGTGCTTATCTTTTCCTTTTTGACTTCTGAGAGCTCCTCATATACATCAATGTTTTGTCTGTAATATATGCTTATTATCTTTTCCCTAGTGTGTCATTTGCCTTTTAATTTCACTTATGGTGTTGTTTTTTTGTTTTGACCCAGCAAAGATTTTATTTTTAAGTAATCAAATTCATCAATCTTTTCCTTTCTTGTTTTTGCTTAGAAATGCTCAAATGGTTAGGAATGTTTAGAAAGGCTTTACTACCCAAGTTTGTACAAACATCCTTCTAGATCATTCTAATTCTTTTATGGTTTCAATATTTTTTAATAATAAGCTTTTTTTTTTTACAGTATTGGGGGGTTGAACCCATGGCCTTGTTTATGCCAGACAAGTACTCTACCATTGAACTGCACCCCAGCTACTTTTTCATCCTTTATTTTGAGACAGTGTCTTGCTAAGTTACACAGGCTGCCTCTGGTCTCAAACTTGTAACACTCCTGCCTCAGCCTCCCAAGTTGCTAGGATTACAGGTGTACACCAAGTTCCCTGTCTAATAACCTTCAACCATCTGAAATTTATTTTGTTGTTTGCTATAAAGCAATGCTGTAGTGGCTGTAACTTTAATCTTTTCCCCAAATAGTTAAAGAACACTCCAGTCTCCCTATTATCCTTTCTCCCCTTATCTGAAGCAGATCCATCCAACTTAAACAATATCTGGAAGTTGTGGAGGTGACCGTGGTTTCTCCGATGGGATGGTGGGGTGGTAGGCTGGAGACAGATAGAGCAGCATGCTTTTATCTTACCCTGGCTGGGTCCTCAGTGTTCCATTTTTTTATCCAAATGATAGTTACCAAGTGTCTGCAATGTGTGCATTTCTGCTCAGCCCTCCACACCGTCTCCATCAGATGTGTCGTGGATACTGGAGTGAGCCACCCTGAGGCCCCATGCAGGACTAAGGCATGTGCACCCCATGTGGTCAGCAACTGTAATCACTGATGGCTCCCAGTGTCCTCCCTGAGATTTGCCCTTCTTCCCTCCAAGGGTGCTGCCTCACCTAGGACCATGTGCAATCCCAGGGGTAGCTGCCATGCCATAAGTGGTCTCGGAGTGGAATGAAAGGTTCAAGCCCCCTTCTGTAACTCAGAAGAGCTTTGAAGGGCTACCCTAGCTCCAAAGGCCTCAGTCACAGCTACTATACCTTAGCTCAATCCCTGTCCCTGCTCAATCCTGTTTCCCTCATTCCTCTTTTTCCAGATGTTCCAGGGCCATACCCTTCCCCATGCCTCCACCTCTGCACAGTAAACTTCCTTATACAAATTTCTACCTTTGGATCTGTTCCCAGAGGAACTCCGCCTGAGACAGGGGTGAAGGCTTGGCTTCTGCTGGACTGGGGATGAGGGGTGCATGCGAGGGTGAGCTCCGGGGCCACAGTAGGCTGGCATGGTCGAGGTTCAACGCAGCAGGCTGAATCCTCCTCACCTTCCTCTCAAGAGCTGTATATATCAGGCATGGCCTAGCTCTCGAATTGTATAAAAGACTCTGAACAGAAGGACCATTTAGCATCAAAATTATGAGTTTTAGTTTTAACAACAGAATTATGGCTTCAGAAGTCTTCTCCTAGACAAATGTGCTCCAATTAGTCCCTATGCTCAGGGACCAGACACTAATAAATGTCACAATTTAATTGGCTTGTTCTCACCCAATCCCACCTGGTGTTGCTTCATTTTCCTGATGTGAACAAAGCTGGGTCATTATTCTTCGGATTTAAATGTTAACTAAGTTCTTCTCACAGGAATGTCCCGGCAACTGCTTCTATTTCCTGGCTGATAGGGATACAGGTGTGTGCACAAATGTCCAGGGAGGGCGGGAGGGAAGGAGAGAGAGAGAGAGAGAGAGAGAGAGAGAAAGAGAGAGAGAGAGAGAGAGAGAGAGAAAGAGAGACAGAGAATGAGTTTGCGGGTGCCATAAAGCTTGACTCAGAGGGTGAGATTCTTCATCAGATCGATCACTACGAAAGAGACAAGAGCAGCACAGTTCCTCCTGAGATGTCTATATCTAATCACACACTTTGCTTTTTCGATTTTGGCTGTAGCAAACTCAACTCAACAGCCCCAGACAATAAGAAGATTTATTATCTCATATTACAACCAAGCCAGAGTCAGAGCAGCTCCAGGGTGGATGAATTCGGCAGCTGTGGATGTCATTGAGGACCCAGGCTCTTTTTATATTTTCTCTCTGCCATCCTGAATATCTTGGCTTAAGTTGGATTCTTCCTGGAGGTATAGCCATTTCCAGGCTTCATAGGCCAGACCTATTAACCCTGAGAAAAGGACAGTACTTCTCTTTCCTGAGTCTTCTTTTATAAGTAAATCTTTCCCAGAAACAATCCTGTAGGTGTTCCTTACAGCTTACTGGCCAGAAATGATTCCTAGTCACTGGTGTGGGAACGGAAAGGACCACAGTTAGTATAGATTCAGGATGCACCACACAGGTCGGCATCCTCTTTCCCCAAAGCACATGGCAGGCTGGGGAAGGTGGATATTCAACAGAATAGGGGTGAGAAGGAAATCAGAGGCCCTTAGGAGGTTTGTGCCCCTGTGCCTGGGGGCCAATAGTTATTAAGGGTCGGCAACCACCAGGCCTGCTATGCTTACCAGCTTATGTGGGCAAAGCTGGGGCAAAAATGCCTTTGCTTTGACGTAATGCAGAAGGTCTGCAAGGCAGAACAGAAAGGGAAGGAGAGAGGATGCTCCTCACTCTTTTCAAGCTCTGGTCTCTTTGACGTGAGATCTTTGAGCACATTCCACAGCCCTCCACCCTTCAAGGATCCTCTGTAGCTGACTTATCACACAGGAGGGGCTGACAAGGAACAAGACAAAGAGAGTCTGAACAGTGGGATCTCTCTGAGCTGCACACAGATCGTCTAAGGCCTTGGGGCGATTGCAAATGTCCCCCATTTTTTAGCATAATCTTTCTACTAGAAAGGTGAGAATAAACAGTAGTAAGGATAAAAGACATCTAGCAGAGGAGGAAAAAGGGACAGGCATCAGACTCCAAACTATCATGTTTGTCCTTTCCTCTTAGCCCCAACAAATGACATGATAGGATATTTAAAACCACTTGCAAAGGCCATTGCCCAACCATGATTTGTTGACCTTTAAGGAATCATGCAAGTATGGTAGTGACTGGAAGTCTGGCAACAGGCAAATGTCATTTGTGTTTTCAAAGCCTTGGGGAGAGCAAGTTCTTTAAGCTATTGTCTCCACGTAGAAAGGGAGCCCAGTGTCTGCAGGGGCTGGACAGCGAGTGCCTGCAGGAAGAGCGAGGCTCCCTGGCAGCTCTATGGGTACACTGAGAACAAGTCATGTCAGAATGACCTGCTCTCACCTAAGAAGGAGAGTGGGGACATGTGGTAGACACAAGGTCATCCCCTGTATAAGACTAAAAGTTCCAAGGCTCTCGGGCCAATCTTGTTCAATCCTGGCAGCAAATTTGGTGCCAAAGGGGTGTTGGGCACAGGGATTTTTCTCTTTTGCTCACTTTGCCTCCTGCTGGGCTATCTCAGCATTATTCATTGAACGCCCCAAACCAGGCAATGGCGCTTCTGAGCCCTGTGGTCATCCATTCACGCATTCATCTATGCAGTTACTCATTCATTCATCAATCGCTAAATTTTTCCAAGTGCTCATGATAGGGAATAAAACATAATCTCTGCCACATACAGGCCAGTGGGATAGAAGAGCAGGGCCACCAAATCCACTATTCTGCACTTGAACTAGAACAGTGCCTTTTGACCCTTAAGGTGTATAGAACTCTCCTGAGGAGCTTGGTGAAATGCTCATTCTAATTAGGTGAATTTGAGACTTCAGATTCTACACACCTAAGAAACTTCCTGGAAAAGTTCACCGTGTTCATCCTGGGACCACATTTTGAGTAGGAAGAGACTAGAACCTGTCATGTGGCAGGAATGCTAATTCTCTCACTTAAAAAGGCAAAACTCCGGCTATCTTGGTAATAGCTTTGTAGCAGGACTTTGCTTGAGAGCTCCACCCTCTGAGATGCCCAGAATATCTGTCCAACACTGACCTCAGCAGAGAGAGAAATGACGTCTTTCCAGCCGTTTTAGTGCCGATTTCCTACAGGCTTTTTTGCACATGTGTAGAATCTTTCCACTCCAAAGACAAAGAAAGAAAGGTGATATAGAAACCATCAATCTAGCCAATTCGCACCTCTCTTGCCCTTCATGGGCTGCTCTCCATCATCTTCATCATCAATCATCCTTAACAAACACCCCTCTCACATTTGCCGTAAGCCAGGCATTGTTCCTGGCATTTTACCACAGGTGCTGACACAGGTAAGTCGTTCAAACCACCTACGAGGTAGGTACTGCTAACAGGTTCATTCAAATTAGGACTCCCTTTTTGTTGGCTAGGGAAAGTAGGCACAGAGAAGTTAACTGACTTGCCCGCATCCACACAGCTAATGTCTTGGCCTCCATAGATCCACGGAAAGCCCATGCTCTCAACCATTAAAGTCTACTTTTTTTTCCCCAGAAACACTGGAATCTTTGCCTTCTTTCACTGTGAATTCTAGTAGAATGAGCCAAAGCTGAACAGGGGAGAAATTCTAATTCCTCTGACAGGTCTTTGCTGTAGCCCATCTTGAGAGGAGAAGGAGGAGGGAGAGGACAGGCAGAGAAAAGCAGAGTGAGGGCACACTGGCTGGATGGCTTTGAAGTCTTGCTGAGATTAGATCTACCTGTTAAATTGCCTGCAACTTTCGGGTGGATTTGGGGAGCTGAAGGGAGGCAGAGGTGTGGAGGCAGGATGTGGCTATTCTTTCACAAAATGGCAACAGAGTAGAGCAATTTCCTGGCTCTGGATGCAGAAGCCAGAAAGTGATATAGTCTAGGCATACAGGACCTTGGCACATAGTGACCCAAATTTCAATGGAGAGTTCCCTTCCTCACTTAATATGGAGACCTCTCTCTAGGGACGCCCTGTGGGCCAGTCTGATAGAAGAGGCACCTGGAGAAGCCAGCCCTAATATCCTATGTCAGCCACACCACTCAGACCTTCTCTCAGAGTGGGAGTGATGTCCTAGAGGTGGTAGGGGGACAAAAGGTGAAAACCCCATGATAAATGCAATGACTTCATTTTAGATGTACGAAAGAATTTCTCTTATGTTATTGTTGTTCCAAAACAATTTTACATTTGTTAAACTGACTTTAGCCCCGGGGTTCCCAAACCAACTTTGATCTGTTAGAATAATTGACAATTACATGGAAACAAACGTTGCTCTAAATGTACAACCTGGAGCTGAAGCCTCAGAAAAATCAGGCAGGTGAAAGGCCCATTAGCTCATCCAGAACTCACAGGCTAGTTGGGGAGTGAGGGGAGAAGACAGGTGAGCACAGTAGCATGGGCCATCTGAGCCCTGGCTGCTTCTCATGATGTGGAGTGAGCCCAGCCCACCCCTCACTTTTCCCTGGCATGAGTGTCCAGCTCTCTCTGACTCTGTAGGTGGCGTCCACCTCCAGGAGAAAGGTAATTTCAGGGGCAAAAGAACTATGTATTTCCCCTCTTCTTCTCATATTCAAGGTCACCCAAAGCTTGTGACTTCCCGTCTCTGGAGCACTCTTTTCCACTTCTGCAGCATGGGACAGAACTTGGACCTGGGAGCACAATGGAAAGAGCCTTGATCTAGCAGGGGCTCAGGCTTCCCTGCTTAAGCCATTCCAAGCTGTGAGAACTTGAGCCACTAAAGTCCTTTCTTTGAGCCCTAGTGTGCTAGTCCATAAAGCAAGGGGGCTGGGCTAGAAGGTTTCTCAAAATACACACTGTCACTGAATGAGTGAGTACACCATGTAGTGGGAATTCAACTTAACGTAGGGGTAGTGGGGAAGGGGCAGGAAGAGTCAAATGGTGCTGGAGTTTTGGGCTGGTGGGATGTGGACTGCAGCCATACTGCAGTGCAAGCTAAGGAAATGTATGCCCCATGACCCTGAAATCCCTCAGAGAAATCCTTAGATGAGTCCACAGGAGCATGTACAAGAATATGCATGCCATGTCATTTGTGGGAGAGGTGATCTAGGGATCCTCACAAAGCAGAGGACACAATGCCACCAGGTATATGCGCAATAGCATGGACAGAAGTGAACACAGTGAATGAAAAGAGCAAGAAACATGTCAAGGTCCTAACATGGTATTACTTATGCAGACTGAAATAATCCTTATTTTCCAAAGATACATACACATTCAAGGATTCACATACAAAAGCCATATGTGGATACCTATAATGGCAGGTGGAAAGTAAAAAAAAAAAAAATGACATACACCTAAGTAAATTAAGTCAGAGCAAGCCTTGCATGGATTGTTGTTGTTGTTGGTAGGTGCTGTCGAGTTGGTATCCTACTCATAGTGACCCTCATAGGGTTCTCAATGGCTGACTGTTTCGGGATTGCCTTGGGAGTGGATTGCCAGGCCCTTCTCCCATTTTTGTGGTGCTGGGAATTGAGCTCGGGACCTCAGAGACTGCAGCCCAGCGCTCTACCAACTGAGCTAAATCCCTTGCATGGATTATGACACTAATATCCCACAGACAAGGGGTGGCTGACCCTGATTCACTTGACCCTTTGTAATTGACTTCCAAGAAGGACTCCCCCAACAAAATAGAAATCCTGCCCTAACAATAAAAAGCATCTCACTTTTACCCTGTAGCTGATAAGAAACAAGAAGTTTTGTTCTTTTCTTAAAGCATGACAGCGATCAGATTTTATTTATGCCTTAGAAAGATTTTTCAGGTGGTAAGTGGAAAATAGACAGGGGAGAATGATGTCTGGGGTTGGGGAGACCAGTGAGAAGGCCACAGGCAAGGCTAGGAGTAAATGTAAGGCTGGAATGAAGGTCACGGCCAGGCAGGGTGGAGGATGGGGAAGTCAGGTGAGCCTCCATGATCAGGTCCTTTGAGGAGGGCACAGGCTATGAGCACATGGGTCACCTGGCTAATCACAGAGGAAGCTAGCTCTGGAGTAAGGAATCAGGTGAACAGATCCGGCCTCAGGCAGAGCTGGTATAAGAGGAAAACTCCCCCAGTCCCTTTGAGAGAACTCTCTGGAGACCCCAGGGTCAGTGGGGAGTTCCCCTGAGGTGGAACTTGCAAGTCACAGACACAGGTACCTGGAGGTAAGAAATAAGGAAAGCTACAGCATGGAAGGTGGGGGCAGTGGTGTGCTGAACAGGGGAAAGAAATCTCAATTTGATTCTTTTGTCTTTTGCTTGATTTATATTCTTCTGCTTCACTCCCATTTGTCAAGCCCTGTGTGGCAGGACTTTCTATCCATGACCCCATGCATTCCCCACACCATCTTTGCAGGGTTAGAGTTACAGCAGTCAACCTTGGCCCTGGGCCTG
Organism: Pedetes capensis; assembly: GCA_007922755.1. Lineage (NCBI taxonomy): Eukaryota > Metazoa > Chordata > Mammalia > Rodentia > Pedetidae > Pedetes > Pedetes capensis. The sequence continues at coordinate 221,984 of VMDO01000996.1, forward strand.
TACACCAGATTTGCCCATGCAGGCCTTGGGTATTCCAGACCCTCCATGACCACATGCCTTTCCCAGCTCCTAGCAAGCACTATGGACTTTACTCCTGTTCTACTTTTTCCCCAAGCTGTACCCATATCCACCCCTCTTGCTTTACTTGCTCTTTGAACTACACCCTGAGAACATCACTTCTACTCTTCTGAACCTGAGTGTTCTAACAGCACATCTTATTCCTGCCATCTGGCTCATCCCCAACCTGTCCACTTGTCTCAGATCTTCAAGGTCCTACACTGGTGCTTCCCACAAGTCACCTGGAACTTGTCAGGAAGCCATATGGATCAGTTCATCCAAGGCCACACAGACCAGGCAGCTGGGTTGGATCTAGGTGTGGCCCCCACAGTCCCAGCACTCTAGATTCCTTTTGGACCACAGGGAAAGAGGACAGGGGATGGTCTCAGGGTCCAACTGCTGCTCCCCAAGGACACTGGCATTTGCTATTTGCCTGGAGCCTAGGGAGCCGCTGGAAATAGAGTGCAGAGGAAATGACTTTCTGTGGCAGATGAGCCTCAAAGTTGATTTCCCAGGAGGAACCCAACAAGGCCCTTGAAACGTGGACATCAAGGAGGGAAATCAATCGTCTTTTAAGTTTCCACCTTGATGATTGATCCGCTGCTGCCAGCCCCTTTTTTCTCTCTCTCAAGTCTCCAGACGTGGCCAATCTCACTTCCATATTTTTTCCTTCTCATCTTTAAAGTATGGGGTTTCCTGATTCTGATCTGAAACAGAAATACATTGCTTTAGGCAAACTGACTAGGTATTGGTCACATGCTTTCAAACGTTTTTATTTCCTTGGAAGGAAAGAGATCTTGGTTAGCCAACTAGGACAGAAAGGAAGAAAATTTGCTGAGTTCCTGCTACATGCTGCATCCTACCAAGTTCTCTCATAAGCACATCATCGCCACCTAGTCAATTCTCCCCTGAGTCCTGTCCAGATGCATCTTATTGACCCCACATTAGATGAAAACACTGGAATGCAGAGAAATGACTTGCCTAATACCTGACACATGATTTGCAGGACTGAAAAAGCAGAACTGAAATTGAAACTCTGGTATTCTGCTTCCTTTCTACAAAGACCAGGACTAGGACTGAGCACCCTGAGTAGAATGAACATTCCAGTTGGGCAGCCTTACAACCTCTGTAGATCTTGACTGCAAAGGGGTTGAGTTATCCAGACCAACTCCTGAGTAATATAGAGGTTGCAGAGTGTGATTCATTCATTCATTCAGTGTGTACTAAATGCTGCTTCCTACCCCAGGCACTGTGCTGGACCCTGAGGGCAGAGACATGAACAACATAAATCCTTTCTCTTTTAACATGATCTGGTAGGGAAACAAACTGTTAATAAATTGAGGCAAAGTGTGATAGGGCTTATCTTTGTCCATCTTCTCTTTCTGTAACAAAATACTCGAGGTTGAGCAACTCATAAAGGAGAGAAGTTTATTTTGACTCATGGTTCTGGAAGTCCAAGATCATAGTGCTGCCATCTTCCTGGCTTCTGGTGAGGGCCCCATGGCAGAAGGGCATCACATGGCAGGAGATCAAAGGGAGGGGCCAGACTTGTTCTATAGCAACCTGCTCTTTCAGTAACCAATTCAGTCCTGCAAAAATTAGCACTTCCTCCCACAAGGAAGGCATCGATCCCTCTTAATGTCCTAATTACTTCACAAAGACCTCACCACTTCTCAACACTATTACATTAGGCACCAAATCTGACTATGGGCTATGGAGGGGACACCCCACATTGAAACCCCAGCTGAGCCATAGTAGGGTATGGAGCATATGCCAATGATCCTTAATTCCATCAAAGGGGTGGTTGGAGAAGGCTTTGCAAAGAAGAAACTGACAACCTGAGATCACCATGTTGCTATGCAATGGGTGTATCAGGCAGCTCTCTGTCACTATAACAAAATACCTGACACAGGCTACATATGAAGTAAGAAGCTTTTTCATCTCAGAGTTTTGGAGGTTCAAAGCCCAGGATTTGGCAGCCCCATTGGTTTGGCCTCTGGTGAGGGCAGAGGATGGTGAGATGTCATGATGGAAGCACATGTAAGACTAGGCACATCTCAAATCAGAGCAGAGAGAAAAGAGAATGGGCAGGGCCAGGCTTGTTTGTAGTATAAAAATCCTCTCCTCTCATGAGAATTCAAGAGGTTGCACTCAAACAACCTCATGTCCACAGTGACCTAAGGAAATCCCAAAACACAAAACCTTTCTTCTCGAAGATTCTGTCACCTCCTAATAGCATCTCCTTGCTGTCCAAGACTCGATTTACGAAAGGCCCTTGGGGGATACCCACATTAAACAATTAAATAATAACCAAATCATAGCAATGGGTAAGAATTAGCCTGGAAAAGGGGGTCAGTGATAGTGAGGTAGATGTGCCCAACAGGGTAGGTAATACTACAATAGCGAAATTTCAATATCTCCTACCATGAGCCAGCTCAGCCTCTTAAAACCAGGGCTATTCTAAGCGCTTATAATAGCACTATCCTAAACTCACTTAATCCTCACAGAAGCCTGATGATAGAAAGTCTAGAGGAAGAGAAAGAAAGTATGAAGGGGTTTAAGAGGTCTGAGGCAGAAGTTTAGTGAAAGAGGAGGCTGCAGAGGAAAGCAAGGACAGAGGTGGAGAGCTTTGAGGATTACCAGACAAAATTCAAAATGCCTTCATTCTATTTCTGCATATAAGAGAAAACATGATATTCACCTTTCTGAATCTGGCTTATTTCAATCAACATGATGATTTCCAATTCCATCCATTTTTCTGTAAACAATGTGATATCATTCTTCTTTATGGCTGGATAATATGATTAATGTACACTGATAGCAAAGACTACTAATGTATCATGCACAAAGATATTTTTAAAACTTTAATATATTGCCAGGCATTGTGGCACATGCCTATAATCCCAGTGACTCAGGAGCTGGAGGCAAGATGATCACAAGTTTGAGGCCAGAGGCAGCCTGTGTAACTTAGTGAGACCCTGACTCAAAATAAAAAATGTAAAATAGGCTGGGAGTACAGCCCAGTGTTGGAGTACTCACAAAGGGTGTGAGAGGCCCTGAATTCATCCCTCAAGTACCAAAAACAAAAAAAAAACAAAAAAAAAAAAACCCAAAATACTGCAAGAGGGTATACTTATATTAAAAAAATTACCTGATGATTATCTCAAACTTCAAATTTAATTGAGTGTCCTATATTTTACTTGCATAACATGTCAGCCTTTGTAAGCCACATTGAAGTTCCACCTGTAGCTGGAGAGCAATGGGCTCCTGGTAGGCTTTAAGAAGGAGGGTGGCATGGCCAGCTCGGTGCTGTAGACAATTGCTTTGGCTGCGTGATGGATGCGAGACCTGAGGCAGGCAGACAACTTAGAGGGCACAATTCTAAGTCCATAGGAAGCACTTGTCACCCAGGTGGCACATATCAACCAGATGTGCTGCCACCTTTCCTGTGTCCAACCCCTGAGCCCTATTGCTCATCAAGTAGACATTGAGCATTCTACAATGTGCCAGATGGTATTTGGGAAATAAAAAAAAAAGCATATGACAGGTTATCTGCCCTGTTGAAGCTTCCAGAATGGCTCTTGAACCAGGCAGGCCAGTGATATGATGTGTAGTAGGTCCTTCAGGAACCCAGTTAACAAGCTTCTAAGTCCCACCTTCACCAGTGAAAAAGACCAGGAAGGCTTGAGCTGGGTTTTGCTAGATGCATTCTGAATTTGGGTTTCCTTTGTTGTTGTTGTTAGGTACTGTCGAGTCCTACTCATAGCGACCCTATGTACAGCAGATCCAAACACTTCCCGCTTTTATGCCAGGCATATGATCTTATTTATGTTTAAGCCTATTGTTGCACACACTGTGTCAATCCATCTGGTGGAGAGTTTTCCTTTTTTTGTTGACCTTCCACTCTCCCAAACATGATGTCCTTCTCTAGGGATTGATGTCTCCTGACTACATGTCTGAAATATGTAAGATGCAGTCTGGCCATTCTTGCTTCTAAGGAGCACTTTGGTTGCACTTCTGCTAGGACTGATCTGTTGGTTCTTTTGGGTTTCCCTTACAGTAGCTAAACTCTATCTTAACCAATACTCCCTTAGCCTGGGCCTGCTGCTGGGTCCCTTGCTCTGGGAGGCTGTCTGAAGGTAGTTAATTGTAGGTTTCCCTTTATATTAATAGTGCTCATTTATTTTTCTTGTAGCTGTTGGCATCTTTTCATCAATCATATCACTGTCACCTTGAGACAGACACATGTTAGGGAAGAGGAAGACATCCAGCCCATGGAAAAAGGCATGTATATTGGTGTGGAGACAAGAAAAGACATGATGTTTTGTGGGAATTGGGGAGTGGTGGAGGTGGCAGGATGTAGCGACATTAAGAAATGGACACTTTCACTAGGTACTCACAGAGAGGCATGGAAGCATGGCAGCCAGAGATTGATACAATCAGGTGAGCTGTCCTGAAGAACAGCCTGGAAGACAGCTCTGGCTACATTCTGGAAGGTAGTCTGAAAAGAATCTATGGCTGGTAAGAGAACAAGAGGCTGGTGAGTCCTAGATGGATCCAGCAGCAAATCGGATGAAGGAGGTCCTCCAGGAACATCTTGGGACACATCTCTGTTCTCTTTAATGAAAGATAATTCAGGAGTCAAAGGATGGCAGAGGAGAAGCTGGGGCCCAATCTGTCCACATGCACAGGTACAAATTCATATCTAGTGAGTGTCAAAATGTCAAAGAGTCTCTTTCCACCCCAGGACTGAAAGAGACTACAAGGCACAAGACAGCCTTCTTACTGCATTGGTTAGACATTTGCTATAAATATGCTACATAAAACCACTCCCAAATTTAGTAACTTAAAATATCCCAAGCCTGCAGGTCTGCTGGAGTGCCCCTGATTCAGAAGGTAGATCTATAGGTTAGCTGGAGAAGCTCTGCCCCATGTGTCTCATTATGGAGCCCAGAACGTTCTCACACTGTAAGCTCGATGCTCCTAGAGGGGCAAGAAGAAACATGTGATGCCTCTCTGGGCAGCTCATCTTAAGACCTGGATCTTACTCCTCACTATCCACACTCTGTTGACCAAAGCAAGTCACATGGCCAAATACAACATGAGTAAGGCAGGAAACTTTACTGCTTCCATGAAGGTGGGAGGGCAGAGACAAATTAAATTTTGAATAATTATCTATCAATTTATGACCAAGGTGTTGGGTCCCTGTTCGGGCACCAACTATGTTGGGCCCCACATTCGGGCGCCAAATCTATGTGGGGCGCGTGCCTCCCAGTCCGGCCTGAAGGTTCAGATGGGCTGCACCGCCGCGCACACAGATACTAAACACAATTCACTCGGGACCCTCAGGTGAGGGGCGCAGACTCCCGCGGCCCTCGGGACCCCGGTGGAGACAGGAGAAAGGAAAAGCCTCAGGCACTTTTGCCTTCCAGGGGCAAACACCTGTGTTGGTCGTCTCGGTGGTCAGGAGGAGACAGCTGCCGCTTCCTCGGTGATCAGACGGGAGAGCAGGTTCTTTTCCTTGTTGAGGATTGCGACGGGAGAGCATTTTTTCCTCATCAAAGGTCCGGGGGAGAGCAGCGGGAGAGGCGCTTCCTCATCTGTGGTCCAGGCAGGAACAGGCGAGAAGGCGCAGAAAGGGATGCCAGAAAGGCCGTGCCAAAAAA
>VMDO01000996.1:227806-238767 GCA_007922755.1 Pedetes capensis
CTCTTTATATAGTTCGCCCACGGAATGGCCTGAGCCAATCAGCTTTCAGTCCAATTGTCCAATCAGGAAGGGTTTTGTACAAACATGCAACCAAGTTACTTTCATTTTCCCTAGATTTCTAACTTACAAACCAGATATTCAAACGCCATTTTCCCAGTTTGGGAGTTTTTGCCAATTTCCTCCCAATTCTTCCCTACACAAGGAACATGATTGATCCAAGGGCAAACTTTCTACTTACAAATAGTTGTATTCTTCTCTATGGCAAGGGTCCTTTGTGCCTGAGACTCTAGCTGAGAAGAAACAGCATGCTCACAAGTAGTCTGACCTTCTTCCAGCCTTTCCAAGAAAATATTCCTTGATTGATGGCCAGGAATTAATGTAATGTATATTACAAGGGAAAGACTACAGTAGAAGACACAGCTTTATCCTGAAATGGATTTAGGCATAGCTGAATAACTGCTGAGGCTGGCCTATCAGAGATCTATTTGCATGAACAGCCAGGGAGCCTACAGGGAGGTGGGTCACCTCACCACTAAGGAAAGAATGGGTGGAGGTGTATGAGATGGTGTTTCTTGGGGAGATATCAAAAGGGAGACCTCCTAGCAGAGTGCCTCATCTATTAGTGTCACTCAGCTTTCATGAGCTCCTCCTGTCTCAGGACAAGATAAAAGGACTCCCATGGAGAGTAAGTGCACTTTTCAAGAGCTGGTGCAATCTAGTTTCTAGATGTTTTAGAAGCAGAACTTTGAGGAAAAGATATGTCTCAGAATTATACTCGACTGTATGTAATGTAAAGACCTGAAATGAAAATGGCTTTAAAATGCTGTGATGGTGGTTCCATGGTATCATTAGAGGTACAAGACTCTATCATCCTTGGTACATAGCCTCCATTCTCAAGGTGTTCTTGTGGTCCAAGACAGCTACTAGAGCACCAACCACCACATCTTCTGCATTCTAAATGGAGTAAGGAGGAAGAGAAAGAGAAGTGGGAGTATGTCCCTTCATCACTTTAGGGAAATATCTCTGAAGACTTGCAAAACCTTTCTGCAGCAATCCGACTAGTCAGAAACTTTATAGCTACTGTAGCTGCAAGAGAGGCTGGGAAATATAGCCATTTTGCTGGATTGCAATATGTCTAGCTAAAAGTTGGAGTCCTTTTACAGAGAAGAAAGACTAGGATAGAATAGATATGGAAGAGGAAGCAGCATTCTCTCCTACAAGCAGAAGATAGCAGTGTAGATGCACTTAGTATTAGGCAGCATCAGCCTAATACTGGAGTTAGCAATTCTTTCATAGCACTTGCAGTGGGTGTCAACAAGAGCTGACACATTTGCTATGGTTCATAGCAGAAGTCATCCACAATGGCCTAGGTTGGAGGAAGAAGAGGATGGACATTGAAAGTTGCCAAGAAAGATAGCTTTGAAAACACAATGGACCATAATCTGTTAGATCTGGACTTGGGTTGTACTGTGGGGGCCTGAGATTGTGAGTACCATCCTACCCCAGGTGAGATGACCCAAGAGCCAAAGGTTATACATCCTTGTCTAGTTTCATTGCTGCATTTCCTTGACCATATGACATCCTCCTACTCACCCTCACCCCCACCCCACCTCCACCCTGTGACTACCCCATCTTCCCAGCTGTCTGTGTTCCCGAGCTATAGAAATTGTGTTCTGATCCACAGGGACATCTTAATGCTAAAAACTGCTTGTGGGACCTGAGATTGTCTTCACAGTGATTTCATTCAAAGTAATAATAGCATCCAGTGCTATAGAAATCTCATCCTCATGATCGTAAGCATTTATAATAGCCCATCATCGAGCAAGTGCTTACATTGGAGAGGAATTTCCAGGGAGAAAGTCAATCTTTTCAGAAATGTTAATTTTTTTGGTGAGGAAATTAAATGAGATGCCAAATTGTCTCTGTCATTATGTTGCTCTTCCCTCCTGAGCACTTACTGCTCTGATCCGTATGACATTTTCACATGTTGCAATGCAGATGGGGAAATTTACCTCCCAATGGAGACCCCTCGGTTGCCCATTAGTCATCTCTGCACCAGCGTTGGTTGCCTGCTCAGATTTTACAATCAGCTGAGCGGAGGGGCGGAGCTAGAGAGCTCCAGATCTTACACACTTGGCCACCCTTTAAGGGGCAGTCAGGGGAGAATCTCTGCAAAATGACACACAAAATAAGGCCTCAAAGAGATGGTGTTGGAATGTGCAGGGGAGGAATTGGAGGCACCTCAGTCCTGACCTATCATATTTCCTTATGACATGTTCCCTAGCTATGACTCTGGCTTCTCTTTATGACCCACTCCAGTTCCACACTGTGCTCTTGTCCTCAGACCACTTCAAAAAACGTCATTCTGGGGACCCTGCTGAGCAACCTACCCAGGCCAGCTCTGGGCACATTCCAATGCTCCCTCCCACTCACTCACCTCTAGTGGACACCCAGACATTCCTCAAGAGGCCACAAGGACAGAGCCTTTTCACTCCTTGGAAGCACCAGTCAATGTCTTAGAAAAAAAATCCTCAAAACCCTCAGAAAAACATTAGGTCTGAAAAAGAAAACGATTGATCGCAAAATACAAAACTAAAGGAAGGAATCAAAATTGGTGTTTATTTAAATGCCTACCAAGTACGGTATTCTGTCACATTCATTTACTGTTAAACTTTGTATTCATAAAAACATCAGTACAGTTAGAAACTATTTGCTGGTTAAATTGTCTCACTTTGAGAGAATTCCCAAGTATACCTGATGATTACTGAGAAATTGTAGTCAATTTTGAATTAAATAAGTTACCTAGAGCCAAATTATTTCAAAGCAAAGTCATAAAAATCCTTTCAATTTTTACAGCAAAAATTTATATTTGATGTGGAATGTGAATGTATTTAAATCTGTTTGATGCGATATGGGGTAGAAACTCCAAAAATGAGTACTTGGGGTCTTTGGAAGACAAAATACCTGTGAGTATGTAGTCTTCAGAGAATTGTATTAAAGAATTTGGCAGATCATACACCAGCCCTCTAAATGTCACTATGGTAGTGGTTAAATAAATCATGGTATACAATGGACTACTACGCAACTGTCAAAAAGACTGAAGCATACTTATACATGCTAATAGAAGACATACAAGATACATTGTTACATGAGCAAGGCAAGGAGTAGACAGTATCTACAGTGTAATTCATTCTGTGTCAAAATACCTTGTATGTGTACACAAATAAATATGGACACGTGCTGTGCTATTATGAGTAGGAAAACGTGAAAGGACCTATAGAAATAGCAATAGTTCACCTCTGAAGATCAGAAATAAAAAAGTGAAAGGGAGCTTCTTTTTTCAAGTTATAATACTCAATTGGATTTGCAAGAAAAGTATAGCAAGTGCACATGTTACTTTTACAATTTTGAAAAACTATAAAACTGCAAAAGAACACGGTCTGCCAGAAAATTGGCAAGAGAAGAATTTGCAAATCAAGGACTGGCACTGTAAGTCTAGTGTTATCCACAGGAGTCACCTCAGAGTGTGGCTATCTTGAACATCCTGTCACCACAGAACGGGCAGAGAGAGCCCCTCAGGATGTTTCAACACTTACCAGAGCCTGGAGGACACACCCCTCCAGACTTTTGTCCATTATTTGCTCAGATTTCACCTTCATTAACCAACCTTCTCATTCGAAGGAACTTCATGATCTGACCAATATTTGTGGGCATTGACTGTGTTAGTTTTCTGTGGCTGGTCTAACAAATCACCACAAATCAAGTGGCTTCAAACAACACCCAGCACATTCGCTTACAGTTCTGTTGCTGTTGCTGCTGTTCTGGAAGTCAGAAATCTTAAATGAGGCCCTCTGGCTACAAAGTGCTAGCCGGGCTGGGTTTCTTTCTGGGAGTTTTAGGAGAAAGTCCATTTTCTTGCCTTTTCAAATGTCTAGAGTCTGCAGCCCTTGGTTTGTGGCTGCTTCCCATCTTCAAAGTTGGCAGGGTTGCATCTTCAAATCTCTCAGACTCTGATCTTCTGCCCCCCTCCACTTCTAAGGACCCTTGTGATGACATCAGGACCCCTCAGAAAACCCAAGATAATCACCCTCTCCCCAAATCAGCCAATTAGGAACCTCAGTGCCCCCTGCAAATTTAATTCCCCTTTGCCATGTAGCCTAACAGTCTCATGGGTTCTGGGGATCAGCATATAGACATTTTGTGGGCCATTATTCTGCCCCTCCTGAAATACTCAGCAATTAAAGGCCAAATGCATTTTGAGGGTCTGAGAATACAGTAGAGGATCAGATAAATTCTTTCCCTTAGGAGCCCTCGATCTGGAGGGGAGGCAGGTGGCATGTTTGACCACCTATATAAGACTCACATATGGGAAGGGGTAGCCAGAACCTGTTTGAGAACTTCAGCTCATGGCCCATCACAAAGAATCAGGTTTGAAATGCTGGGGCATGAGAGAGGGATAGATGAGTTGGAGAGAGCTGTTAGTATACCGTGTGTCCCCTGCCACCCCACGGGGAAGGAGGAGACACCCTCTCACCTCAAGCCAGGTGAAGAAGGGGCTTTGAGGGGACCTCAGGAGAGCTTAGCCCATGGGCTTTGGCAACTGGGAGATAAAACGCTCTGCTGCTGGACCCTCACCTAGAGCAAGAAGTCAAGGCTCGCCTGATGGGTGAGGAAGAGAGGGGCCAGGCTGCTCTGGGCAGCAGCAACACTTCTGGCAACATCGTGGAATATGGCGGAGGCTGATTCCCCAGGAGTCAGAGGGACCCTGGAAGCCATCTTTGGAAGGAATTTTCCCAAGAAGGGTCCTTGAGTTGGCCCTGAACATCACTCAAGTCTGAGAGAATCTATACCAATTACCCAAGTCCATTTGGTCCTGACCTGCCCTCATTTTCTCTCCCTCTTCCTGATTTATCCCCAAAGGCTTCAAGGGCGGCCTGGTGGCATGGGGAGAAGAGAGAGGCAAGGAGAGAAGGAGAGAAGTGACCTCCCACCCTCCTGGCCCCACCCCATCCCGCAGAAGCAGGCCTGAGCTGGGAAAAGAGAGGAACTTTCCCTTTAAATAAATCTTTGAGTTTTAACTATGCTATAGCCCTGGGTATGCCAATTACAGAAATGAGATAATTTGGGGGCTGAAAAATGACCAGAGGACTTTATTATAAAGGAGTAACCAACCCAAAGTATGAGAACTGCCGAAGATTTTACCCTAGGGTAGGGAAGTGGAGATTAAAAGGACAGGTAGGAAAAAAAAACGGCCATGTCTGCTGCTCTCACCCAAGGCTTGCTCAGCGGGTGGAGTGTTTCCATTCTCCAGGGAGCTGGGAGCCAGCACTGAACTGCAGAACACTTGGCTGGGGCCCTGGGGTCCAGCCCACTGCTTGAGTGAGTCTGCACACCCCAGACTCCCTGCTGCTGGTGAGCCTCTCCCATGATGCTCAGCTACCCCCTTGCCCCAGTCGGGTCCCGCCTCCATCCTGCCCTTGGGTTTCCAGATTTCCTTCAACCTGTCAACCTGAGGCAGGTCCTAACCCCATCCAATCTCTCCCCTCGTGCCCCCCATGCCTCCCAGCTTTCTGTCACACTCAGTGCACAGCATGTCCAGTTTGCACAAAGCCTTCTGTGCTTTCTCTTTCAGGCCCCAGTGAATAAGGTGGGGAACCGACTGAGCCAGATCAATGGCTGGAGCTGGGGGCTCAGGCTCTGAGGAGGCTTCCATTCCATGGGGCCAGGGCACAGGCGTAAGTAAGCCTCCCCTGATTTGTGCCTCTGGCCTTCTGCTTGTGAAAATTCCCCATGGCAGAGAAGGGTTGGAATCTCTGTGGTCCACATTCGGGCCTCTGGCTCCGGTTCCTTTATGCTCTTGTGTCCGGCCTCTCATCCGCTTGCAGCCTCACCAGGTCCACCCTGGGCAGCTGACCAAAGAACACAGCAACAACAATAATAACAACAGCTAATACTTCTGCAGTTGTTACTATGGACCACACACCCTTCCGAGCAGTTTTTGTATATTAAGTTGTTAAATCTCCACCCCAATCTTGTTTTTTACTTATGGATGAAGAAACTGAAGCACAGAGAGGTTAAGTAATATGTCTAAGGTCACATAGCTTGTAAGTGGTAGCCTCTTGTTCCAGGCTTAGTGCTCTGAATCTTGAGTCCTTATGTTTAGCCACTATGTTCTTCTGTTTGCCTTTACTTCTAGAATGTTCTTTTCCTTCTCATTCTCTCCTCAAAGTCCCACTCATCCTTCAAGGTCCAGATCAAATTTTTCCTTCCCTGTTCAGCTTCCTTGATCCTATTTGCAACCCCAAGGAGGACTTTGCTGCCTGTCGGGATGTCATCCCATGTTACTCACTTCTGTTAGGGCAGGACCTTGCACGCCATTGTTTACTGCTTAGTCTGTCTTCTCACATCAATTGTAGCCTCTGGAGGCAAAGACAGTGTCATTGTAGCCCCAAGACTTATAGCAGGACTCATGATGAACTGAATAAAATTCTCTCTGGTCTCATACCTATGACAGTGTCCCATCTCCCTGACTGCCTACAAGGTCATTGCCAAGATGTCAGCTGTCAAACTACCACGTGGCTGGGAGACTTTGAGCAGAGCTCAGAGACTAGTTTGAGAGCTGAGGCCAGCACTGTGTTTAATGCTGATGGGCTTCATTACTTCTGGCTCCTTCCCTGGGGTGCTATGTGCTTCAATTTGCTTTGTCTTCATGACCTCAGCCAAAGTCTAGCTGGCCCGGTGGGCTCAGGAGACTGCTGGGCACTGACACATCTGTGCCGGCTGCACATGCTGCCTGGGCTCCTGCCCTCTCTTGATGCTGCCACTCCATGACTCAGAATCCCTGGGACTGAGGCCACGGTCTGAAAGGCCAACTGCTGGTCAAGGTTCCAGCTGGAAGAAGGTCCCTAGCCTTGGCCACCCAGGAGAGAGGATGGAACTGAGGCTAGGAACTACTGTGTGAGTTAGCAACATGGGCATCTGAGCATGTTCCACCCCAGGATCCTGTGCAGGCACAGAGCCCTCCACGGCTCCTCACTTTCATACAGTGACAGCCTCACTCCTCATTCTCAGGCATTTATCTCACAGACCCTCAGACCTGGAAGTGGCCTTTGAGCAAGGTAGCATCCAGCTGGCAGCACTTTACCCCACTGCTGGCCTGGCCAGGATGGTCACTGTCCTTCTGAAATCCCTCCATGGCTTGCTCTGGCTCTCAGGACGTATTTCCAAATGTTCTGTAAAGGCCTGTGTGTTCTGAGCTCTGTCCACTCCAACCAGGTCTCTGGGCATCTCCCCCAGCCCACTGAGCTCTAGCCTCATGGATCTTCTCTCCATCTCTTGATTTTCTGGGCCCTCTCTAGTCTCAGCATTTTCACTGGAATGCACCCCTCTGCCACTCTCACCTGGCAAACCTCAGCTGTCAGCAAACCTCAGTTGTTCATTTTAATGGCCTTTTCAAAGAATTTATTTCATTAATCAATTGATCGATTAACTGATTCATTCATTCATTTATATGCTCTATACATGTCAGGAATTGTGATTGATCCATCAGCTAGGGAGAGAAAAGGTAACACTTGGATCAGAAACTCTATGGATCTTGCTAGAGGCAAGATGCAGATGCAGTTTTCCTGAGGACTAACGCAAAATTAGAGACCAGAGGAGCAGTGTAGCCTAGTGGTCAAGCACATGGCTTCTGAAGTCAGACTGCTTGTTTTCGAATGCCTTTTCTACCATTACCAGAGTGAACCTGGGAAAACTGTTTTGCTTGGTTCCACTTCAGTTTCCCAACTTACAAGATAGAAATGACTACAGTATCTATTTCTTGTTGTGGTTAGGTGCCGTCAAGTTGGTATCCGACGCATAGTGACCCTCATAGAGTTTTCAGTGGCTGACTGTTTTGGGATTGCCTTGGGAGGGGATTGCCAGGTCCTTCTCCCGTTTTTGCAGTGCTGGGAATTAAACTCTGGACCTCAGAGAGTGCAGTGCAGCACTCTACCAACTGAGCTAAATCCCAGCCCATCTATTTCTTAGGATTATCAAAACAGAGAAAAACCACACATGGCATGCAGTGCTCAGGCTAGAAGGGAGAAATTCTATGTGGGAGAAATATTGTATTTTGCAATTATTATTTTTTATTTAAATTTAATACTTGCACATAGTTTTAAAATTGTGGTGTTCCAAAGGACATGCAGGGCAAGCTTTCTCTCCATTACTCTAACTCACAAGTTCTGCCTAGGGGCAATCTCTATCATTAGCTTCCTCAGTATCTTTCAAGAGAGATTTTATGCAGCTGCAAACATACGTGTGTGTGTGTGTGTGTGTGTGTGTGTGTGTGTGTGTGTGTATTCTCTGTCTTTCTGTCTGTCCAACCATTGATTGCTACCTACCTATCTAATATCTATCACTTATTTGTCACCAAACTGTAGCATGCCATATGCCATTTTGATTTCTGGGCTTTGCTTTTATTTAATTAGAGATATACCTCAGAAATGGCTCCAGATCAGCACTCATAACTCTACGTTCCTTCCAAGGACTGCAAAGGTTTACCGGAAGATGCAAGGAGCAGTGACTCACCACCCCCATGACCCATGGGGACCCATTTCCTGGTCACTTGCCTCACTGTCCTCTCTCCTCTGTTGATTTAGTGTGGCTAAGACAGAGGTCCCCAAGCTTCAGTGCACATGCACCAGAACCCCTGGCCAGCCTCCTAAGGATTCGCACACCAGGAACTAACCTGCTGAAGGTTCTGGTGTCGTCTGTCCAGGATGGGCCCAGGCACTGGTGGAGCATTCCGCTGCAGACAGTTCAAAGAAACCACAATGAGAAATATAGTGACAGGAGAGTTTCATAACTTGAGACAGGCAGCAGGTTTGAGATTAATGGTTCATGGATTATTCAGTGCCAGGCACCGAGGCCCAACACATAGTCCCAGATATTGCAAACTCAAGGACCAGCTAGGATATCAAAATTCACTTACAGAAGGCAGCCCTCCCAGGCAGCACAGGTAAGGAGAGGTAATGGTACAGAATGGACTGGGCTGTGATTTCAGAAAAGAAATGGCTGTGGCTTTGGGATACCAGAGGAACTTCCTGGAAGGGGGCCTGGTTCAAAGTCACCTTGAAAGATGAAGAAGGAAGAGGTAGTTGGAGGGAATACTAGCTGACTTACAATACAATCATGTACTGAGAAATATCCCAATCTATGTGGAAACCTGGGTCATAGCAAGCTGGAGGACATCTTTATGCAAATTAGAAAATCTACCTGCACTGGGCAAACGTAGCCTGTGGTTTGTTGTTGTTGTTAGGTCCCTGGAGTTGGGTCCTACTCTTAGCGCCCCCCATAGGGTTTCCAATGGCTGATTGTTTTGGAATTGCCTCAGGAGTGGATTGCCACATCCTTCTCCCATTTTTGTGGTACTGGGAATTGAACTCGGGACCTCAGAGACTGCAGAGTGGTACTCTACCAACTGAGCAGATTCCCAGCCCAGCCTGTGGTTTAGGGTTGGAAAAACAGCTGGTACTACTAGGCAAGTAAAGTAAAGGCACATCTCCATTTGGGAGGAATCCAGCTCCATGCCAGATGGCCTGCATACTGCGAATAGGGTTTAGGTTTCAGCTTCCACTCAATCTCTTGGACTCTGTGCTGAGCACAATCTAATCTGCCCAACTACACATGAGGACCTTGGCAGTTAGACCACACAAATAGACAAATGCTGAGATGTCACCGAAACAGAGAATATAGGAGAAGGAGCAGGCTGAGGAGGGGGGAAAGCAATGGATGCAATTTTGCACCCATTGGAGTACAAGGCATCTGTGGGAGATCCAGGTAAATCCATCCAGTGTGCAGCTGAATATGGGGATCTGCGCCAAGATCTGGGAAGAACACAGATGCCTCAGCTGTAGACTGACCACAGATGCACCTCTACCTTTCCCATGGGCCCTGTGGACTAGTGGGAAGGTAAGACAGACACATACACGTGCATGCGCATGCATACACACACACACACACACACACACACAATCATTGGGAGCTCTGTCTGATGATACTTGTGCACAGGCTAGGAGCTGCTCTGAGCAGGGGCCAACAGCATGGGCTGAGAACTCCAGGAAAGAATTCCTGGAAGAGGTGGGATTGGTGGATAATAAGGAAGTGGCGTGCCTTCAGAGTGGCCACCTTTGCCATCTCATTCACTTTTCAGCTCCACCGTCACCTGGTGTGGCCTTCCATGACCACACTAAAGAACTCATGCCCCAGTCGTTGCCCATCTGATCACCTTGTTTTATTATCTCTTGAGGACTTATCCCTACCTGAAATTATCTCATTTTTTGTTTGTTTGTTGACTTGTTTATTTATATGTTTGCATGTCTACTAGATAATTCCACCAGGGTGTAAACCACACTCAAGCAGGGACCTTATGTTTGGCTCATTGTTGTATGTCTAGTGCCTGGTATTCAAGTATTCAATGGATATTTTTTGAATGAAAGGAAGAATGGGGGATGGGAGGCCAATTAGAAACCTGTAAAACTGTACCACTGAAGGATACTTTTCTGTGCGCTTTGTCTTATTTATGGGAATGATGGCCTTACATTTTCCTGGAACACCACCTCCCATGAGATTCCTGAAGCTCCACTCTTTTGGAAAGAGCCCTTTGAACTGTGGCTTTGGCCTTGGGAACAGGTGTGACAAATCCACTCGTGGTCAGCATTATGTATGCATTCCCCAAAACAGCCAGACCAGATACCCTAACACCTACTTCTATTTGTAGGCTTTCTCTCTACCATCCAAATCACCTTGATGCAATGAATTGATAAGGAATGGAGAGTTTTTTATCCTAGTTTCTAGAGACAATTTCAGTAGGACTGGCCCCTTTAACCAAGTCAGGATGACACTGAGGAGGCTCCCGGACATACCAATGTGTAAGCATGGGCATCAGGACCTATATATTTAGCTAATCATGAAGAGGG